>OZ012644.1:15141776-15172028 GCA_963942575.1 Priocnemis perturbator | reverse complement strand
GCGAAACTTGCTGGTCGACCGTGTTCAGGAATGCATCGGGTGTTCTCAGAAACGTGTCTAGTGCTGGGGAGTACGCAAGGAAAAAATTGCGGGAGTGCGAGGGACTGGTCGATGCCCTGTTGTACGTAGTGCGTTCCGCGATCGAGAAGGCAAACATTGGGAATAAGATTGTGGAAAACTGTGTATGCATCCTGAGAAATTTGAGCTACCGGTGTCAGGAAGTGGAGGATCCTAATTATGATAAACATCCGATACAGTCGACGGTGCAGAACAGGGTGGCGGCGCCGGCGAAAGGTGAGGAACCTCACTATTTCCTACGTTACGAGAATGAGACGAGTGTGTCCCCTTGATATGGTAAAATAAGGGTTTTCCTCAGTGGGCATGTGGTGAGACGCATGCGGCCAAAGTTGTGCGAGCGCGCGTGCGCGCAGCTAAATAACTTATATCCTTCGCCGGACTACTTGTGCTATTCATTTCGCGGAAGAATTACGCGGGTTCTTTATGGGGTCTACGTTGCGATAAATCCGTCGCAATTAAGATAGTGATGTATAAAGTTCGGTAGGCTGCATAAATATTCGATCTGCCTTTTACAGGATATTACGCGCACATGCAAACATCTCTCTCGCGTGTAAATATATTAATCGCGATCACCGAATAAGTAGATTTTTCGTTATGAAGATGAAGTAATACTTTGATTGTGTTGATTAGTACATACGGGAGCGGTAAATTCAGATGTAAGATTGCAGTCTTCTTCATTACTCTACGTAGGTTTACTGTTAGATCGAGACTAGATAGTGTTTAGTGTAGTCTACCTGTGACGTATGTTAGGATACTTTGAGCGTGTCGTCTAAAGTATGGTGCGCGATAGCTGTGGGGAATGTTGTTTAAGGTGTACGATGATTAAAGTTTAAGGCGATCGACAACGTTTGCTTAGAAACAAACAATATAGAGATCCGCTAAATGTGAAAATGCATTTACCAGAATTCAATGCGGAACAATTGAAGTACTTCTTGTTATGTTCCGCATCTGTTTGTGTTGTTGTACAATTCGTGTTGATCCAGTTGAATTGTAATCTTCGTTTCGTAGATGTAGACTCATCCCCGTGTGATTAACAATTTCTTTTATTGAACTTGACCTACATTTATGTACCGCGGATATTTATTGCGATGCCTATAAATAAGCCGCCCTGTTAGTCGACATGCTTAAGTGGTACAATCGATTTGCTTCAATGTATACTAAGTACCTGATTGGGATGCAACGTCTTGCGGTCGAAATTTCGGATGAGCGTATACATTTACCGCAACACTTACATCTTTTTCCAACACACGAAACTTACCATCGACCCAATTTACAGTTCGACGAAAAAAAATAATCGACAAACACCCCTCTGTGTCCACTACCTTTCTTTTTCTTCTTTTTTTTTTTCCTCTTCCGTATAGTCATCGCATAATCTCATCGTTCACATACTTTCCTTTCGATCAAGTTTTCTAAGCAAAACTTATAAATCGAAAAAAAAAGTTCGTATCCCTTCGATGAATTATCCTTTCGCATGAATTAAACTGTGTTTCAATCTTTTTAGCATACAGTTTATGTCAAGGTAAGACCTTATCGCAATTCCATTGATAAATTAGTTTTCGTTCCTTATACATAGTTATTGCATGCGTACTGTATGACATTCCATAGAGTAAACGGGTCCATTCATAAAGTTGGGGGGACATTCTACGGCACAAGATACAGCGTTAAAATTATACCGCATTTTATCTCACAAAATTCAACACATTGTCAAGTGACGGCACACAACTGCCTGAACTAATTCATGAAATAAGATGGCAGAAAGAATTAGAAATATTGTATTCGTTCACGTGCGGAGCATCGTAGGAAGTAATTCGGCGCATACAAGCACAGTCTACACAAACATCATCGAGAAATATGAACCTAGCATCCGTGCGCACAGTACAGCTAGAATTTGCTCAGTTATTAATTAGCGCATCTTTGTCTCGCCGAGAAGTAAGAGCGCTTCCGTTTATGCGAGCGTGCTTCCATTATAGTAGCAAAACTTTAGCTGCATAGAAAGTCTTAGTGCAGTCCCAAACAATGACGTGCGTGATTCAACATTCAATGTACCCGTACTCCCACCGCTGCTTGTCTGTCTTCTTTTCATCGCCACCATAAGATATTGCCTCACGTTTGTAGATCCGTCGGTACGTTCTGTTAACTCGCCTTACGCCGTATAAACTCGCGAATGGACTTTCTTCCATTTCGTACTATTCGACCACTAGGATACTCAAACATGGCACTAGTCAAAGTTCGCTCTCAATCTGTACCGACATAAATTGACGGAACCGATGATATGAGTAAAAAACGGGGTAAAAATGATTCTTACTCTCGCTGACCTGCATGGTTTCGATACTTACCGTTTCTTGTTCGCATACTTTCTTACACTTTCATGCTGTATTGTCAATGGATCTTGATTCTTGCCAGCGATATCTTTAAAGTTTCTTCTTGAGAGTTGACGTGAACGATCTCTGATGCGTTATCATCGGCGTTGTTCACCGTTTTATCTGTTGACACGAAAGGAAGCTAGGTGCTATGTTGAAAGAGCGTTATCCGTGCCGTGTACCGACGCCATTCACCATTTGCCGGATGATTTGCTATGCTCTAGGTGAGAATTTGGGGTGTTTCGGCGGCAGCAAGAAGAAGAAAGACGGACAGCCGGTTCAGAAGGAGTCCACGACGTCCCGCACGACGAGTCCGAGAACGGAACCGGTCAGGGGCATGGAATTGCTGTGGCAACCGGAAGTAGTTCAGTCTTACTTGAGTCTTCTACAGACTTGCTCAAACCCAGAGACTTTGGAAGCGGCGGCCGGGGCGTTGCAGAACCTCGCAGCATGTTACTGGCAACCGAGTATCGAGATACGCGCGGCTGTTCGGAAGGAAAAAGGACTTCCAATTTTAGTAGAATTATTGAGAATGGAGGTACGATCGAAAAAGACACTTTCATCCTTTGCTTTTTTTTTAGGCCGCTTTCACGCGAGGCCATCGAGCCTATGCTTGACACACTTCCCAGAAAGTTTCTTCCCGATCATCGTCGACCTACACAGAACATTTTTGCGCAGGTGGATAGAGTGGTGTGCGCCGTGGCCACTGCCTTGAGGAACCTTGCGATAGATCAGCGCAATAAGGAGCTCATAGGGAAGTACGCGATGCGAGACCTCATTCAGAAGTTACCGTCAGGCAATAATCAGCACGACCAAGGAACGAGCGACGATACGATCGCCGCCGTGCTGGCGACATTGAACGAAGTCATTAAGAAGAACGCCGAATTCTCCCGGTCCCTTTTGGACGCTGGCGGCGTGGACAGGCTGATGAATATCACCAGACAACGTCAGAAATACACACCTCGTGTTCTCAAGTTCGCAGGTAACCGTTGTCGTAACGCTGCAATCGACATTTTGCTCAATTGAATCAGCGTGTCAGTTGAAACGTCGCTTTCTTCTCCGCAGGACAAGTATTGTTTACTATGTGGCAACATCAAGAATTGCGAGACGTTTATAAGAAGCACGGCTGGAAGGAGCAAGATTTCGTTACGAAAACAGTGGCAGCTAGAAACTCGGGGCCTAATTCGCCTAACAACGCGAACAGGTATTATTTCATGTCACTTGATCGCGCGGTGAACGGAGAACGAAGAATGGACGATGCCAATTAAGAGTATAGATTGTTAATGTTTTCGCTAAACTCTTCCAGTGTGCATTTCCTACACGCCTGCAGATAGAACTGGGGTATTGTTTCGTGTACATGTAACGGTTCGCTCGTTTTATTGAATCGTATTTTTTTTAGTTTCAACTGGCCTTTATTTTAGCGGAGAACGCTCATTCGAATCGGCAAAGCGCGCGATAACTTTTTCTTTGCCGCGGACATTTTGCGAATTTACGTTAGTTATTTCAGTTTCAGGACTCTGCTGTTCATTTGTATTACGTGCCTGATTTACGACCTCGCTCACGACTTTCCCTCATTTCGCTTCGTTATAATTTATGCAGAGTCCTAATTCGCACGTGAACAACTGTGATTCTACGTTAAAAGTAGCTACGATTGCAGCACTCTCAACCGACCAATGGCGAGTCAGGGGAGCACAAGATACGAGGACAGAACGATTCAAAGGGCTAATTTGAATTCTAATAATGTCGGGCGTCCCACTATTTACCAATCTGTAAGTAATGATAATTAATATTATTCGTGATTAATTCGTGCACACGAAATACATCAAAATTACAACGTAACAATTGGACAATTAGGAATCGAGCAAACATTTAGTTTTCATGTAGCGCATTAGAAGCATATACGTTGTGGAATTATCGTTCGTAGATTTGGGTATAAAACAAATTTCTTTTGATGCCGAAAATGAACATATTACCGAGCGTCTTGCAAGAATAGTCGGCAATATATAATACTGGAGACAACTGTGACAGCATTTGTTTCTCTGATTTTAATTAATAGTTGTGAAAAATCTTCATTTACGCCTATTCGAGGTCGTTTTGGGCAGCTGTTGTATATTTTTTTACGACGTCGCAAGATATTTCTAACACAGTATTACGTTAGTAGTTGGCGAACAAATTGCGGTATGCATTAAAATCGAGTATGTAAGTACGTCTGAAACATAAAGTGAATTATTTTTTTAACAGCAAAATGAGGGGATTGCAATGTCAGACATGCAATATCCAAAACAAGGGATTCACGCGCCATCCGCCGGAAGAATATGCGTATATCCACCCAACTCTGCAAGTCATTAGACTCATTACTGAAACGTGCACTGTCAGTGTGCTTTTAGCAGAATATAGGCTCATTTTTACAATGTTGAATGTCCATATAGAAATAACATAGTTAGGCTTCCAGTGTTTCTTTTTGAAACGAATGTTCTAGGGTTATCTCACTAACAACGTGCAGCTCTGGCTTGTGTAACAGAATTTCGGATATAACATTGAAACCTTTGACATCCCGAATTTCGTTTAGTATGAAGGTGTGTATGCCTAGTCATTGACTGAGAACGACTCAGAATGAGAGAAAGCAAACTTTTTTTTTCTCCACGTTGCAATAGATTTTTAGATGCAACATGTCGAATTGTTAGTATTCAGTCAGTGAACAGTACTTCCCTTTGAACGATTAATCGATCGGAAATAGTTGAGGAATCTTTTTGAGAAGAGTACATATGTCTTGGAAGAATTTACGAATCCCTTTATTCGTTCGAATCCATATTGAGTGCCAAATACCAAGCATCCTAATACGTCATTTTAGTTAGATGCACATGTGTAATATAGGTTCAGCTGCTCAAAATTTCTCACTTTTCTACTATTTCTCATTCGTTTTCAATGGGAGCATTGCTACAATTACTGTGAAATTGATCCAGAGTAGACGAACAAATCAATTTTTACTTACACTACACTATATGATAATCCGAAATAGTACGTAGAAAGAGATTAAAGTGTTAATACATGACCAATTACGAGTAACAGTATATTTAGTGAATAGATTTGCCTAAGAAATTGAACTTGTTATATTTATCCTCACATGACATAGCATACTAACGATTATTAGAAGTTTTTAGTTCAGACGACTATAAGATGTTAGCAAGTATATCACACCTACGCACTACACGTATATTATACAGTAATATCGCACTTATTTATAATACTTATCCTTTTACACACTTCAGAACACTAAATCCCTTGTTTAGCATGTCGTATAAGATGTTAATTTATGGATAACATCGGTATACCATATAGTTGTGATAAAAGAGCTAAGAGTTACAGGTATATGAATGCATAAACTAAGTCAATTAACAAGTACCAATTATAATCGTGTTTTATGCGATAGAACAGCTCTACTAGCGCAATATTGTTACAAAGATGTGTGCATTACGATATGACTAACTGTAATGACATTCATTACATGACACGAAAGATGTGCGCATAGTTTTCACGTATTTGAAAGTTTTAGATTTCGCTTAATTGAGGTATTATATTACGCTTAGGTTCATTGGAAAGTATTATGCGATACTTTATTATGCAATATTATAATTATTACGACAGAAGCTATATAAGATATATATATATATATAATCCAGGGACACTTGTAACGATAAATACTTTAATGAATTTTCAACTTTATACGGAAGGCATCTATTGTCATCGGATAATTACGAGACAAGGAGAGAGAGAGAGAGTGAGAGAAAGAGAAGTGCATTTGTTTTATTTTTTTTTATTTAATACAGTAACTTTTTGTTGCGTCATGTTTCAGCCCATGACTGATGCTAATTTCTGATCTCGATATCAAGGCAGCTGTGCTTCCGCTAGATTATTGACTTGTTATTACTTCACAGTCGCATTTATTAATACATTGAAAAATGCATTTTATATACTCTACGTTCTGGAGTTTTTATTTTATATGTTTGTTACTTGTTGTAACTATGTTTTCTTTTTTATGGAAATTGGAATTGTTTAATGATGCACACGGAAGGAACAATGCTTAGCAGGTGTTACGGACCAATATTTCTTTTTACGAACCCTTTTTATGAATAACCGGAATAAATGTAATTGTGTGGTCACATCTACAATACGTAGACACTTGCATAGCGCGAACAGGGTTGAAATCGCTTTCACGTTGCATGTAAAACGTTTGACTAACTCTTTTTTCCAACGGCTTTTTCTTTTTATGGCCTAATACGGGAAATAATTAATGCTGTACGGTGTCAATGTATCAACTATGTAAGAAGCGACGACTGATCTTCACTGCCCGGTCAACATTTACAATGTATTTTCTATCTTCCCGTAACACGTACGTTCTGGTTTCTGTTTTGCCGATATCGTCATGTAAATATGTCCGTCATCTTCCACGGTCCTTGTGCAATGTCAGTGAACATGAGTCAGCCTCCATTGATAAGTATTAACGTCGTTCTTAATCCACTGTAATAGTGCAACGTCGTACAACACGGAATTGAACATAACGTAAATTTTGCACTAACATAGTAAATGAGATAATCGTCAAGCTGCCTATCTGTTCGCATTTAATATTTGAGCACGTAGGAACGTATAGTTGTCACTGAATGATAGGAGATAAAGAAATGTAGCTTGCACCTTGACTTAACATTTACGTCCTAGACAGAATAATAAACCTTACGGCCATGCCTGTAAACGTTGATCGTATAGATCGAATTCGATTATTTCGCGGTTCGAAGCGTTCACACCTCGAGTACCTCGTGCACAAGAGTATGCCAAATTACGATATTGAAAGTCATAGTGGAGAGACGCCGTTACTTATGAGCGAGATATTGTTCGAGAAAGTCCATACAAAATATACATACGTACGTTCGTATACGTAGTTCTTTACTTTGTCGATTTATATTATATACTATACACGAACGCGCTCACACAACGTCGACGAGTTTTCCCTTTCACAATTACATTGCTAGACACAGTTGGATATTCGCCGCGACGACCGTTTGACGATGTCGAATTTCAGCGCACGATATTGTCCGGCAAAAACAAACGGACGAATCTATGCTGACGTATCGCGCGTCACTGAAAACGGACTCCGCGAGTCACCTTACGCACAGACTTATCGAAATTTCGAACGTGTCAAGTATAACACAGAACATACCTGAGAACATGTATACTCGTCGTAGTTATAAATTGTTATAATAAAGAGAAACATATCATATCCGCATTCACGATGCATTCTTCCGGATTGACATACTCTCTCGGCTATGCATTGCTTCTGCGTTAAAGTAACTGCCCATTTGACGAGCGAACGGAGGCCAGTCCTCGACTAACGAAATCTCTCTAACGAACACCGGAAGCGCCTAGAGAGAAAACAAAAGACAGAATAGCAGCGAGAAAGACAAACCAGTGCCATAGCCCACCACCCTCAGTTCGCACGAGCCCCCGCGCCAGAAGCTGGTGCCGATAGTAGTGTCGCATGTGCTTGTACTAACCGTTGGCTTGTGTGTGTTGCAGCAGCCGAAACCCGGTGAGCCGCTCTACGCGCAAGTTAACTTGGAGAAGAAAAAGAAGCGGCAGTACGAGCTGAGGGTGGGTCAGGGCCAGGGTCAGGATCCTGTCGGCACGGTGACGGGCGTGGGCGTGGGCGTGGGCGTTGGCGTGCCTGGAGGTCCCGGGGTTGCGCCAGGCACCGGCGGTCAATGGGGGGTGTCCGACGGCGTGGGCGTCGGCGTCGGCGTCGGTGTCGGCGTGCAAGACCCAGTGGTGTCGGCGGCGACGGTGAACGTGCCGCCGAACTCGACCGCCGCGTCGGCAGGCGACTCCTGGGTATAACGAGCCTTCGATCAGCAGGTCGACCGGACCGTGATGAAGGTGCGACGCGGCGAGCCGAGTCCGCCGGTCGCGAGCCTATCCAAATAGACGATCGTGTGTATTCGCCCGGAATCGAAGGACCGAGGATAGGATTCCATATTCTCGCAGCGGAGGACGCGAGCGGGTTGGCTCAGGGATTATATCTCGCGAATGGCCCGACGACGGCAACGGGACGTGCGTCGCGGGGCCTGAAATCGATTCGAGGCATGGTTCGTGGGACTTCTATGCGCCTGGCAACCGGGGTGTGTGTGGAATGATGTGACAGGAGGCAGCTAAGATATGATGCAATAGAGTCGACGATTGGTTGGGAGAGTCTGAGGGCTGTCGGCCTTCGAGTAGATTGCTGAGGTGGTCCGCGGACGACAGCGATTGATCGGAGGCTCCTCGAAACAGCGTGCAATTGTATACTCGACGTAATCGAGATGTGAAGTTGCATCCGGAGGAAGTAGTATGTTAGGAGCGCGGAGGACACGTTGTGCTCGGGAACGTCAAGGTCCTGAAATCGATTGGTGGACGCGGACGGGAGTTTGCTCCTGAGAATAGTCTGAAGCAGAATAAGGAGTTTACGGCCAATGACGTTGTGATCCTGAAATGCGTTTACGAAGAAAGTGAAAGCAGTTGCCTTGGTACGAAAAGTATTGCGTTGGAGCTCGAGCTTAATCGTCGGCGAAGAAGGGGAGGTGGGACAAACAGGAAGAAGATTGGAGTTTGTGGACGAGCGGCGAATCATGCCTGATGCATGGCGATCGAAGAAGCCGCAGGTCGATCGTCATGGTGCCCGTAAGAAGAGCCTGAGGCGTGCGGATTGAACTGAACACGTTTTCCTACATTTTTTTTTTTTCTCAACCGGAAGACGAAAGCTGATGACAGCTTGCGCCAACCTTCACGTCCTCGTCATCAGATGCATTGGTCCGCCCAAAATGCTGGCAGGGCGAATAACGAGAGAGAAGAATGCACTGTGCACCCCTTACGTTTCGATGTATTATAATAGGTGAAAAAGCGACTCGTCCGACCACATCCGCAGCAGTAGTCGCACTAATGGCTCTAAAACTTTATTGCACAATTCTAAATTATATATATATATACTATATATAAATATTATATATATTATACGTATATGCCACGTACACCCCCCTCCCCCTCTCTCACACACACACGTATGTATATTTTAAGGGGCGGCATCATGCCAGCGATGTGCGAGTACCGAATGAGCGTACGTTACTAGTAAAACGATAAGTAGGCGTACATACACGCATACATACATACAACATACATATACATATATAAGCGCGCGTCCGCGCAGTAACGCGTATTAATAAATAATTATACGAAGATATAAATTAATAAATATATATATATATGTATAATATATATATGTATATGTATACAAGTTGCGCGCGCACGAACCAGAGACACGGGGAAAAACAAACGTAGAGATAGTATATTAATTATTGTATTATGTAAACTTCTGAGGCTGTGGGTGTGGCATAAGGATGGTGATTTATGAGCTGCACTATTGCATTGTATGTCGCGCTGTTCTTGCAGTGTGTATCGTTATAGAAAATATCCTTTATGCAATGTACGCGTCCGTGTGCGTGTGAACCTGTCCTCGTATGTTGCCTGTCCGTATCAGAGAGTGGACGAGAGAGTGAGAGAAAGAGCGAGAAAGAACTATAGATGCATGCGTGAAAATATGCGAGAATGTTGGAGAATTTCAAGAGTGTAATCGTTAGAAAGAATATGAAATGGTCGAAGGGAGAAAGTAGTTGAAAGTGTACTGAAAGATAATATGAATTAGTTGGAATAATGAAAGCTATAGAATTAATGGGGCCTGACTTCACGTAATTATTGAATAATATTGAAAAGAAATGTCAATGAGTCCTACGGTTATCGTATCAATTAGTAATGGCCAGCATAAAGTCTCGCTGTATAGCGAATATAACTAAAGAACGTAAAGCAAGAGAGAACAAGATGAGAGGGTAGAAAGTAAGAGAGAGAGAAAGAGAGAGAGAGAGTGTATGTCAGGGAATGAAAAAGAGTAATGTTTAACGTTATCGTATGATTGGGAGGTGACATATTATTAATAGCCGACATACATATTATATATATAATATATCCTTGTTCTATTTCTTAAATAATATTATTACGACAGTTGATGAATTTTTGTGCGAGAAACAGAGGGAGAGAGAAACAGAGAGATTAAGTCTGCCGGGGTAAAGACGGACACCGACATGTGACACGGTGCGAGCGGCACAAGCGAAGCCTCGTATTGCGCAAGGACGAAGACTATGATTATTAGCGCATTTGTTAGAGCCCGACGATCGTTGCAAAAACATGGAGACGCGTTGATCTCGTCGTCGTACTCACCGGAACTAATCAATTTTTCCTCGTATCCGCATACAAGGCCGTCAGGCTCTTCTGGCGAGTGAACCATTATCATCGATCATCGCCAATCACCCTTTTACACGAATCAATTTACACGACGCGCATCGCCTGTACATAGTATCCATCACGCGAAAAAGTATTCGCTCAGGAGGACTAACACGAAAGGCAAGCGAACGACAAGATCGTCGCGTTCATCTGCGATCTTCCGGCCGGCGAGTCGAGCAACTTTCCGCCCTTCTGCTCGCCGATTACCTTTGCAGCGATCGTCGTGAGGACAGGGTCATAGCGAGCGAATGCAGGCGCGAACAGTTGTTTGTCCCGCGCGCGTCCTTGAGGCTGGTCGCGCGTCGCTGAATTCGATGATCCCGAGCGAGAGACAGGAGACAGAGTTTCGGCAATTACGACGATTCAGAGCAGCGCGCGCGACTGTGCCTGGCGCAGAGGAAGCGTCATCGAAAAGAAAGAAAGCAGCAGCGAAAGCAGCAAGCAGCCCGCCCCGGCAGACGCGTATCATGGGCTGAGCAAAATCCTTCGAGCTTATCGTTCGCGGCGAGCGCGAGTTGCGACTCGAGCAAGCGGCGCGAACCGTTCAGAACGCTCGCGTTCCGCGTTGTAATAGCGTCATACCGGCCAGTGCCGTGTGTGCCTACCGCACATACGCAATCGGGGCACGGACTCTCTTCGGAGCGAGGAAACGACTTTGGACCATTCTCATCGACGGGGAGCGGACGCTCGCGACGCGGCGCGCCATCCTCAGTCGCCGTAAGTGGACGGCGAGTTTCGCGTCAGTCCGACGTTCGCCGTAACGCGTTTTACGCGCGGTTTGCCGTAAACTCTTATTATACTGTACACAACTTTCGGGTAACGACCAAATTTAGCGAGGCCGCGATGAGTCGTGAGCCGCATGAATTCGTACGCCTCGGGGGTTTTTCAATTTTTTTACGCGATCATCGTGACTCCTAGCGTGGACGACGCACGATGAGTGTGAATGATGCCAGGATGCCCTGTGACTCCGTTTAACGCGGTAAATTTCGATGCACAGAGAACATACACACACACACACACACACGACATATATATAGTTACAATACAGACGTTCCAATACAAGGCGCGTGCACGTAGAGACAAGGCGTAAAAGCCGGCTCAGCGACAGCATTTTCTCAAAACGAGGACCGAGCAAACACTGAAAGAAATCTGATGACATTTTGATATCCGCTTTTCATTGTTTGTGTATTATACCTCTTGAACCAACGTTTATAATTTTCTACGATGAAACGAAGCACCGGCGGATGAGGCCGATGAAATTGGGATCTATAGAGGA
The DNA here is from genome assembly GCA_963942575.1 of Priocnemis perturbator. Taxonomy (NCBI): domain Eukaryota; kingdom Metazoa; phylum Arthropoda; class Insecta; order Hymenoptera; family Pompilidae; genus Priocnemis; species Priocnemis perturbator. The sequence goes on along the minus strand of OZ012644.1, from coordinate 15,159,959 downwards.
CGAGAATGAGAAAGAGAGAGAGAAGAGAGAGACAAATGAGAAGGCGGAGCAGACGAAGAATACAAAAAGACTGTTCAGACGATTTTATAACGAAAAATACTATGAAAATGAAAAGTGATAAAAAAAAAAAAAATAGTACGCCGACCGAGCGATCCGTCTCGTCGAGGGCGTGAAATAGTAATAATAGTAGGAGTAATAAACGGGAGAAAGAGATGAATAAAGAAAGTCTTCATTCCAGGGTCGAAGGGTGTCGATTACAATAAGGCTGATTAAGCGAAGAAATGACAGACAGACGATGTCGAAGGGACGATTGTGCGTTCATCGATAAACATCGCGAGCTACGCCAGAGACGAGTTTCGGCTTTAAGTCGAGTGCTCGAAATGTTGAATAAAAAAAAAAAAAAAGAGGTGAGTCGACGATTGCGAGCGCGAAACGAGCAGAACGAAATGAGTGAGAAATACGGAGAAATAGAGGCAGGCCACGATTTCAATTCAGGAGGACTGTGTGCCTGTAAATGACGATACAAATGAAACTCGTACACCCCCGCATTGATCCGCGCACCACTGTCTCCCTCCTCGTACTATCATCGTGCACACGTGAGCGTGGCGCGCTGTTGAGAAAAGAGAAATTTGTACAAATTGTTCGTTACAATCAAGCCTTCGTTTCCGAATTGCGCAGCGCGCGAAGCTCGTTTGAGCGCGCCCCACGTTTCGAGCAATACAGCGAAGATCAATGAAACCTCACTCGATCGCATTATTTCACTTGGAGCGCGCGTCGAATTTTTACTCTTTCATATGTCGGGCACTTCGACGCACCGAGACGTACTTGCGTATGTATTCGTGAATTTAGTTAGTCATTCGAAGAAATTCTGAGAGGCGGGAAACAATTGTTCGGAAGGAGGACTCGAGACCTACGTGACGTCGCTAATGATTCGTTCTACTCGAGCGCGCGTCATTCGTGTCCACGCGCGAATCTACTATTTTGTCTTTAGAGAAAGGTCGCTCTCCACCGTTGGAATTCCGCACTCTTCGGACGAGAATCCGCGATCGTCGTCTGTTCATGACGCATCCGGCGAGATCGTAGACGAGTTTCGTTTTGCGCGTATACCGTGATCATCCGCATACCCCGTGCGTACTCGTGTATTCACGACTCCTATCCTCGGTAATTCCATTAATGCCTTTTACGAGACACCAGCTCAGCCTACGCCTACGGTTCTTATGGGGATACGTAATACATACACTTGTCCACTTTTCTACCTTTGGCGCGATCACACGATCACTAACCGATTTTTACGCAATTTTTACACGTACACGCATAGATGGCACACGCGGACACGCGGTCATACTCATGCTGCATTACGTCAGTGATAAACGTCGTTACGTCGGCCTAATCACGACCGTGACTACTGGGCGTTCGATTTCGTACGTATCGAATGCCTCGCGTTTAACAAACGTCAAATGATCGTAATAATGTCAGAATTTTCTACATTCTTGTTTTTTTTCCCCTTCACGATACACTTGACGCGGGTACCAGTGTCCGACATCCAAGCGGAATTGCAAAATTTCCGGATTCGAAACTGTACCTTCACCATCCGTTGACTTGATTTCGTCTTCCCTCTGCTTCGATATTCGTTCATTGTTAATCGCAGCCGTCAGTAGATCTGATCGATGGTTTTAAAAGACTGATAACGTTAAAGTCCAAGTGATCGCCCCCGTTTCTTCCCGACGCTTCATTCGACACTTTTATTCGAGATTTTCACGTTCGCAGGTCACAATCAGTCAATTTCGTTTGTTCACGTAACGCGTACACACACGCATTTATACCCCATAAGAATTCATCACGGAAGGAGGAGGAGGTGGGAATGATCAAGATGAAACGGAGAGTTTCGGGATGTCGATCTTCCGTGCAAAGAACGACAAATTGTTAATACCTTTTCACGTATTGACGAGCTAGCGAGATCTCGACAAAGCTCGATTTCCGAGCGCGAAGTGGACGCGCGACGTTTCTTCAAACGCCGCGAGAGACTGAAAGAGAACGAAAGAAGAAGAAACGAAGACTAAGAAGAAGTAAGAAGGGAAAAAAGAAATGGATATGGAGAGCATTATTCACATACCATACAAACATGTACACACGCATAATGAATAGAAATGATAGTCTACTGTGCTGCATAACATATTTAAATTAAAGGAGCATTAATAAGCATGGGTGTGCATCTTAGATGTATTAGAGGAATTTCACCACACATTTAGTATTAATTATAAAACGCGAAGAGGTGTGGGAGAAAGAGAGAGAGAAATATGATGTAGTCCGATGTAGGAGCAGGCGCGACAGGAGGGGTTGGGTATCCATTACGTCATCTCAAGAACGATTTAGCGCTGTTACGATCATCGTAGCCATTATCCTCATTGTCATTATACGACGCGAATCGATCTCCCGCAAACGGAGTCTGCCGAAGCACCGTGCGTTTCCGATGAGGCGACGTGTAAGAAAGTTCATTCTGCTAACGACTGCGATACTACCCCATCTTCCATAGATATAATAGATACGCCGTTACGTTGTAGGCCGTAGAACCGTTCTTTCGTTCAACATTGCGTAGTAGTGTCCGTTGATGATTTTACAGGGAATGCCGAATTTTAGTTTACCATAAGTGTACAGTTGTAAATGGCTACTTTAGCACAATTTTATACCACCTCGCCGATGTAGATTATTATACATACGTATGAACGCGGACTCTTGTTGGGGAGCGCATTCCTTCGCGACCACGCTTCGCCGGCATCGAATCGTACAACACTTTACGATTGCGTTCATCGGGAGAACTAACTTTCTTACCCCTCGTTCGCGAAACCATTCGGACTCGCGTCCGTCACTCGCATACGTGCATACATCTCGACACACATACACACATAAAGCACGCACGCATTTACTCACGCAGTCGGGCAACCCCTTCTCTTCGCCTACCACTACGAAAGAGAAAGAGAGCGAGAGGAAGGACGAAGCTGACGGGATGATAGAAATAAAGTAATGAAAAGAGTAAAAAAAAAAAAAGAAAGAAATAATACAAAGAATTGCAATGGGGATATCGTGATTTATTTAACTCGTACGGTGTTTATGCAATTTATTGAGCGAGGAAATCGACAGGACGAGGCAAAGCGTGCAGTACTAACGAACAGGAACAAAAGAAAAAAGAAAAGAAAATGCGTCGGTATAATTTCTAAGGATGAAACCACATCAATCGTATTTGTCATTGTTTTATCAACGTCGTATTATTTACATCGAAAGAGAGTACCACGTATATTATAATAATTATTATATTAAAGATCGACTAGTGTAATTTGAAGAACCCGACTGACAACTAATTAAAGAATTTAATTGCGCTGAACCCACTGCCTTTGTTTCTTTTCCATTTCGTCGGAGAGGCCCGAGCTGGCAGGGCGGGGCGGGGGGGGGGGGGGGGTGGAAGATGTAAAATTGAATTCGACGTTTAGCCTCGAGAGGGGCTCTCGTAATTTCGTCACGCGAAAATATTCCGTGTTAGCGGGCCCTTTGCCGTGCAAGTCCGCCGGGATCGTTTCGAAAAATAGCAGTTCGAACGAGCGCACTTCGCCTAGACCCCCACCCACCCCCGCTCTTTCTCATTCTCATCCCCCTCGGCCAGAAACGTCGAGCTCTTCTTTTTCGAGTCGCGCTTCGCGTGCCTTAACGAGATTCGAGAGTCGTTCCGGTTTCATACGCGATCCCCCCTCCGCGAGCCTCGCTCGAAGCTTCTAAAGAGACGCGCACTTTTTTTCCACCGCCCCCTTTCTCACCCTCCCACCCTTCGTCCGCACGGCTCACCCCTTCTCTCTCTCTCTCTCTCCCTCTCTCTCTCTCCCGCCTGATTCCATGAAAACGCGAATTCCCGGCGAATCGAGTGATCCGCCTCGCCGCGGCTAATTGTTAATTAAGACGCAGATTGCCGTGTGGATTGACGATTTGCAATTGTAAAAGGGCATTCCGCGCGTAACCTCGTCTGGTCCGCATCGTCGGATAGAGGGATAGATAGATGGAGAGATAGAAAGAGGTCGAGAGAGAGAGAGAGAGAGAGCGGCGAATCCACCTTGTTCCTTTTCAATCTCGCGGAAATTGTTCGGCGCAGGGCGGGCACTTTCATCGTCCAAGAGGACGAGGAGGCCGATTGGAAAGGCGAGGCCGCTCGCTTTTCGGCGCGCGCCTTTTTTTTACACGCGTTTCTCGTTTATGCGCGAAACGATCGTTCGCCGAAACGAGGACGAGAGGGCGATTCGGTATTTTCTCGCTTGTACGCCGGCTCCCCCCCTCCCCCCGTGACGCTCGCAGTCGGCCGCCCACCCCCGCTGATCGCGTCGCTCGCGCTTCGGAGGCTTCCTTTGCGCCGACCTACGAGAACCTGCCCGCCATCGGTGCGCGGCCCTTCGACCTGCCCGAAGACACGGGCAATTTAATCGAATCGCCGAGCGCATTTTCAGGCACGAGACCGCGCGACTCGTTTCCGATCAGCCGAGTCAATTTTAGACGGCCAAAGAGAGTGGAGTTGACTTCGTTAACCTTTAATTTCCACGGCAAAGTATTTCGCCGGGAAGCGCGACGCGGCGGACGGGATGGGAATAGGTAGTGTGCGGCCGGACGGACGTTTTTTGCAGAGCGTATGTAAAATTGTAATTAACCCGGCATCGCGGACGGAGATATTTCGAGATGTCGGGCGATACGTGGCGCGTCTCGTTACGTACCAATCTCACGGCGAGTCTTTCGTTCGCGGAATGTTGTAATAATGTTCGGCGACGTATTGCGGAGAGCCTTGCGCGCGGAGTAAACGTTTGATTTTCGATGAATTTGCCTTCTTCGTTGCTTTATGCGAAGACGCGTTGTGGTGGTAAAAAATCATTGCTCCTGTAGCGGCTGTCGGATGGAAAGGTGGTAGGGTGCGTGCGTAGTAAGAAATGGCATGGCCACGATACGGAGGCAGATCGGTGATTGTATTTTAACAGGAGAATTAATCCGCTTCGACGGGCACGGCCAGCTGCACCATGAGATAAGGGACTCCTTCGCCCACTGGCGTACTCCTTTCAATCCCATGGCTCGTTTACGCTCACGCTCTACGCATTTTACCCTGTGAAATATATGTCTCGAAAGTGCTAGGAAGTGGTAAGAATCGACGATCGTTATGCGGAGAGAGAAATAAATGGTGGGTAAATTGAAACATTAGGAGCGCAAAAATTTCGATGTTACTTTCACATTAATTTAATGCGTGGATGTTGAAGTTTTACATCTATCTTACATTAGTTGGCGTGAACTGAGTACGACGTTTTGTCTGATTCACGCATTGAGCACGAGTTCATATGATGCACATTAGATGAAAAAGAACATATAAAAGCTTTCTTTCTCGTCAATTTATTTCACTGGACAGAGTGGCAATCAAACGGAATTAATGTGTCTCGTAACGAACCACGTCGAATTGCATTTAGCCACGTGGTACATCGGCGCGCTGATTGGTACGGTAAAGTTGGGGAACTTTCGTTAAAAATCGTGGTTTACGAAGTCTGTCGTAATAAAGACTGGTATATATATATATTGCTAATTCGAGCATCGTCTGTTTTGCATAAGAATTGATAGATCGCTCGCGAATTAAAATTCACTGAAATAGACTGCCGGAACATGAGGTAGAAAGAAGGACGGGATTGAAGTTGCTGAAAATAAGTTCGTGACATTTGCCACGATAAATGATCCGTCGCTGAAATTTCGTCACACGGATACCTTGTCGTCCTCGTTACGAGAAGGAGCTTGCGCGCTTATAAATCAAACTCGCTGATCGTGTACTCAGGCTCGCTATATCTGCACTCCCGGCACGTACGCTCGTAGTTTGCAAAGATCGCGGAAACAAACTTCGTACGCAAAATCTGTCGTTCAATAATTTCCAGCAAATCCCACCACACTTACAATACTCACGAAAAGTGCCGTCCGACGTCCACTGTTCTCTCAGCCATGCACCCACAAAAATACAATAATACAAAACATCAGCGAAAGAGGCCCAAATCATCAGCGATTGCAGGCGAAAAATGATCGGAACGATGGTTCGCATCGAAATGATTCCGTGTGAATGAGAAAAGTCGGAGCAGTGTGCACTTTCACTCTCCGTCGTTCCATTCGGATCAATCGGCTGATCCGGTCACGGCAACCTTCTCGTTTCACACTTCGTGAACAAGCAACTCCGTGTTCCACCCCCATGCGCGGAGGGTGTCCTTTCGAGCTGACGCCGGCTCCGCGAAAGGACTCCGCTCGCAGTTCCGCACCGACCATCAGGATCAGCATGACGGACGGCAGCGCGACCTTGGACACGTCGAAGAAGACGATCGAGTGCGCGAAAAAGGAGCTGCGCACGATATTGGAGAAAACGGACCAGCTCGGGCTGCCCCGACGAGCGGTTGCGCTACTTCGCGCGCGCTCCCTGCTCAGGCCGCGCGTCACCAGAATCCGTGTCAAACACCTGTGGATCCTTCTGATCGTCGCCTGGATCGTCGCTCACGTCGTGATCAATCGCATCAACGCGCACCGCTTCGACAAGGTGAGCTCGTATTTTCTTACTGCCATTGCTGAGACAGTATGTTCTGCCCGGTAGCATACTGTTTTTTTTTCATTTTGCGAAAAGTTAAAGTTCGTTTGCGTCTGAGTGGATCACAGGCACGTGCAGGAAACTAGGTTTCTTCTGTCGGAAATTGCGAATTGTAAGACACGTCGTTTAATTATGATAGTGTGTGTTAGTATGGTGAACTTGAGTTGACTCGGTACTCGTAGCCGCGAAAATGTTATATGTATGATTTGTTAGAATGGAAGGCGGGCTGATAAAGATGCTGCTTCTTTCGTATCAGGTTTTTCTTTCGACCAAAAATAAAAGTTTGCTCTCAGAGTTTATTTTTTGCTGCATATCATTTAAAACAAAAACTGAAAAACGTAAAAACCGACTTCAAAACAGCACTAGAAAGGATAAAATAGTTTTTCCTTTTTGATTTCTAAACCTTACCATACGATGTGTACCGTAGTTCCTATGATACGTTAGTCAAACAACGTCAAACATTGTAAAACATACATACGATTGGACATACGTTGCAGTGCCTGGTGGAGTTGCCGACATACACGCAGAAAATGTTTCGGCCCCCGGAGGACTGTTCTGTATGCCGTGACGTTCAACAGGTCGAAAAACTGTCGGACGTGGCTCCAGTTATCTTTGAAAATCGGTACGAAAAAATCAATTTCTGCATTATTCATGATTGTGACTCACGACACAATAATGACAGATGCGTCGAATAGACCAGTTTCTCGCGGCTTTCGATAAAAATAGTATTTCCAATTTTATATTGAACACGTGGTTCATGATTAGTTGATCTTTTATCAGAAGCATTTCCACCTTTGTCCACTGATGATTTGGTATGCTTTAATCATCTTTTATGGTCAGCTACGCGTATTCTGGACGGCCAGTCGTCGTGATGGACGCTATGACTAATTGGACAGCGCCGAAAGTCTTCTCGTTCTCGTTCTTCAAGTCCCTGTACGACGGCGAGGATGCGAATTGTCAGTTCTTCCCATATAAAACGGACTTTCGAAATCTACAAGATGTTTTCGATATGAGCACCAGTCGGTCTTCGTTGGAAGCCGGCACGAAACCGTGGTACGTTGGATGGTAAGCAAGCAATGTTCAAGTATATACCATAAAACATAAATACATACCGGTAAGATTGTTACAAAATACTACTTATATAAACTTTATAAACGTTGTACGTTAAAAAAGTAAAAGTTGTCCGATTAACTCGCGTTTCTGGCAAATGATCGACAGTACAAAAACACTCAGCAAATCTAAACCGCGTTGAGAAATTAACAATAATTTAAAAGACATGTCGAAAAATAGGCGAAAATAAAATTGAAAAACACTCCTCGAATTGGGGTGAAAAGCCCAAGGTCTTCCAATCGAGTCGCTCTTTTGAAGCATCAAATGGGATCCACAGAGACTCGGAAATTTGCGAACAGAACTGCAAATAATGTGCTGCCCGTCGAATTATCTCGTCTCCTAAAGCGTACACGCAACCGCGAAGACCTTTGTACGCTGTTATACGTCGCATAATGGGAGAGAGAACGCACGTTCGCGCGTAATAATGTATCTCGAGCAGGTAAAAGAACGTGTTAACCTGACCATTTTCGTTTTCGCTTTCTCATGTCCGTGCGATCAATTGAAGGAGCAACTGCGACGACAAGATCGGCACGCTACTCAGGCAACATTATCAGAAACCGTATTTCCTTCCTCCGAACGCGGAGAGTGAGAGAACTGATTGGATTTTCATGGGCAGTCACGGATATGGGGCGCCCATGCACGTAAGTGTCATGCTCGGACTTAATTCTTTCATTCATTACCTGATTGCGTTCATTCTGATTTTTTTCATTATTTTATATTACGTGCACGGAAGGGTTAACTTCAAAAACAGCTTTGTATCATGTTAAACTTGTAACGCGCTGCGTTCGTTGCTTTCCCATTTGACGGTATCGTGAGAAATTGACAGGTGATCTGTTTGTAAGGTCGACGACGTGAAACATCCATCGTGGCAGGCGCAGATAAAGGGCGAGAAGTTATGGATTCTCGAGCCACCGAGGGAATGTCATTATACGTGCAAGAGGCTGGAAGTAATCGTGCATGCGGGAGAAATAAGTGAGTAATCGAGATGAGCTCGGCGCCGCTGTACTCTGTGCGTCCAATTATATTATCGGTCATTTCTACAATACGTTCTGCCTTATCAAGGAAACTCAATTGTTTGTGTTCGCAGTCGTTCTGGACACGAATCGTTGGTATCATCAGACAAAGATCGTCTCTGAGGACATGAGCATCACGATTGGCGCCGAATTCGATTAAAGCGAACTAATTACTCCCGTCTGCATTCGGCTCGTTGCACGGTGACGCTCGCCATGACGTCATTGCTTCGGCACAGACATCTTCCATGAATGTAAATTGTCAATACAGTAATATCGTGCCAAACTCTTTCTTACAGACCCAGAACCACCTTCCTATCACAAGGTCTTTCCCAAATTACGTTCTTAATGCAAGAAAAGATGAAACGGTCACCTAACATGAAGACTCGTGCAAGCAATCGGTAAGACTCGATCTTTAAAATTCTATTCACATTTCATCGTCGCGATGATCTGCGACTAATCGACAGCCAGCAGTACCAGTTGACAAGAACGCAGAAGACGCCGCTTCATCATCGGCACGCGCTCCGACCATCGATACAACACGATTTTTCCCTACCAGCCTGCATCGACGCCTTGAACTTTAACTGCGGCCGTTCGGCGCGGCACCGGTGCCGCCGTGACGTATACCCTTATAATTATGTCGCGTGCTACCGTTTACGCGGCCACCACTTTACATGCACGCACACGGACGCACGAGCTGAGGCAGGGGATCCGGACTGAAAAGGAAACGGTCCCGCGGCACGGGCCCCTCATGCAGATGGTCCAAAAGAGCCACACCTGGCGGCAGGTGAGCTCTGCTGTTGGGGGCCCCCTCCAATAACGGAGCCCAAAGCCAACCCCCCCTCCCCCCCCCCCTCTCGAAATACCTCTCGGCCCCTATCGCCCGCGCTCACGTGCGTCCCGATCATATGTTGGCCACTGACCGACTGTGTGCGTTAAAGCACACCCTGACCGGGGAAACCGACGAAATGCTGTCCGCGCGCACGAACTTGCTTCTACTTCCAGCGTCGGTGCGTCGGTGAAACCCCGCGTAAACGTTCGACGCGCTGCTGCTGCTGCGGAGTGTGGAGAAAGAAGCGGATGGCTGGGATTTTAAGGACGAGTCGCGCGGGCTCGCCTGGTCGGCGAAGACTTTCAAAATTCGGATTACGTCGAGTTCGCTTCGGGGGGACGGGGCATGCGTTATTTATGAGCACCGCTTCCACGGCGGCTCGTTGTCGTGCTCGGTCACGGTACGCCGATTAACCGCCTATCGCACTTTATTCGAACGGTCTTTCCTCGCCGCTCACGTCTCATGATCGTCCGGTCTATTAAGTAGAAAAAATGTTATCTGCGCGACACCTGGATGAAAGTCGAAGGCCTTCGGCCAGAGCGCCTGTGTGTAGCGGAATATTTTGCACGATTAATCAAAGCCCTTGGCTGAGCATCGCACTCTGCCGTGAGTTTTCGCGCCGCTCGCCGCGCGTGCGAAGAGGCCGGAGCGAAAATTCGGAATCTCGACCGGCTTGTTCATTCGCGCCGCCGCCTCCGCGTCACACGAATTTCGTCGGCCAATTAACGACGTGCCGCGGGAGTGGGCTGATTATCTGATTGTCGCACGGCGAGGACTGTGAAATTGCGCGCGTCAACTGGCAAATTAATTATAGATATCGATTTTTAAGGAAAGATGCCTAGCCGGCAGCGACCGACCAAAGCGTGCACTTCGTCGGCCGACGTTCGAAAGCGTAGGAAGCTTTGGAATTAGTAAATTCATTTCGGTGCCATAAAGAGAGGATAGATCGTAGATTTGGACGCAACCTTCAGACGTAACATCCTCGACTACGCAAAACCACGTAATGGGTTTATTACTGAAGCGGTGCTGTGAAATTGACTTTACGCGGGTCGTGGTAAAAAAAAAATAAAACAATAACGTTTACCTTATGTTTATTATACGGCGAAGAGTAAATAGAATGGGCAGCGGTATGGAGAGAAATTGCGGCGTGGAGAATTGCAAATTTTACGGGAGAGGAAGATTCTAATTGTTTGAAATTCAGCAATGTAGCAAAACTCGCCGCCGTTCTTTCGTGCTCGCTGAGATAACGCGAATGCCCCGCGGGGCTCTTTGTTTCAACCTAATTACATTCCAGCGCGATATGCAAAAAAACAAAAAGGAACACAGAAAGACGGAAATCAGAGGGACGGGGAGAAATGAGAGAAAAACTGATGCGCCAAGATCCCGTTAATTCATACGGATTCCATGTCCGCGGGAGCGCGTTGTCGATGCCTGCGGAGAGAGCGGGAGATAGTACGAAATTAAAGTTCACCACGTAAACGATTCGTGCTGTCAAGAGGAATTCCTTCCGTTGTTCGCCAATCTCGATGCGAATTATTAAAGCCCTGCCCGCGATTGCTTCTATCCGCCATATTAAATGCAAGGATTGAATGTTACCCGACAAACGACAAAGATCGTTCATACGTTATAGCTGTTACTATCACAGCAATGCCGAATACTTTTAACCTATTCATTCGGTTCGGTATAATTTAAGGACTGTTTCGCGGTCTCTGGAAATATTAACTATTATCGACGTACGGCCGGATTCATTTCATTGAAAGCAAGCGGTCGGCCTGCGAAGGCAAAAGGAAATTCGCACAAAGCAATTTTCCTGATTGTTCCCATGGAACGGTGGGTACAAAAACAGCCCTGTTTAAGTGACATACGCACTGAACGACCCCTGTGCCGCCGCCTTGGTGATTACACCGCGTATTACTTAAACAATTACTGTCGCCAAACGCCCTTCCCCGTCGTCTCTATTTTCGTCGCTCACCCTTCGGAATCCGCAGAAGATTTCTGGAAAAGATAGCCGCCACGAGTCTTTTCGAGAACAAAAGCCGTCAGCGTATAAACAAGGTATAAACGGAGTGGTGGAAGGTTGCCATCGCAAAAGAAAATTGATGATTAAATTTAAATATCTTTGTTTTGCTCAATAAACTAGTCTCTAGCCGCTGCACAGTTAAAAATGAGATTTGCGCTACTAAGAGAACGTAAACGGACCTAGCGAAAGGAGTAGGCGTTCTTAATAAAAATAAAAGATGTTCGTTCTCGCAACGACGTATCCTATCTTATCACTCGTTAGTCCCGAGTCCGTGCGGGAGAAGAAGAAAATTAGCAGAATCTATGTGCAGAGTCTTGTCCGCCTACCAAAAGGATCCGTGTTCCGTGGACACGTCCAAGATCCGACACGAGAGTCCGCGAGTCGAGACTTCAAAAAGGTCAAGATAATGTCTCGTTCACGGAGCCACCCCCTCGAAGCACGATGTGCGCACTACTTCCGCCCCTCTGTCTTTCGTGTACGCCGTATACACATTGACGTACCACCTCGTGTAGCAGGTCCTACATACATCCTCTCGCCATCGATCACGTACGTCCGATACGTGTCACGTACGTGTGCGACCGTAAATACTGGCCACGCGTAGGTATATTACGCTTAGACGTGTGTAGGTAAGCGTATGCTTGATGGTTGCGCTTCTGATATACGTACGCATTCACACAAGCTCATACGCATATAGATGGTTAATGACGTAGACACAGTTACACGCGACGCCACGAGCATACTAGCCCTGCGTTCGTCCTGCACGTATACGAACGTGTAACGTGTATATACAGAGGACTCGTGTACGTATGCGTGAATATCAGTAGGCGTGCACGCATTTGTGTGCACACGGCTATGTACGCGCGCCTCTTGTACATACATATCGGTCGCGCTATCGATTATTTTACCCATGTAGAACTTTCCCCTATCCCCTGGGCGCCCCACTCGGCGTCGCGACGCCTCGTATAGAGCGCGATATCGACGTTACATCGCAGGCTCTCTCGTTCTCCTCGCCTCACTACCCTCCTCGTCTACGTGGTCGTAGCAACCCCTCCGCGTTCGCTTCGACCATCCCTACCCCCCTGTTCGCCTAGGAGCAACCTTCAGGGCCGTCGCTTTGGGGCGCCTTTCAGCCCCGACGATCCGAGAGTTGATAATGGATCGAACGAAAGTTGGACTTTTCGAAACTCATCAGGGCCAAAGCCAATTTTTCACTCGAATTTATAGGAGGTGTGTACTGGCGTTAGTTATCCGCGTGATAAGACTAAGTGTGAATCGATTATGGCGACGGTTCGAACGTGTTTGTGCAGAAAACACTTGTGTCGATTTGCGGCGATTATTAAATCGTTGCGTATGCTTTAATGGGAGGCTTCTTAAATCAGATACGACGCGTTTCGACATTTACAGGGTATCGGTCGGATTGATCGATGTCTGTTGAGCTGAACAACGCATTTCGAAATGCTCTCCGGCGAGAGTGAGTTGAAGCGCGTAGGTAGTTTGTAATGTTACTTGAATCCATCAATGTCCATCTGATTTGGGAGCCATTTGTTTTCAGCGTTTAACTGAAGTGCTCGATGCAAAAACTGAACCTGCGTCACGAAAAGCATAGGGCCGCGACTAATATCGAGGGAAGCGAACGCTTTCGCAATCACCATCTTGCAAGCTCTTAGACATGACAATCTTCATCTATGACCCGTCAAAACAATACACCACACATCACAATGTTCCGTTGTCAATTAATCCGACGTATACTTCAATGACCACAAAACTGACACGTATCCATCCGGCTTGCGTCGTGCCGAAGAATGATTAATTTCGGCCCAGCGTCAAATCGGTGACTCAATGACCGAATTTCGCGGATTAGGAAGCTCATACGCCGCGGTTGGCGGTTCTGCAATGCATATGCACGGCGATCGACGGCCGGAAACGTCTGTTATTAGGTGTCTCTCGTTGAGGAGTCGCGCGTCACTATAATCGCGTGAACTTAATCCATTGTACCTCGGTGCCGCTCTCGACGCGCGACTTTTATTTCCCTCGCCCAGGGTTTAGCGTCGGATATATACGCCGATATCGATTTTACTTCCTCGCCGTGCCCCGGTGGATTTCGTCCGGGGAATATTTAAGATAGAATGCGAGAGCACCGCGGCCGGTGCATCGTCTCGCGTACCCTCTCGCCCAATAATTTAATCGCGAAACGCTCGCGGCTCGTCAACGCGCGCCTCGCGCACCGTAACCGGCAATAAAAGCCTTTGGACGAGGCATTTTCAACGATCGACGTGTGATCGTCGTTGTCGGCATAGACATGCATATATTCGCATGCTCGCGGAACTCTTGCGCTTATTGTTAGTTCTTGCCATGAGCGCTTGTAGACGTTGTTAGTCATTATGTATGTATCTAGGAAAAGTGAAAAGTTTGTAACGATTGTTGACGGGACAACAGTTACATTCGACTCTTTCTTGCATCTCCCTTTCTGCCTACTTAGTCGGTCACACTTTTCATCGATACATCGATCCGCTCCGGGGCGCACGTGTGCTTTGAAATTTAGAACGAACGCGCGCTTTTTCATCGTGCACACGACGCCAATGCGGCGTAGTCGGAACAGGTAATTGTGGTTGGGTTAAATTGTAAGTTCAGTGAATTAGAGTAATTTCAAAGTATATCGTTGCGAGTGTACACTAAATTGTACGCGGTCACGTGCTCGTGTAACAGTATACCTAATGGGGAAATCTGGAAAGACGAATGTAAAGTTGTCGAGAGATTGAAGCGCTCCCCGAGCGGAAAGAGGGTAGATAATGTGGAAACGAAGAGTGGAGTGTCGAGAAGGGGTCCGATGTGTTCTTATGAAAATGTGCAAACCGCACGTGACAGCCTTTTGCTTTGATAGCCCCTAATTCGAACGTATTCCTACGAAAACATTGACTCGCTCGCGTCACCACTCGCGCGATGGACTTCACTTTAATCCGAGCATTGAATCGGTCGCGTCATGAATTTTGCGTAGTCGCCAACTTCCACGAGCACCGAGACTGCGCCGTGCGAATAAGCGGCTGATTGAAAATACGAAGAGAGACGACCTTAAACGTGAAAGCAATCGTTATCGCGATACAGCGGGGTCGATTTTGAAGCGTTTAAGTTTCGTCATCGATTCCCCCTAAATCACTCAACTTATGTCAGCCACTCAGCGCTTAACCAGTCTTCCATACAGTCGACACCGAGTGACCGCGCGTGTAAGAAGAATGGTATATGTCGCGAGCGGTATTGAACGACGAGAGAAAATGATCGCGCGTACGTCGTTTGAGGAGCGAGAATCGAAACTCGCAGGGTTCCTTGCCGTTCCAAGACGTCCCTGAACCGCCCCTCGTCGTGGTAGCCACCGCCGTCCCTCGCGTCTCTCCCTTCTCCCCGGTAGTCCTCAACCCATCCTCCTCTCGACCCCTGCGTATCGAGTTCGTTACAGATCCCCGTGGCAAGATCTCCGCCCTTCGCAGCCCCCCATGTATATACAACCTCTCACTCTCTCACTCTCTCGCTCCCTTTTACATTTGCGATTTGCGCAACTCCGCCGCGAAGCGACGCGCTCGTTTTCTCGGTTTGTACTTCGTGCCGCCACTCGTTTCTCTCTCTCGTCTCTTCCGAAAGCCACCCCTGGCTGGGCCGAATATGTGTGCGAAAGTGAGAGCGAGAGAGTGACAGTGAAAGGAGGACAAAGGGTGAGAGCGAGGAAGGAGACAGAGACGCGCGGCAGGAAGGCGAAGCGGAGAGGGAGAGGGACGAGGAAGGATGTGCATGCAGGGATAGAGGGAAAAAGGGAGAGAGAGAGAGAGAGAGAGAGCGTAAAGGGTGCACGCGCGTGACGTGGCAGGGAAGGAGACGCGTCATCCTCGTTTCCATCCCTCTCGGCACTGCTCGCAAGATACTGGTCGAGGAGTGCATAAGGAAGTGCCCCGAGCGAGTTTCAGTCGGTGTTAACGGGCAACGTTAACAAGACCGGCGACAACGGTGGCAATAACAGTAGCTCGCGAAAGTCGTGGCTCCTGGCTCGCGTGGGAGAGGCGGCTCGTGATGAGAGAGGGGCTTCGCGGGGGGTAGGCGCTGCGAAGGCGGACGGCGAAGAACGAAGAAGGAAGAGACGAGATAGGGAGCCCCAAGAGAATCCCTGTCCCGTTCTCGCCCCGAATCAACTAACCGGAGCGAAAGAGACGCGAGGAGGGAAACCGTGGGCGCGTAGCGTTTGAAGCGTGCGCACGCGTGCGCGTGAGTGCGCTGGAGAGACGTACGAGGCCGACAACGGCAGCGAGACGGGCCAAGAGGTGTGGACGCACGACGATCTAACGTCGGTGGTGGCTACTTTCAAATACCTCGACAACTCGGTTGCGTACCGATGGAAATACGGGGCCGTTGGGAGGATCGCGGGTGAAGAGGCGATCGTTGAAGGAGATCGCTAAACTGTCCGCAACTTTCTTGACCGCGGAAGGTCAGCGTGGTGCAAGTGAAGTTGGTAGAGAGAGAGAGAGAGAGAGAGAGAGTAAGTAGGCATTTTTAAGGGCGGCCGGCGGAGAAGTTTGGGAAGTTTGAAAGAACTCGCCGAAGGGCATCTCATCGGCGATCGATCGAGGAACATCGGGCAGGCAGTGTCGAGAGCAACGTGGATCGGTGCGCGGACGCGCGGCGCGAATCAGCGCGACGCGCTCTGCTCTGGGATCGATCGGTCGACCGTGCACGGTGGTCTCTGTCGGTCGGAAGAGGAAGGTACGCGGGCATCCGCCAGGGGAGGCTGTCCATTGATTTCCGTATCGACGCCTCGGCTCCGCGTCGCGGCCAATCAAGAGCAGCGTTCGCGATATCGGCAAGCGAAGGAGAAGCGTCAGATCGTTGACGTCGGTCGATTTCGTGCGAGAAGAAGAGACGCGGCGGTCGGAACGCGTTCGCTAACCTACGAGGCTTCACGGGAACGTACGAGCGCGGCGAGTCGGGGACATTTTGGAAAGCGTCGCATCATCCCCCACGTCTTTTCACCCCCCGTCGAACGGCAGCGATTCGCTCTTATCAACCGCTTCCGATCGAACGGCAAAACGTTCGCTCGATGGCTATCGCCGAAGCTCTCGACGCGTGAAAATCGCCTATCGTGCTCGACGGAGCTTCCCAACGACCACGACCACGACGACGACGAGCATGGGCAAGAAGGAAAGTGTGAGACGCGCCGAGGTTGGCGCGATGGCGGTCGGCGGCTCGAGGGGATGACCGGGCGGCGGTATTGATTTCGCGATTGACGTTTCGACGCAGTGCTCCAACCACTACTCTCAGCCGCTGCGTCGAGCGTTCCGTGTTCGATAACGTGAGGGACGTATCGCTGAAACGTTTGAAAGTCAAAGTGACCGTCTGGAAGACCGCAAAGTGTCTTGGCGAGCGTCTTCTCAGAATGAAAGACGAGTGAGCGTTGAAAAGACAATCGTCCGTGCCGATGGCAGGAGGACTGGCGTGAAGTTTCGCGCGGATCGAATCGATAGTTGGAAGTACGACGACGATCGCGGTCGCGGCTGTTTCTCGATCAGGAATCGAAATATCGGGTGGACCCGGGACGCACTGTTCCGGGTTATCGGTCGAGGTCGGTACGCGACGGAGGCAGGTGACGCGAGTCGATGTTTATGCTCGAAGTATCGGCGCATCGAGCAACGTTGGTCACGAGGTATCGGAAAATCGATAGAAAGCTGACTGACGCCAGTGGTGGCGGTCGTAGTGGTGGCAGCCGCGGCAACAACGGTGTCACTCGTGCGGCGGTATTGGTGAGTCGGCGCGCGTGGTAGTGATCGTGAGGACGTTGGCTTAAAGTGGTGGTGGTGGCGGCGGCGGCGGCTGCTGCTGCTGTGGTGGTGATGCCGGTGCTGGCGGTAGTGGTGCTGGTGGTGGTGGCTTAGACGGCGCGGTGGGGGTTGCTCGAGAGTTGTCACTTTGCACGTACGCGACGCGCGGGCCAGGTCGTCGCGACGCCGTCGACTTAACGTTTATTCACACCCTCGAGGAAGACCGGACCGAAAAAGAAAACGCGCGCAACTGTCGCGCGCCGAAGGACAACGATGGGACAACGGGCGCGCTCTTGTTACTTCTCGACACCCGAACGCAGTCGAGTCTTCCGCGATTGCGCCATTCGATTAACGACTGCCTTCCGGCGTGACGCGAGGCCATGATCGCACGTGCGAGGAAGAGCGAGCCTAAGGCACGAGAACCTGGCAAACGTCATTCGAAATCCTTCGTTATCGCGGACGAGGACCCGTCGCGATTATCCGTCGTGATTGAGCGCGATCGCGTGAATGGACCGCAAGTGAAGGCACATCGGTGCAGTCGACGATACCAGCCCCGAAATTGCGCAACGGACGATCGGTGCTAAGCTTCACGTGGATCGTCGTCCCTTCGCGGCGCTGAAGAAGGACAGGAGAGCTGCAACGTGCAGGGTGAGATTGGCCAAGAGAAAGAGAGATACATGGAGAGTGACTAACGTGAGAGTGAGGCACTGCGCAGGTACGAGCTAGGTGACAGTGCCGTAGTGAAGCTATCACAGTGACGTGTGCACTGGTACTAGTGTCGGTAGTGGTAG
>OZ012644.1:14799276-15136776 GCA_963942575.1 Priocnemis perturbator | reverse complement strand
GAGATAGACGCGCGGAATAACACTTTTCGAATTCAACATCCTTTGCCCCAGCACAACAGCGCGTAGAGTTATTGATCGTGGTCACGCGGTGTTAGCGTAGAGGCGCAGACGCGACCTCGGCGGCTTCACGGACGCCATGTTCGCCATGCCGCCGCCACGCTGCCGTCATCCCCCTCCGTCCCGGCCTGCCATCGTCACCCTCGCCGAGCCAAGGTGGTCCTTATATCTCGCCCTCCGTGCGCCGTCCGAGCCGACGGACAGGCTCCGCGAGTTCGCCAGCTTCGTCGCAGAGTCCTCGACTTTCGCAGGCGCGCTCTCGAACGATGCTTCGAATCGAGCAGACGATCCGCTCCGAGTTATGACGCTCGTTAGGCTGCGGGAAAGAGACGCGTTCCGCTCCTGTTGAATGCAGCGTCTGGCGCCAAACGTTTGCGTTTCGTGAGACGTTTCGGGGGAAACGGGAGAGTTATGCACGTGGCGACGTGCGCACGTGGAATGGCGCAAAAATCCGAGAGGGGCGATGCTGTGGTATAGGTTCTTCTTTCGGAGTTCTTAGTCCGCTGCGAGAGGAATTCCATTGTCGTGTAATGTGTAATGCGGTTGAGTACCGTCACATCTTCGGCTAATTCGAGGTCTGCTCTCGGCATAGTTTTGTGTTGTTTCTATTTCGTTGAGCGCAATTTATGTGGACGGTTAGAAATGTCAGCTCGCCACGTTGCCGCCCACACGCGCACACACTTCGTCGTGGTACATGGTAGTTATTTGTGAAGAACGATTTAGTTTTAACGAAAAACCGATCGGTTTGAGAATCGCGGACGATTGACGTCTTTGTTCTGTTACCTTCGTCGCGTCACTCTCGTCCAATATACCTCTGCAAAAGTGCTAGCAATTATTCTCGGAATTCCCTGTGATTCTAAGAGAGAAAGAGAGAGAGAGAGAGAGAGAGAGAGAGAGATAAAAGCAAACTTTCCTTCTTCGCTGAAAGTTCTTTATGACCGTAATAAATTACTCCTAACATTCAATCGCCATCGACAGACGTATCACTAGCTACGAAGCGCTTGGCAGAGCGCGCTCGCGAGTAACATTGAGGAATGTTGCGAGAGGAAGCGATTCCTTCGCATTTGCATCGTTGCGGATCACGCGCTCCTGCCGGCCAGACGTTCGATATCTGAAAAGGAAGAAAAACAATATTTCTCGCGCAAAAGGCCTTTCTGCGACCCTCGACCTTCCGCCTCCCTTTTATACGACAGCCAGGGCGCAGAGATAATGTTGAGCAGGGGTCAGTGGCAGCCAGTTCGAACCCCGTCTCGTAAGAGCACGAAACTGCACGAGGGTTGTAAGAAAGGCTGGAAGCCGTGGATGGCCGAAGAAAAGGTGGCAGTGGTAAAGGGTAGCTGTAACGCGGTAGGGTTAGGGGTAGACAATGCTGCTGGAGAAGAAGCGTTCAATCCAGTACCCTTTAGATCGGAGCCGCGCCATTGTCTATCTCGCGTTTTCTTCCCCCCCTCCCGCTTCCCGGAGTACCCCAGCATCGTTAAAAACGCGTTCGAAAGCGTGCTAAAATGTTGACGGACGTATTTCGCGCGCGCTCCCGCGGGATTAGCCGTTTCGAGCGGTTCCGTCGGCGTCGGCGTCGCGAGCGACGAAATTCAGGAGTGACGTCACGCAGCACGGCGCAATTTTTCAGTATAACAGCAGCGGTCAGCGGATCCTTGCGCCGCGAACCGCGGAATATCCGCGTATAATTGCGGACGCTAAATCTCCTTCGTTGCGCTCGCCAACGAGATTTTATCCGCGATCGAGAAAGATCAGTCGCGCGACGCCCCGTGATTGAATCGCAGAGATCGCGGACTCTCGCAAATTGCCATCGTCGCGCGCTGAAACTCATCCCGCGTAACGATCGTACGTGCCCCTCATTTCTGAACGTCGTTCCGCCGTTTAATTGCGTCCACTACTGATTATTGATCGCGAATATGGGTCGCGCACGTTGCCGCGAGTGGCATGAACCCTCCCATACGTCTGCGCCCGGCATGATTTCCCGCGTTACGCGACGTGCGCGCGCGAACCGGTCGTTTTTTCCAGTCGAAACCGCGCGTGTCTGGCGACGCCGAAATTGAAACGCCGGTGCGTTCGCGGTCGTCGCGGCCGATTACGGAGATCGGTCAATTAGTCGAAAGTTCGGCTTCGCTCGCGCCTGGATTTGCCGAGCGTCGGGGTTCTCGGCGAATTTCCGAAACTTTCGGCTGCCGAGGCGTCGGGCGCCGAAGTGTACATTAACCGGCGGATATTGCATTAGACATTAGACATTAGACTGATCCGCGAGCATACGTTTCGGCGGCTACGTTCTTATGCTGATCGACTAGTACCGTACTGGTTCCACAGAAGTCTCCCGTTTAGCCCGCTCAAACGCGTATAATCTTTGCCGAGTTAGTCGGACGTTGAAGAGCGTCTATCCGTTTAAATGCAATCGAACATGTGGCAACGAAGTCAAGACGTCGTTTCCGTGCATCGGGCGTATGTACCCGGTTATTATGCCGTTCAAACCCGACGTTTACTGTCCAATATTTACAACCGCGCGGAGCAGTCAAGGCAATTTCCATGTCTTACCCCGTTGACGAGTGACGCCTCACGAATGACGCCTGTCTCAGCGCGAGGGTAGGGGCGCGTAAAAATCGAGCAAACTGCCGGAAAGATTCAAGAGTCGACGCGAACAAGACGCGAGCGACACCGAAAGCAACACCAGCCGCGTCGCGTCGCGGCAAACGAGGAAACGCGGTTCGAGGAGGGCGCGGGTGCCATTTTTATTGCCCGTTATCGTCGCGCGGCACAAGTAATCACGACGTCGGAGCAGCATCTTTCCGCGACAAAAAAAAAAAAAAAAAAAAAAAGGAAGAAAACGCCACCGTAGCCACCGCGCTCACAAAGTCGCCTGCAGAATGCTCGATTTACACGATCCAGATGTCGGACCTTTTACAAGGAAGGAAAAAAAAAATGGAGCGAGAGGAAAAAGAGGGCGAACGGGAGGGAACGGGAGCGGGCGCGCGCGCGGGTTATGGAAAAGAAAGGATAGAGGGCACGCGTCTTCTTTGTCGATCCAACGTACACCTCGGCTTCCACGTCCTCTCCCCCCCCCCCTTCCCTGCCCCCTTAACCCCCGTCTCTCTCGTCGTGTGGGAACACAAATCCATGGACGATGGGTAGAGACATTACCAGGTGGATAGATACGGTACCTTTGTGGACGGGGTGTACGAGCAGAAGCGGAAAGACTCGGAGGCAATGTGTGCGGGTTCACTTCGTGCACGGTGTACGTTAGAGCGTGTGCACGAGAACGATAGAAAGAGTACGAACGTACGTGGGTATGGGTGGGAGACGAAGAGGGAACGATGTACATAACAAAGTAGAGAAAGAGAAAGAAAACTGGGAGGTGTATAGACGTCTATCTACGAGAAGGTGGGATAGAGAGGGAGAGAGGGTGAGAGAGAGAGAGAGAGAGAGAGAGAGAGGGATGTATAAAGTTAACGGTGTGTAAGTGCCCACGCTTATGCTTCGAATGACGTCAGCACCCCTCGTGGTACCCACATCATCTGTCGCGGAGAGGGCCGACCGGCGGTGTACGGTGGACGTACGCTTTCAAAGAATCCAGAAGGTATCAAAGTGATCGTCGGCAAGGGCTCCACTTCACGTTTTCAAGCCGCACGCCGTCCACGGCCGCGAAGTCTTCCAATGCGTTACCGGCTTCTTTTCCATTCTCTCCTAGCGTTCTGTGTCTGTGTGTGTAGTTTCGTCTTTTTTCCATTCCTTCACTTCCCCTCGACTTTCGATGACCGGCATCGGGACAGAAGCAGCTTAGCGAGCGTCTGCCGACGACCGGATTAAGGGCTCGGAAGGAAGAATCTGCCTGTCCGTTTTTGCGAGCATCACCCGCGGAAAGCCGTGGAAGTTGGGTTTCGGAAGGGTGTTTTAAAGAAGGAGCGCGCCGGGATGGGGTGGCAGGTAAACGGGGTGTCGAGATTGGAGAGGGTAAATTGTGAAAGTTGATAATGGTCGGATCGCGCAGAGTCTTGAGTCGGCCGGCATTTTTGTGGAACGGTTTTAAAGGAACAGGGGTAGGTCGCGCGATTATTGAGTCGTCATTAAAAGGAAATAGAAGCGCCTTAGCTTTTGGAGATATAAGTTCGTGGAGCGTTATGCTTAATCGAATTTGCTGGGATATCGTAGCTTCTAGAGCACGAAACAGGTTGCGTGATCGGTTTCCAAATAAATTATGCAGAATAATTGATCTCGTACGGATAGGTTCTCTGACTGGATTCGCTCGTCAAATTTGCACCGCGTTATTCGGTCTTAAACATAGCGTTCGCAAGCAGAATGTTTTACATTGGAAAACGAACCGCAGTATGTTATTACGCCACCCTACCTCAAAAGAACAACATCGCCCACTTAAGAAAACTGCTTTAATTCCCCTATTCTAGCTTATTCACCCGAAAAACATCGATCGCAGAGCCTCCAATCATCCACACATAAACGTCCCTAATGGCTGTTTAATCCATTTTCTCGCCTGCGAGTCTCGTGGACGCGGTCTGGTCCGCTGCAATGAGCCATTTCCATGTTACGTCCCATTACTTTACGTCATCCGATATTGGCGCTGTAGCGGCGTACGGTGTAATCTTCGTCGGGCCCTTAATTCGGAAAAATGCGCACTCTCGTGCGGTACTTGGCGACACTCGGCGCTGGCCACGATGACGCTCGTGTACGTACGACGCATACGTGCGGCAGAGGAGATCGGTGCGGCGATCGGTGTGGTTTTCAGGCCGTTGTCACAGCACGCGCCGAAACGCGACACCGATTGCGAGGAAAGGCAGCCACCTCGGTACGAGGTCGCATGTCGACGGCGGTCTCGCTCACCCACACCCACACGTACGGCCGCTGGCCCCTGGCTCCGAGCGTGCGAATTGCCCGTACATGCCCGCCGCCGCTCGTGTGAATTTCGCCCGGCGCGCGCGACGTATCGATGCCAGTTGCCACGGGATATCCTGTCGTAGAGCGCTCACGGGAAGTTCCTTTGTCCTGCCGACACTCTTTCTCGTTCGAGAATTCGAGAGCATCCCCGGGCTCGCGATTCGATGCCGGCCGGATTACGTCGATTTGTTTAACTCTTTCGCCGCGAGGGTTTGAGAAGGTATTATTCCGGGCGTGCGAGATACCGCGGTCGTTTTCATGACTCCGACGTCACGTGACGAATGAGTCGGAGAATCAGGCGGTATAGGGTACGAAGGGTTAGTAAGGGCCGAAAGCCGATTTCGGTGTCGTTTCCGATTCGTCCTTTCCAGGCAGTGCGTTTCAGGGAAACTGTTTGCCGCCGGCTGACGCGCGACCCGCTTCTACATTTTCCGTTTCACTTTCGCGCGGATTCAGGCTTTCCACGTGCGCTCACTGACTCCCCTCGATTATCGCTCGCCGTTCCTCAACCAGCTTACGATACAGCGCGCGCGCGCGCTCTCGACGTAAGGCGATATTCTCGGAAGGAATGCGTTCCGGAAAAAGTTGGCGGGTTTCGAGTTTCCCTTGTCGAGCGCATCGTTTCTTCCATCAAAACATTCAGATTCGTTCAATGACTGTGTACTCGCTCGGCGCACAAAACAAAAGTCGATCTTCTCCGAAGCGCGTAACTCGCGCCGTTCAAGATAAAACGTTGATTCCGTCTCGGTCCCGACGTAACTATCTCGATCGAACGCGAAGATTCCGCGTTTCGTGGCATTATGGGGAAAGTGACAATGGGTGTCGTCGAACGTCATATTCCGTTCGACTTCCTGTCGGGCCGAATGTTTGTTTTTGGAATGCGTTTTGTGCGCCGACGGTAAAAGAGCAGCCCGCGCTGAATGGCGCCGTTTGTCGACGAGGAGGGTGGGGGGCAGATAGGGGAATCATGGTGCAGATGTCACATCAATGAACACCTTTCGTAGAACAGCTGTCATTCCACGTGGACACGGCTCGGCTCGTCAGTATGAAAAGGCCAATTTCCACGTTTCGTTACGTTCGCCTCGCCGTGCGCCGCTGCTCTAATTCCTTCCAAGTGTTGCGGATAAATATTCATTGTTCCCGAAGTAACTCCCGCGTTCTCATACGGTGGAACGATCATTAAGGATCGCCGCCCGACTCTTCTTGCCGTCGACGAATAAACGCCGTTTTAACGTTCCCCCTCGTTTATGAGAGAATCTCAATGGCGGCCGCGACGGGACGGACGATTTAAATGCGCATTCGAAACATTGTTTCCGTCACGAGAGGAGCGCGAACGGCGAGCACCCGCATGCTTTTAGAATTTCGCATGTCAAAACGTTCACGGGTCGTCGCCTAGCGCGCGCGCGTGCCAAGTTAGTTGCGTAATCGTCACCGCTGAACATTTCTTCGCTGACCTTTTGAACGCCGAAGTGGCCTCGTTCAGCAGAATTTCGATCGCGGACTACGCTTTTTCCCAGACGTACACTATTCCGTGCCTATTAGGCGGAACAAAAGCTCTCAATCATCCCGATAACGTTCCATCGTACTTATGACAGCGCTGTCGAGAAGCGTAGTACGTATTTCGGAACGGCTTTCCTCGTCGGGCGCAAAAAAATGCGCCGCGCGGGACGCGGCAGATTTTGGATCGCTCGCAACATGACGTCGGGCCGCAGTCAGTACAATCGGTCGACTCCCCTCGCAATTAACCGCGGAAATCATTCATCGCCCGGCGTATCGGACGTCTCGTCGGTGATTAGTAAATTTCGTCGAATGATAGCGGGGGGAAAAAATAATGAAATATAAAAATTGTTCTCCCCGAGCGTTATTATTTTCCGTGCTTGCTAGCGGAGCTGTTGGGTAGACACGAGGAGCGTTGCCCCGCTCGTACACGGCTCGGATTCAGCTTCAACGAGATCGTTGATAAAACGAAAGGTGACACTGGTATGTTTTACGATAAGCCTCCCTCTCGTCGCACCAAACGCTCGCTCTTGCGGCTCCGACGCAATTTCGACAGAGGGGCTGGAAGATTTTTCCACACTCCGACCGTGGCCTCAGTCTCGTCCAACGACACCCTCCAACTGGCCTCCGCGCAGGGATGAAATTCTTCAAACAGTCAAATTTTGATCAAAATAGAGCCCGTCGTATCGTTGGAAGATTTCAATATTTTCCGCGAACATTCCTGCGCTTTGCTATTTCTCAATAAGCACCTCCTTGCCGAAAACGACGGAATTTTGGACGAAGAACGATTCGCCGAGTGAATCGACGGTACGAAACTCTCCGTCACGGGTAAGACGGCGATTGAATATTTCATTCATCGACCTATAGGCAGTAACTTAGGGCAGAAACGAATTAAGTATGCCCTCATAACGGATTCACTTTGTGCCGTCTCTGACTTGGAGCGTTTTCGCGGCTGCCGCTTTCGCGGTGGTTCTTGTTGGCGCGCGTTTTTTTCTTTAAACACGCCGTTGTCTGGATGCGTTTACCGGGAAATCCGACGACGTCGGCGGTCGCTCGGCGATTAAACAATGACGTCGAACCGTCAGCGGCGAGTGATCGCGAGAGCGGGACGGAGGGCAGGGAGTTGAAGGGAAATATGGCGTTCGGGGAGAGTCAATAATTCGTCGTCGTAGTTACGATACTCGAGGAGTTCCGAGACCCCGCGAAAGAGTTTTGCCCTCCCCTCGTCGCCGCACTGGAAAAGGACAAATATTTCCGGAAACTTTCGTGATAAATTGTCCCTGAAAGTGCTTCCACAAGCTGACTCATCCTCCACGTCATGCATGCGGTATATCTACGTACATGCAACGCATATTACCAAGTCTCCTTTTCTTCCACCCTTCTCATTTCGCTGCCTCTCTCTCTCTCTCTTACTTTCTCTGTATATACATATTTCTTTTCGCTCTTTCGTGTTCTGTCTCTCTCTTTCTTCTGCTCGCCATCATCGGTCTCTGTCTCTCTACGTCCTTTTCCCAAACGTTAGACGTAGTAACAGGGTTCTCGCCGGGAACCGGCTTACTGTTCCGAAGCATTCATGTCAGTCCGCAACTGTTACGTACGTGCCTCGCATATGTACAGGATGGCACGACTGAAAAGGGTGCAAGTTTCTCCACTTCCCTCCGTCGGTTAAAATCGTAAAAGTCCGGAATTTTGAGGGCGCCTATGCGAGAGATAGATAGAGAGAGAGAGAGCGAGCGCCGACGGCTTTTCAAACGGACGCACTGCGGCCGGATATAATGTCGTTCCGAATGAGAATTTCGGCGCGTCGAAATTAACGGCCGACGCGTCGAAAGAAACAGCCTTTCTCCGGCGCGTTAGCGTGCGACGCCGGGATAATGAAGGCGCGGAACGACGCGCGCTGCGGCGGACGTAAAGGACGACGGAGCTGGGAAATTTGATTGAAGCGAGGCGAACGAAACTTTGCACTACCCTAGAAGGGCTCTCCCCGCGAACACTTTATACTTCCGACGAAATATCCTTTATACATATGAAATCTGTTTCTTCTAGAAATTTGTTTGGGTAATCCGGCGAGATGGGGTTGATAACATTGAATGTATGTCGCTTTCCGAGAGATTTTCGTTGGAAGTAGATGGGACCGGTCGACAGGCATCGAGCGCTCAGCTGTAATGGCTGCGGACCAATCGTCAGACTCCGAAATTATCGTCGACGGTGGCCTACTACCTTGTCATTTTCCTTACTTCGAAAAAGTTTCCCACGTCCCCCGACGGGGGGGCGCCTCGAATGCGCGCGATCGACAAGTACACACGTACGTCTACGTGCGTGCGCCCTCCACGACGATCGTCGAAAAAAAGAGCGGTGAGAGTCTACACGGAAGATGCCGGCAGGAGGAGGCAGCAGCCTTGTTCCCCGATGAGAGAGAATCTCGGAGCGCATTGTCGATAAACATGATCGATCCCGAGTAGTGGCCGACACTCAGAGTCGGAATGACCGAATTGTGACCCTCTGCACCCCCGGCACACCTCCGCCGCCCCTCATCGACCCTGCCAGTCCAACCCCTTTGGCTTCTCGACTACGAACTAACCAAACGGATAGACATACGCACCACAAAAAGTCTTCTGGATCGTCTTTTGTTTCTTATTCCCGTTCTCGAGTCTTCGAGTCAACATGTACATATGTCGGCTGTTCAAAATCCAAAAACCGGCGAGAAAGAAACGCACCCGCTGCCGCCGCGCTCTGTATTTCGCTGCGATTGAACGCTGCATTTTATTACTTTTTTTTTCGTCTCTCCCCCACACCCCCCCTTCACCCAACCCTTGCTTTTCGTTTTGATTCCGCACGAGAACGTGCTCTCCGAGCCCGGCTTTCATTCCCGACCTCGAATATCTAAATCCTGGCTCCCGAGGAGAATCCAAATTTTTTCAAAATATTCAAGCGCATGCTTGAAACCGAACGATTTAACGTGGCAGTGTCTTTGATATCCTTTTTTTGCTCTCTCTCTCACTCTCTCTCTCTCTCTCTCTCTCTCTCTCTGTCTCTCTTTCTATGTGCCCGTCTCTGTGTGCGTGTTATTTTTTTCAATACGTACATCGATTATGTCGGCGCACGTTTTGTTTGAGCAGCATTTGTAACTCCGGCGAGAGATCGATCCTCGAACGATATTGCTCCGATGCGGACGGATTTAAATATATATATATATATAGAAAAAAAAGGAAGCAAAAAGAGAGAAACGAAAGGACAAAAAAAAATAGCGGAGCAGAAGGTCCGCGACGAACGAGGATGCGATCAAAGACGCTGCCACCGTTTAGTTGTGTTTAGTTACTTTTAGTTTTATAATAAGTTACGTGTGCCTTACGTCAATGAACAAATGCCCTGTCTTATGTTGTATGATTTCTTTCTTGAGATGTGCTTTTGCGTTATCGGTCTTGTGATTTCTGTTCCGTTGACAAACGACGATGATCACGCGTACACGTTAGTTCAATCTTAACGAAATAAAGCGGGAGTTTGCTGTGGAGACGATATCAACGTCGCACCCGACTGCGACGTCGTTGTATCTGGCCAATGCGTGAAGAAGGTGTTAGCAGAATCTTTCGCGACACTTCCTTTCCTCGTTTGCACGCGCTTAAAAAACGCGCAATAAACAATACAGCCAATCGCAGCTCGCAAAAGTCGGAAATCGGGCCGTGAGCAAAGCAATTACCGGACACTTACGACAGATTATCGGCGCTAATTCGGCGGCTAACGTGCGGACAAATTTTCGCGCGATTCCATTAACCCTCTGTGGCCTAGCGCGACTCATGGCCGACGATCCGATCATTAGCGTAATCTCGGGCATTATTTAATCGATTATGAAATCTTCGCACCATCATGGCGCCGAAATAATCCGCGAACGCACAGCGCAGTACACTCTCGCGCGTATCACTCGCAAACGGCTTTCTTCACGAACGAGTCAGTCCGCAGACGTGTCTTTAGTGTCGAACGGGGGGTTAACTCTTCTCGCGACGTGGCCTCTCAGCGGAACGAAGTGGATTGCGCGTCGATTTTTGCGAAAAAGGAAAGGAAGGCGTGCGAAATGGTCGCGTAGATATACAGCAAGACAGAGAAAGAAATTATAAGAACGGGGGTAATGACGATGTCGACGTGCGCATCGACCGATAAGAAAACTTACCGACGATGTAATGATGTCAAGTGTAAACGCAAGGTGTGTGTCTATCGGTTTGGTTTTAGCGCTGAGCAACTGCTCTGAGAGCGGAGGCGAGCCGGAAGCCATGCTGGATATCCACCACCCAGGAACGGGGATCGACACTCACCATCAACAGTTTCACAACTCCTATGGTAATATGAAATTCATCATTTATACAGTTACTCTATGCCTTATTTCGACCTAAGTCCGTATTAACCGCAGCTTACGATGCGCTCGACATATTTAATGCGATTTCTACCGCTAGTCAACGTTTTGCGTAATCTGCCGAAGCAAGTCGGCGCACTGTTTCGTCAATATGATTTTTCTTGTTCATTTCTTGCTCTTTCCTCTATTCACGTCGGAGATACGCGTAGAGCGCCACAGACACCCTTTTATCATTAGCACTGTACTTTCCATCGTATGCAAATAAATGCGCGACTGTTCGTTGTGCTGATCGAAAACGATTATGGTTGCGGAAATCAGTACGTTTTAAGGTGAATCGACGCTTTCATCGAGACACTGAATGCCGCGCGTCGGCGAACGAAGGAGCGACGTCTACTCTTTCCAGGATGCCGTGTCATTTAAGAGCAGATGACAGACTGTGTATTCAGTCTTTGCCGTTAGACGCAGATGCTGACTGAACAGAAGCTTAACATTTTTCACCTATTTTTGGTCGTATCTCTCCAAAGAACTCTCAATAGGTTTTCCCGACTACTCACGATTTTTAGGGGCCGAAACTATCGAAGCAAATATATAAGAATAGAGTGTTTGACGTGGGATAAATGTTGATGGTCGAATTGCGGAAAGAAATTTTGTTCAGAAATCTCTTCGGTTGTCTTCGATATGCATCGACAGCTCAGCTCGCAACACAGTGGTCTATCTTTAGCGCAAATTATTCTCGATCGAGCGGGAATATGTGCAGGCGACCAAAGAATGTCGAGACTTTTCGTCTGTTATTGGGTCATGCGCGTTACGCACGAACTTCTCAATATACCATGCCACAAAATATTCGAAAGCGTGCTGCGTGCGAAGATATATTGCGCGCGCCAGGAGACAGGATCATAAACGGCGTTTCGCGGGAATCCATGCATCCGAATTGAGAGGCGGAAGTCGACGGGAAAGTTTTCGCCGCAAAACATCGCGTCGCGCGCGTGCTTGACAAATGGACGATGGGTCGGTAGTTTTGAAGTCCGCGCCACGACGGCACTTTGCACAGCGTACAACGACGGCCATCGTATAGATTGCATCGAGGGTCAGGTCGGGCGGGCCGCGAAACTTTTATTCTTCCCTCCTCGATTCGATCGAGCGCGCGACCGCGATCGTTCGTAAATTGAATTTTCGGCGCTCACCGAAAAGGGACATTACGATTAAACGAGCAGCGAATGATTCACGTTATCTGGCGCAATCGAATTAATTAATAGGTCCTTGGGTTATCGATTCACCCGTTGTCGGAGCGCACTGAATAATGCGAAACCCCACGAAAGACCCGGGGACGGTTCCGATCGTTGCGGTCTTCAAACTAATCAACGCAGACTTTAGATAATTAAATAAATTTGCTGGTAAAAACGTCGGGTTAGTTGGATGAGAAGGACGTCGACCCCGAATTCGAACTTATCGAATCGACAGGGATGGCTAATGCGAGTGTGAAATTTTCATCGGGACGTGTCGTATGACACGCTACTTTACCGTTCCTTCGTCTTGGCCGTTCTCCCATTAGATGCGTCCGATTGATAGAGCGAGTGCGAGCAGACGACGGAAGTGCCGATATAATTGAATCACCATCTAATCTTCTGCGCACGAATGCGCACGAAAGAATCGACGAAGCGACGATAAGTTCGGGCCTGATTTTGGGCTTCTCGTTCTCGCGATAGATGCGGATGAAGCGTTGACGTCGTTCATGTCGGATCTGACGGAAGTACGTCTCATCCTTCCGCCGAGTTAAGAACATCCGTCTCATGCATCGAACATTGCGTCGGCGTCGAAAAGTGTCACCGTAAACTCGCGCCAATTTGCTCAGCCGCCGACCCCGCGTCGCTTCGGTACGGTTATTAGAATGTGCTGCATAAGATAAAATGTCCGACACGTCGATCGGCGAGCGAATAAGATTTTCGCATTTCCTACATTAATCTCTCGATAAAGACGCGAGAGTCCTCTGCCAATGGAGCGTGCCATTTTTGTTCTCGGCGAAGTCGATGTTTCAAGTCGAGAAGGCGGTCGGATTAATTAAGGTACGCGGATTGACGAGGAATCGAACGGTGAGCTGAGACGTTCCAAGTAGACTCGGACGAGCTCACGAATGTTTCATGTTAATAAGGTCGATTTTGGACCGCGAACGTGAATGAAATGGTACGCGTATGTACGCTGAATAATCCATGCGAATTGGCAGAATGTCTTTAAATCTCAGAAACTCTCTAGATTTCGAATCTTCGGAAACATATGAAAGGTCTGAATACTCAATTTTATCTAGCATCGCGTTCCGCTTCCGCGAAAGAACTCGATCGTATCACGATTTGACGATATCATCCTATTACAAAAAGCTCCCCAAAATAATCGTCGAGAAGAAGTAAGTTCGGCCGCTCAACCACCGGCATAATTTAATCGCACGTCGACACGAGCAGGTATCGCATGACCCGAAAGCGCATACTCTACAAAAAGTGTTTTTCGGAATTTAAAAGAATATTCGCGATCACTCCCGCTCCACGAACAGCGCAAGAGGCGAAGTAACTCCAGTTCACTTCCGTCACGATCGAAACGAATGAAGGTATATGTACGTACGGGAGCTGCAGGAAGTGGACGGGGACCAGCGCAGAGGGATGCAAGGGCCGAGCATCTATCCTACTAAAGTTTCATTCTATGGCCGGCCTCGATGGCGAAAGATTACTTTCGACGAGGGTGAATAACGATGCGCGTTTCAAAGCGTCTTCTTTCGTAGCGGGCAATAACTTAAATTTTTCACGTGGCGCGAGAGAATATCTCCCTGTTCACCGTTCCACTCTCCGACGGAGACGGTGACGACTGAAGTCGGGACACGCGAAGGGCAGGAAAGCACACGTTCGGCCGAACGAACGGTACGGAGCAAGACGCGCGCGGCTCCGAAATTGACAAAGCGAAAACCGATGATTGAACAGTCGTTAGTGCGATCTCAAAATTTCTGTCCGCCGTCCTTTCTGTCTCGCCGAGTAATCGCTGTTAATGGCCGCGTCGGTTCGCAGAATCGGCGGCCATCATTACGGCGAACCCCGAATCGGCGTCTCGCAGGGAGGTCATTTTTTTCGTTTCTTTTTTCTCACGAAAACATCGGCAATCGGATATCGTTGCGAAATGATTCTAACAATGATGGCAGAACTTCGCTTGCCTGCCGACGTCTCGCCGTCTGCTCCGTCGACGCTGAGGAAGCGGAGTACTCGGGTTCGATTCCACGCGTCCCTCCCGCGCCCTCCCGGCAAGAAAGCCGATGGATGAAAGTCTAACGTGCACGCGCTGGGGGGTGGCCGAGCTCGCAACGCTGCCGAAGTTTAATTAGGTGCGCCTCGAACGCTATAGAGAGGACGCTCCGTGTATACAAACTGATACCACATTGCCGTAGCATCGGCAAGGGAAATGGACGTTTCGGGACGGGGGGGAGTGGAGGGGTGGGAAAGGGGTGGCCGCGGGGAGGGAGCTTGAAAGGACTCGCGATGCGGAGGAAGAGAGACAGCCGGAATACGTACACGTGCGCGGGCAGGGGGCAATAGTACGGGGTGTACCGAAACTCGTGCAATTCGAATCTATCGTCGAGATTCAAGCGAAAGTATCGTTCAATTCAGTTTTATCGGTTTATGCTTCAATGATTCTGACTCTTGTGATCAGAGCGTTGCCTTGACAATTATTTCTAACACCACAGCGCACCGCGGAACAATATCAATGTCTTCGCAACTCGAACGTAACAAGCGCGATCCGCGGTAGACGGCAAAGCTTAAAGTCGCGCGACGAGAAGTATGCTCCAGAAAATCCGTGTACGCGGTCGCGGCGGGCAAAGACAAGCGGCAGACATCGGAATACGGAACGCCATTTGTTTGCTCAGCCATCCCTCGTCGCTCTTCGTCCACCGTCAACGTCGCTCCCGATGGCGCTTCGCGAAAATCGCAACGTAATTTCAACTTTCCACTCGTTCCTCATTCGGCGCGCCGCGAACGGTCTTGCGCCGTCGGTGCAGTTTCGAACTTTCGGAGCACCCTGTGAACTCGGCTCGCTTTCTTCGCGTGCGTGGGTGGAGGCGGCGAACGACGGGGAAGTAACGAAGAGCGGAGTGGAGGGGGGGGAGAGGATCGTAGACGTGGACCAGTGTCTTCGGGCACGAGTCGTGTGCCCGCGTCGCGATACAACGCGCAGCGTTGACGTTGAGGTAGGATGAGCGAGGCGCAACGGGTTGATGTTGATGGGGCGGTTCCTGGGTGGGGTGGCGATCGGCTAACGGCAGGGCGGCGGGCGGGGAAGGGCCTCGACTTTTGTACACGTCAGATTGAAATTTAGCGTGGGATTTGAATGAGCCCCCGAAGTAGCGAGATTACCTCTCTCTGATACTCCGCTCCGTGCAGCAGGCAACCCCCATACTCCCGCTCCGCCCGGATCCATCCGGAGCCCGACTTAGGCCGCGCACACTGCCGACTCGCCGCGCA
The DNA here is from genome assembly GCA_963942575.1 of Priocnemis perturbator. NCBI lineage: Eukaryota > Metazoa > Arthropoda > Insecta > Hymenoptera > Pompilidae > Priocnemis > Priocnemis perturbator. The sequence goes on along the minus strand of OZ012644.1, from coordinate 15,121,485 downwards.
CTTTTTTTTTTCTTCTTCTTCTTCTTCCTCCCCCACCCCCTTTTTCCGGTCTCCGCCTAATACCGGCCCGAAGGAACCTATCAGGCATCCCGTTCCGCCCGATCGCCTCTTCATCCCCCTTCGAGCCACCTTCCTCCCGATTCCACCCCCCTTCGCCCTTTTACCATCCACCCTCGATCGGTCCGCCGTCCTGACGTGGGAGTTTGTTTCCGAAGTTCGTTTCCTCTAATTGCGAGATGCTACGAGGTAGAAAAAGTCCGAGGAATAAATTTTCTGACTACCGGCGGAGAGTGGGGGTTGAGCGGGGGTGGCAGCCCTCGTGCTTGCCACTGATTTTCGGCCGCGGCCGAAAGGAGACCGCCCCGTCGTCGGCTTCCTCCTTTTTTCCGCCCGCGCGAGGCTCGCTCGTCCGTGGATTGCGGGATCGAGCCGAAGTAATGCCGAAAATTCCGGTTAAATTCCGTTCGAATCGCGAGGCGGGGTGTTGCGTTCGATGGGCTAATTTATTCATCGTGACCGACCGAGCGGTTTGATGCGCGCTGATGAAATAAATTGTGACGCCCGATGAATGTCGATAAGGGAATAATGCAATCGTCGGAAGGATCCCAGAGACCGAAGCTCCCGACAAAGGCAATCTCCGCTGCCGAGCGCGAAACATCCGCCGTGTCATTTAAGTCGATCCGGCGTGTTTATTGTGAGCCATTAATCAAGTCAGCCCTCATCGCGGCATATCCATGCCGAATATTGGCTTGTTAAGAAATTATTGTCGACTTTCCGCGGATCATCGGATATTGAATCATGCCCACAACTCACCTACATACGTTCGTCGAGTTAGCCGCATAGAAGGCCAAAGGATTCCTTGCGAAAATTTCGAATATATCGGCCAACACGTGGCGTACGTACTCGGGTCTTTTGGCGGATATTTAAAAGCCGCGAGGAACTAGGCTGTGGTTGAACTCTTTAAAGTATTCGGATGTTTTGGGAGAGAGTTAGGGCGGGTAGGATGGGGTGGGGTATGCGGGAAGCAAAGCGAGATAGCGGTGTTCCGCGAGCCCGTGCCTCAAACTAATTACCTTGTTACTAATGAAACTAATTGCTATCGTACTCGCGCTCTTTGATGCAACCCCGCTTAAAGATTCCGTGGAAATTTCACCCTCGACTGCTGCGCGCACCTTTACTCTCTTGTCAAGCACACGCCGCCGCGCGATATTCCGGTTTAAACAGTAAAATCGTGCCTCTAAATAATACGAGCGTATCAGGAAGGTCGCTTCTTCTTTCTTCACACCCCGGTAAAGACTCGCAATGAATTGCCGCAGGTGTGCACACGACGCATAATGCGCGTCAAGTTGATTGGCCACTCAGCAGTTTAGGCTGCGAACTTTTGCACATTCTTCGATAACGTTCAACTATTTTGACGCCGATGCATATTTCACGGCTGCGCCGTCTGGCAGTTTCATTTATGCCCGACGAGGAGACCGCGTTCGTTAGTCTCCCTGAGAATTTTCTATCTCGCGATTCATGAACTTTTTCCCGGATTAAACTGGGAGCTCAATGATATTTCATAAGTCTGCTAACAGCCACTTCTATATTCTCACCGTACGGTCAGCTGTGCCCGATCCGGTAAACGTTTCTAATTCGTGACTGTCAAAGAACGATTCTTCGTCCGGCAGATAATTTTCGAAATTTCCCTCCGAAGCTTCGATCCAAGTGCCAGCTCATTCTCGCCTATAATTCTTTAACGAACGCCGCCCGAGTATTTCGGGAACGCTTAATGCAAATTGTAAATGACCTACCCCGGAACAGCTTAAAAACTTGTTAATTTCATCCCTTAACGCTGAACCGTCCGAGGCGATACAGGGCGCGCCCTACACAACGACCGGAGCGCTCACTCGAGAATTATTGCTCGTTTTATATCCGCAAGTGACAAAACCCCTAATTGGTTTACTCGTTAACGGGTCCCGCGTAGTTCGCCGAACAACTAAACAGATAAAAGGCGCGCGCCACCCCCTCAGACTCTCAATCCTTCCCCCTGAGAACGCTTCTGAATTGGAGTATCGTTCACCGCAGTCGAAGACGTGGGAAACGGCGCAGTCGAGTTGTTCGGCGAAAGTTTCGGCAGACGGGTCTGGTTCCTGCTTAATAAGATCAATTTTTCGATAATGAAGCGTTGCTTCGTCGCGAGAGTTAGGGGATGCTCGGCTAAAAGGGTGAAGGGGTTCGGGGGGAGGGGAGGGGGGGATAGTTTCTTGTAGTCGAAGGAACGGCGTGGGGTGGTTTGCGGAGGACGGTATGTTTTAAAATGTGTCTCTCGAAAGTCGTTAATGCCTTTAGAGCGTCTTCGTGTTTCCTGGATATCCGATGACCGTCCCAAAGCCGAAGGGCGATGGGAAAATGGAGATGGTGAGGGGTCGAGGAAAGGAGAGGCTTCGAGAAATTCGAGATTACTTATTGCTATTCGATGCATCCGACGTCCTATAGCAACAGAGATCTTACTGTACAGCATGGCATGTATGTAGGGACGCTTTTTAAAGCCAGGAATTATAATTCGGGGAACGTCGCGAGTAGTCGTCTCGATACTAGGAGTGGTAGGGAACGTTAGGAAGATTATTGGAGTAATATACAATTGGAGAACAACATGTTTGATTATTGTTACGGAACGGTTTCCTTATTCGCGGAAACTTATATATGCTTGTAGGTGGAAGCGATGATTTCACAGTTAAATTTACCGTATCGACGGTTGTAGAAGAAACAGGAGGAGTACATGTGGGAATATATGATGTATAATGCGGCGAACAGGCAAACGTTTCGCGAAGATATCCGCCGATTTTTCACGCGACTCGTCGGCAACTAGACTTTCCACGCGTCCCACTAAATAAATGCTCTGGAAGTCCTCGATATTAATCTTTTTGTCACGTTGCTCGCGAATCGCACTCGATAATGCTCGCGCGTGTAAAAGAGCAGAAATGTTGATGCGCTCCATAATATGCTACCATACCATCGCGAAAAACTAAATATAATTACTCAGGTACCTACGAATAATTAAACGTTTACGATCGCCATGGGAAACTGAACTGATCCGGAAGAAGCTGGCATATAAAATGAAAAACTTACTTAGTAAGAACAGTGCATAATGAGGCCATATCCTGCAAGGACGTTTACTAGCCACGATCGGCATAGTCCACGTAATTATTGCACGACAACGTAAATAATTGCCCTTTCCGCTTTTGCCGTATCTCCTTCGATACAGTCATACGTGAGCCGTGCATACGTCGTCTATTAACGCGCCAAGATCATCGAACCCTCATAAAGTCCGGTGCCTACCAGATCGACCAGCCGATTGATCGAACTCCTCCGAGACGGAAGAGTGCTGCGTACTAGTTCTATTTTCAGCCGATCGTATAATGACTAATGTACATATTCTTTCCCGATTCAACCGGCAATACATTTCCACGCGTTGCGCGACACAAGCCATGCAAATGGATTGGCTTCTTCGATCGAATCATAGTTCGGCTGCGCCGATGTAACGTCGTCCCGTCGTTTTAATCATTTAGCGAACGTCGTTCATTTTTAGTGCGTCCTAATCGCCAGCGGAACACGTCAGGTCCCCTCGACTGACAGGGCGTATCCTTAGGAGGGCGCACGGCCGGTATCGTGCATCGGTCGGCCGATTTAGACATTCCGGATATTGTGCATTCTTTATGCCAGCGAGGCACGGTGGCGGCTCCAGCCGCGGAATACTTATGCGACGACGGTAGACAGGATACGTCATGCTAATGCATATACTCGACGATCATGGTGGCAGCGGTCGTCGTTGACTCGCGCGACGGACCGCTGATTAGGAACGTGACGAGTCGAAAAGGTACAAATTGAGCGGATAGCGGTCCGTCGGAATTAAAAAAGGCGCGCGCTAGAAGCGGATTCAGGCGGGGGGCGGGCGTTGCTCGGTTAAATTAAAAATAATGCAACGTTTCGCGTTCGCTCGATACCATCGGTGTCGATAAAATTGCGGCAACGTTATCGTGTTACGTTACACGACGGACGTCGGGGCACCGGTTGTTGTAGCCGCGACCTTATTGAGTAAAAACGGCGGCCGACGAGGAAACTGTCCGCTACGTCGCTGGCAATAAAACTTCCAGCTGCGTAAGGTTAAACGAAGAGCCCCGGCAAATTCTAGTTGTGGCCGACGAGAGATGGACGAGGGATGAGAGAGAGAGAGAGAGATAGTGAGCTGAGAGGGTGCTCAATAATAAAATGTATTACAATGCAGTATTGCGCCGGCACTGACGTCTTGTAACGGGATACGTCTTACGTTCCTGCGACACAAATGGCAAGCTTACAGGACGGAGACATAAAGAGGGACGGTTGACTGACTCGTGGAGGAAGTTAAAGAAAATGAACGATGAAGGGATCCGGCGTCTTGTCGCTCGCGATCGAACTCCCTCTCATGGATACTTGCGTAACGGAAAGGGTCCGGGGCAACCAATTAAAAAGAGAACGGTTCAACGATTGCTTTCTAATAAAGTGCGCCGCACCGCTGCACATGTTGGGACGTCTTTCGCTATTGTCGAACTGTCTCGGTCGCTCGTCTTCATTAAGAAGTCCGTCCGATTTTCGCACGGAAGTATGACGGATTCAACCGTTCGTGCTGCGGCGTGGGAAGAGGCGGGATGGGACCGGGGAAAACAGTAATGCTAATGTAGAACCGGACCGAACGAAAAGTTGAATGGACGATAACAAACTCGACACGCGCGACGGCCGCGATCGAGTGACTTATATACTGGAATAACGAAACTTTGTTAAGACCACCGCCGCTGCTTGGGTCCACCTAAAAACGAAATGAAAGAACGGAGTACTGTTCGCTCACAATGTACCCCCTGCTTGTCAGTCGGTACCGCATTATAATAGGACACCGTACACTGTGATTGACTGAGGAAGACCGGAAAATTGAATACTCGATAATAAGCTCGACAACACCCTTTAACGTGCTTAATCCGGAAACTTTCGTGCCATGACGGAGGTTCGCTGCCTCAGATCTTTGCAGGAACGAAATATCGAATTTGTCCAAAAATGCGAGCCGCCAGGGAGAAAGAAGAGAAATTTGAGACGGCCCGCGGCCGTAGGCTAACGTAACGATACACCCCCATGCATTATACGGCGCCGCGTTATAAAGACCACATAGTGCTTAGCACTTGGGTTACAAAACAGAAACTTCGGTAGCACTGCGTAATGAAGACGTGGGAAGCGATACCGAGGCACGATCAAATTAGAACATTGTTCATTTTCGATTGAGAACGAACTTCCGATCTACCTATTTCTCCGCGAGTAGCCTAGTGGCAGGACGAGGCACGAAGTCGGCTGAGAAAAAGTTGTAAGTGCCAGAAGGAGATGGGTCGAAGAAGAAGAAGAAGAAGAAGAAGAAGAAGAAGAAGAAGAGAGCGTACAATGTAGTGCGGCACGTCAGTAGTCGGTACCGCATTATAACGGGGGCTTGCAATCTAACGGCAACGGGGTAGTTACTTCTCTCACGGACACTTGTGTAACACAAGGGCACAAGGAGGTGGACGAGCCGCGAGCCTTTGTAACGGCGCGGGGCACCGTGCATGTAACGAGTTTCCAATAATGGCTCAGCTGCGTACCGCCATTGGCCACGGCTTTGGCTACGGCAGTCTAGCAGCACTGCAGAGCGTTGCCGCCGTCCTCGTTGCTCGCCGCGACCGGCACTCCAGTATCCAGGCTTGATTTCTCCCGCTCCTTCCGTTCCTTCCGTCGACAGTTTTGTTCTACCCTCTCGGCGTCCGCCCCGCGCCGTTTGCGCTCGCCATCCTTTTGCTCCCTTTCCCGGTTCTCGCCCATCGAAAACGTCGCCTTTGCTCGATCTTCTCACCCCCTCCCACTTATCCGACTGATCCACTTTTCCTTTCTTTGTCCCTCGCCGCACCTCGCCCGAGCCTCATTCACGTCTGTGTTTTCATTTCATGTACAGGAATCGAATTTACCCCGATATCATGCCCGACGCCTCTTTCATTCACATTCAACGATGTCTCGTTAAGCTCAATACCCCCGTGGCCAGATTTCGTGTCTCGCCCTGTTTGTCTTCGAGAATTTTTGTCCCCATTCAACGGATTTCCCGCTCCGCGATACTCTATTCTCGCTTTCTATTATCTCCGCGCCGCTCTATGCCGGCGATTAATTCGAGTCTTACTGATGGATTCATCCTCATCTCCATATGCATATACGTATCGAGATGGGTATCACTCCGACTACTTTCCCCTCGCAGCAGCGCGCCTATCCTTCGCACCACGGAGTCTATCTCAATATTCCATAGCCGCGGCGCATCAAATTGCCACGAGAGACGTAGATCCAGCCAGACGTTCCTTCGCTGCACACCGTTCCGCGGAATTATCTCTCAACAGTGAGCAGCGCTAAATGTTTTTTTTCCCATCTCCCTCCTCCCTTTATGACGTTCCACGTTTCGCCGCTCCCGCTGAATATCCTATCGCGAAGTCTCGTCGAATCCTCCCGGTTGGATCCTCAACAACGTTATCGTCGGCAGTTAAGACGAGACGGTGCGCCGGGCCCAAGGAGTTAAAGCGCTTCTAACATCCTCAGATCGGTTTCGTGACTAGGATGTAAGGTACACGCTTTGTCGACATTTCGCCGAAATGTTTGTTAAGCGAACAACGGTGAAAGACGAGGGAGAGAGAGAGATAGAGTGAGGAAGGTATAGAGACAAGGACAGATAGAGAACGGCTACAGTCTGTACACTGTTCAATTGGTTGTCCTTAAGGACGTGCTCCCAAATTTGAATACACACCTGGTACACGTTGTCACGGCTACATTTATGCCGGTCTAACGACACTTCCGCGAGCCGCTGTCGCATGTATACGACGTTATGAGGGTTGACGAGCACAGTGTGTATGGGTGGCGCACACGTGTGCGTCGGACGAGTCCTGTTCGGCCGCGTCGCGCGGCCCACACCCTGCGTTCAATAAAAAATCGATCCGCGCCAATTGGTTTCGATGGCAAATTATCGAGACGATTAACATTAACTATTGCGGATATCGGCCGACTGTTTTAATTGACAGTGAACGTCGACGGGGTTCGATTGTTCGGATGATTTTTATTGAAAATCCGGCGGACGTGATAATTATTGCTGTACCTTCGCTTCGGATGGCTGTTCCGGCTGTCCTGTTGTTATATTTAACGCCTGCCACTTTCACTCGTAATATCGCGGCGAATATGCCAAGTATTTCTAAATAACATTGTGAAATTGGCAGGCTCTCGCTTGTTCCCCGTCGAACCGGTTAGATCCTTATTATTACAAAAGTTGAAGCTCCGTGGGTGAGCTTTGCAGGAGGTAGTCAACGAACTCCAACTTATCTACAGTTCGATAAGTCCTGACCCAACAGACTGAAACGTTTGCATTCTTCTGCGCCTCACAGCGCGATCGCGTAACAAGATGCTCGCTTCGGGAAAACGTTACGATTTTCATTTACGTGCCGACAGAACGACTGCGGCAAATTGCGTGCACCCATAGCGCACGGAAGGTCTAACGAAACAATTATACCTGGTGTAACTTGAACAAATCCGAGTACCACACGACGTTCCACGTAATCCAATATTTGCCACAATTCCATTCAACGTCCCATACGTACACTTCGACCGCCTCACAATTCCACATTAAACTCATGACCATACGATGAATCACAACGTCAGTCCGTCAGAGACGTTCGAGTCCAGGGGCTGGCGTCCGCGTCGAAGAAAAGATCACTGTGCTAATGAGGGTGAAAAGTTCATCGAACGCGGCGCCGGGCGCAAAATGTTACCTAAGGTCGGACGTGTCGGCGTCCGTCGGGGCGAAGTTGGCAAGTGCTTAAACTGCACCTCGCGGCCAGAAGAAACGAACTCGTTCGCGGCGCGTCAGCTCGCGCGAAACGTTCGCTCCGGATGTGTCACTCGGTCACGCAACCTCGGGGTCATGAATCATCGAGCGCGCATCGCGCGTCCTGTCCCCGAAGCGCGTCGCTGCTGTTTCATATCGACGAAATCCGACCTATCAACCTGCAAAAGGGTTACGTATCGCATATCGTGAGTCATCATCGTCGCGACCCCTCCCGTTCGCCATCCACGAATCCCTCTGCTCCTCTCCGGCCCCACGTACACCCTCTCTCGCTCGCTCACTCATTCACACACATTCCGCGTCTCTGTCCACCCCAGTCTCCCCCCCCCCCTCCCGCCCCCCGTGCGCCAACGACGAACATGCAAACGCACGCGCGCACACAAACGTGCCTTTGGGGTGTTTGAACCCATATTCGCTGATTGCCATTCGCTGATCCGCGATTAATTTACTGTGTAAACGTGCGTGAAACTGGACGACCTGTTAATTCATGACAATTAATCGTGTCCTTCCGCTGCCAGCGACGCATTTCCCGCGCTACCCTGACGGATGCCCTGGCCGTTGAGGAAGGTGGGCTTTCGTAACGTCTGAGTTTGCCGGGAGTGTTCGCGGGCGAACGTTTGCCGCGCGACGATCGAGAGAACTTTCCGGTCGGCGCTCGACTTTTCCGCGCGCCGAGTGCCGCGCGGCTTTTCATTTTCGGCCAATTTCAAAGTTTCAACGCTCCTCCTGCCCCCCCGTGCAACAAGTGTCGGGCGAGAGGCGCTGCGCAAATATGCGCGCTAAAATTTATGTTCGACATTCCGGGCGCGGCGTGCGAAAGTGGTCGAGGGGGAATAAAACGCGAGAACCACAATGACCGTCGTTTCATTAAATTAAATTAAATGCGCTCAGCGCAGAGCTGGCTGTGACGAAAGTTACGTTACGTTAAACGTTGTGAAAATGATTGAGGGTGGGGAAGAGGGGGAGGGGTGGGGAGGGGGGGGGGCGTTAAACGACTGCGGAGAGAAAAGTCAGGCATTGTGCGCGTACCCGCACTTTTATTGACTAACCATGAAAAGGATTTAATCGTTTTTATTACAAAGGATGTATTTCTGCGACCGCGTAAAGCGCTCACACCTCGTCGCGGCCGTTGCGAAATTTTGCGCGACACCATTTTTGTCGGTAATCTGTTAGCAATCCAATCCGGTTAGCGATGACGCGTACAATGATCGACTGCACTAGTTCGCGCCTAGTCCGTTCTAATTACACCAGACCGCGCGCGATAATCTACTGTAATTTAATGCACATAAAACAACTCCGGCGGGTGCGCGTACACGGACGGCAAATTTTGGTTAAGCCGCGCCACGATGAAAGAGGTTAATTATCGCACTCTCACGTGTGCGCCCCATCGAGGATTAGTTAAACACTCATTATATCGGCTCTCGGTATCTTAAACGTTCCAACAAGCATCGATGCCTGAGCGGCTTGTACATTTTCATCACTTCTGCGGATATCGTTCGTTTCTCGAGCACCCCCCTGCCACCCCACCCCCTCCCCTGTCCCACCCTCTCAACTCCGCCAGCCTCTCCTCCTCTCCGCGAGCACTTTGCATTGATTCCTTTTTGAAATTTTCTTTTTTGCCGATACAACGTCGTGTCTCGACGTAACGATCCACTTATGGAAAATGCCACGGGAAAGGAAGAAAGGCTCTTGCCGCTTCTACTTGGACATCATCCACCCTTCCACCACCCAAGCTTTCCCCCACCCGAACCCTCTACCTGTTCCTCTATTCTCTATTCCGCTTTTTTCCAACAGAATCCTCTTAGTCTTGTAGTGGTCCACCGTCCTTGCCTCAGGAATATGCTTTAGGTTTATAAAATCGTGTCTATGTATATATGTATGTACACACATATATATACATATATATATATACATCTTCTATGTACAACGACAGACGACCGTACGTATATATGTTCTATTTCATTGTGCATCTCTGTATGTGTATATACATGTGTACGGTATATATATATAGACATAGCCAACCCGTTCTGCTCCCACTACCGACCACCGCCACCACCACCGAGCCCTTACTTCGTCTTATCACGAAGCACAGTCTTATCGATTGGTCTTGGGAAAGCATCGCTTTGCAAAGTAAAAAACGTCGGCGGCCAGGCCGCGCGGGGTTGCCTGAAATATTTCGCGATCCCGCGATCCTTTATTCAAGTCGACGCCTACCGAAGTTTCCGGCGCGTTCGATTCTTGGGCCCTCGCGGCAGCGCGAGGAGAATCATCAGCGACGTGTCAGCGAGTCGTTCGTCAAAATCGAAAGCGTACAAGGTCGACTCGCGAGCGCGCTACTGCGTTGCAAATGAAATGAGGGAAACGCGAGGCACGATAACGTTCGATTCTGCATTCCGGGCAATGCATGTGATGGAGAGAGAGAGAGAGAGAGAGAGAGAGGGAGGAAGAGAATGACAGAGAGATAGAGGGAGTATATTCTATGACCTGGTAATTTAGCGTATGGCACAATGTACTCAGTTGAAGCGAGAGCTTTGGCAAAACTATAGTCCGTTCGATATCGATTTCTACTTACTATCCTTCGTCACTAAGACAGATAATATTGTCAACTGTATCGTATCTACAACCTACACCCCGTTTATGCGGCATGTGCACGTCAGAGAAGTGAGGCGGCCTCTGACGAGTCGGTATTAATGAATTTTAGAAAGACATCGCGCAGACCCAATTACCTCTCTACGCCTCGCAACTTTTCTCCGCTCGCACATTGTTCGCCAAGCGCGGTCTGCACGCGCATATATCGATCAGATCCGCTTTGGCGACCTCGTGTTAATTGGCAGGCTACACTATTGGCCATTGCTATTCGATATAGCGGGCCGGACACCCTCCCTCATCTACGATACCGTGCCCCCCTGCCAAGATGCCACGAATATGGATATTAGTTCAATTGCTTCAAAATTCCACGCAAATTGTCTAACGACCGTATGCCGTTACTTTTCTTTCCCGGTTCACCTTGCGCCGCGCGTGGACGTTATACGTATGGACGCGACGCCGTGTATACTGTAGCGCGTTGTGGATTATTAATTTTACATCGTGGACACCGTAATAGAGCGTTCTGTTACGTAAGTCCCGGTAGCGTTAAATTCTGCTCGGCCGTTGCGGCAGCCGCTATGATATTCCGCACGGCCACAATCGTCCGTGTTACGTAAATTCACGGCGGACCGTTCTGATCGAGTCACGAATTTTCGAAAGCTGCAAAATTTCCGAGGCGGAACGCGGCCAGTCGAAGAACGTTCGCATGCACGGCTAGAAACAGTCGTTTATAGCGACGGCGACACCGTGCATATCGGACATTGTGCGCTCGTGTAACTCGACGGAGAACGAGAAATATTCTGACCAAAGCCAAGTGTACGGAGAGTCAGTCCGTGGACGCGACGTACCGAGTACAGTTTGACTTACAACCTGCACCCTCGCATCGAACCTGCCCTTCCACTCTGGCAAACAGAAACGATCTCGATGCAAATTTGCCTCGTCCGCCCCGCTGACCCGCGCTCGCCGCGTTTTATTTCTTCGAAATTCACTCGGCTACCTCCGACGAGACTCGATCGAGTGGCTTCCGCGGGCCTCGCATGTGAATTATCGTGCCCGTGCGCCATCTCGCACGCACACACGAATCGCGCCAATGACCCCCTCCGGCCGTTCTTATTAAACTCGGTCAGTGGCCGAAGTGGCCGGGCGAAGATTCCGCACAAACGACGGGCCTTAAACGCGGCACATGTGCGCATAATGATCCCGATCGCAGCGACCGTTATGCTCGCTGCGTCCGAAAGGTTGCCTTTAATTAGCATAACTACTGCGTACCGACGTGGGTCCGGAACGTGGTGTCTGGTATGGTGGTAATATGCACCCCAACTAGTCCTTGAGTTATTGCCTGATCAATAATCTATATGTAGTACCGCCAGTACCGTAGGGCGAGCTGGTGTCCACGTAACCCTCCCCACTAGCTCGGCTCTAAGCTTCGGTCCTGAATATTGCAGCTGGGGTATCGCTACCAAATAAATCTCTCTCTCTCTCTCTCTCTTTCTCTCGCGCGCGCTTTCTCTCCATCTCTCTAGAGAATGCGTGTGTGTAAGGGAGAGAGCAAAGGACTGTACGCGAATGTGAAAAAAAACGGAAAGAATATGGGCCAACCTTCTTGCGTAGAACAGTCGACCGCGCAACGGGCATTAAGTGGAATTACGGCGGCAACTTTTCAAAATGAGCGCCATAATTAAAGTTTACCGCTTTGGCCGGGCCAAGGGCAAATAGTGCTGAATTTCCGATTGCGGATGGGTCCCGGTGTGTCCAGTGCCACGCGAACCTCGTCCGGGTCGGTCCCTACGGAAACCGTCGACGCCGCCCCGCGTTCAGACAAAATTTCGTCCACGATAATATTTGACGATCGTTTGAGCCCGTTTCGCCTCGTTAAATGACCTCGCCGCGTTGAAGTAATAAACGTCTCGCCGCGGGTTGTTATTGCAGGCAAAACTACTTCGGCGCATCAATTTTCCCGCGATGATTCGGCTAATGAAATTGTATGCGCGCGGTAAATAATCAGTAACGGTCGGAAGCGGCTCGAAACGGAAATTTATGGCTGGTTGTAAAGAGGCGGGCGAAAAAAAAAGTCGCGGTACAGCGGGGCGAATTCGATTACGGTGGAAATTAGTCGGATATTTAAGCGACATTTTCGAAGAGGTATACGTTCACTTTTGAAACGGACTGCCTTCAAAAATTGGCCGGCCGCGCCGGTTACGACGATCTGTTCGCCGGCAACCGTGCATAATAAAGTACAGCACTCAACGGTTAGAGGAGCGCGTATGACTCGTTTGCACGTTAGTTTGACGTCATTTCCGACCGAGTAAAATATGTATTCGCCCGGCATCCGCGTTACTCTCTTTGCGAGCAAAGTTGGCCGAGGGTAATTTCGAAAATTGATACCGATCAAACGCAGCGTCACCGCCACTCCGAATCGAATTGTGCGGCCGGGCGGTTTGGCGCAAATCGTAAATCGTCGAGGCTTCCGTCCGCGGATTGCTGATTTCACGAGCCTGTTGAGTATCGAGCCGCCGCTTTATGGTCGATCGGTTTTTCTTGGAACGGAAGAATTGTCCCCGTGCTCGAGCAGAACTGTTGACAAGTCCGCGAGCACGTGGCCGACGTGCACGTTCTCAAACAACGTTAAGCCGCAAAATTTACGAAACGACTCGAGCGCGAGATTGCCGCCATTGTTTTAGTTCCGTGAACATCGCGCGCGAAGATACTAAAGAAAGGAAGGGACGAAAAATTGTTCCCAGCGACGTGACTAATGCGACGACGGCGTAGGGACGATTTCGAGAGCGTCGTCGCGAGCTACAGCTACACGCTGGTCTGAGCGGTCGAGAATTATCGAGTCGAATTTCGCGAGAAATTTTACGCGTTTTTAATAACCCCCGCCGGGGTTAATTTAAGACTCTTAATTGCTGCCGCGCACAAAAACGAGGGAACGTTTTGAATATCGCGGCAATAGGTGTAGGATACTTGAGGATATTAAAATGGGAGGTGGGTCTTTTTTTTCCCCCCCCCCCGAGAGAGTGTGTAACTCGTTAATTGAGTGAGCGCGATAAGCATTCTCGCGTTGCGTCGTCGACCGAGCGTGGCAGGACGGAAAAAATTGTCGTCGACGGCACTCGCATCGCGTCTCAATCGTCGAACGGCTGTTGCCGCGGGGGAAATATTAAATTCCACGGGGAAAATTTGAAAAATTTCGTTTAACCACAATTTCCGGGCGCCACGGAATCCGATCGATATTATTAACACGTACGTATGATAAACGCCACGTACAAAAATCTACGGGTATGAAATTCCGCGCGCGACGTGCGCACATTTTTTGATGCGCGCACTCGCGTGACACTTCGCCGTGGTGCCGGGTTAAAGAGGCGGGAGGGGAGCAGAAAAAAAGGATGAGGAAAGAAATATCGTTCGTCGCGAGCCCCGCACGCTCGCACTCCAACTGCGCTACCACGTTCTCACGGAAAACGCTCGCGGTCACTTAATCGGTCCCCGAAAAGCACGTGAGACGCCGAAAACGCCCTCTCTCTCTCTCTTTCTCTCTCGACCCGAACGAGTCGACTCATCGAGAGTCAGCCGTTCGAAAAGTGTCGGCGCGGGCGAGCGAATTTTCGAAGTGACCATCCAGCGACGCGATACATCGCCGAGAAGCTACTCGGCGCCGTGTGTGTATGTGTGTATCTGTGCAGGCGCGCGCGCGGCTGTGTACGCCGGGCTCGACATTTGGCGGACGAAAATTCGGTGCGCGAGTCCGGGAGTTCAGTCACCCCTCATCGACGTGTTATCATCCTTCGATTTCCTCCGCGTGTGTGCCGAGGGGGAGGGTAGCAGCTCGTATCGAAAATTCCTCGCATTTCAGAGTCGAGGACGTGTAGGTACTAATTTCGATTGCCTCGAAAACGGCCCGGGGTACACATACGACGCGCTCTCGTTGCGGGGGAGAGGCTCACGGACCAGTCCGATTCTGTTCGACGCAGTTCAGTTCGGTTCCTAGCCAGTAAGCGGCAGATTAAAGAGAAATGGCTACACGTTCATATTGATTTTTGTCCTCAGTTCGCGAGTGGGTGTAGGGGGTGGAAGGATGAGGAGGAGGAGGAGGAGGAGAAGGAGGAGGAAGGGTGGTCGTCGAGAGGGAGACCACCAATCTTTACATCTTTCTCTCTCCTTTTCCTCTCACTCTCACCCCTGCTCACTCACTCTTTCTCTCTATCTCTCGTCCTCCCCGCGTCCCTCTTTCGCGCTTTCTCTTTACCTCTGTGTTTAGTTCTGCCTTTCCTTCTTTCGTCCTCTCTTGCATTCCCTCTGTCTCCTCCTCTCGCCCTCTTGCTTCATTCCCTGCTTCTGTCTCGTTTTAACGCTCTCCGTCCCTCTTCCACTTAGTCCTCTATCTCTTGCGCTTCGCATCTCTTTCCCGCTTCTATCCTCACGTTCGTTCTCTCTCTCTCTCTCTCTCGCTCTTCGCCCCATCACCGTCCTTTGCTCCCGTTCCCTCTATTTTACCCTTCTCCGTCCTGCCTGTCGTCCTCTTCCTCCGCCGTCCATCCATCCCTCTTTTCGCTCTTCCTCTTTTCCACTCTTTCCTCCATCAGCAGAGCACCCCCCTCCCCCGCCCCTCTCTCTCCCACTTCCGCCTGCCGTGCCCCTCCGCCGCTATTTCAAACCCTCTTTTTCTTTCCCGCCGCATTCAGTCCAAACTCTATCCCCGTCCTCGTTCCTCCCGCCGGCTGTCAGCCACTGGAGCTTGCAGTGGACTACCCGCTGGATGGGAATGGGATGGTAGGGAGGCCGACAGGAGGGTATAGGCAGGGTAAGAGCGAGGGAGGGACCGGGAGAGGGTGAAGGCTCGTCAAAAAATATACATCCTCCGACCGTGAGCGATACACACATACACGTACCGGCGAACGACGAAGGGAGTCGAAGGTGTGCGGGCTTGCGCGCAAGAGAGAGAGAGAGAGAGAGAGAAAGAGAAGGTAGGTGAGTAGTATCTTTTGAAATGCGTAAATATTCCTCCCGAATACGAGCCTCGCGTGAGTCGCCTCTCCTTCGTATCAGCGCCGCGGCCTCGTTCGGCTCTCGGAAAATTTTCCGTACGTGCCACGAGGCCGGGCCTGGACGAGATGGACGCAGAGGCTCGAGTGGCTGAAAGAAAAAAGGCATCGATCGCGATGCTCGCGGTGCCTTCTGAGGAAAGCGCGACGGTACGCGCCGGCACTCTTGCACGCCTCGCGACGTGCGAGCGGGAAATCGCGACGCGGGTCCATTGTTTTGCCGAGTAGGTGCCATTGGAATCTCTCTCTCTCTCTCTCTGAGTGGCACTTCCAACGGATTAAGAACTCGCTGCGCTCACCGATGCGCGGCTGAGAGCTTGCGATCGCTTCGAAATTCCTCGAACGCGACTCGCCTCGCGCCTTCGTGCCGAGATCATTCCCTGTTCTTCCAGAATGTCATCTGACGATTCTTATACCTCGCAATCGAACCCTGTCGCCGTTGCGCGCGAAGTGCCTCTTTCTGGAAATTATCCGTCGCACTTCTTTGCGGAGCCTTGATACAATTTCTTGACGCGGAAAGCGAATTAAATTACATCGAACCTAACCACTCCGTAATATGCATCTGCCCATGAGTAAGCAGGCACTCTTCGCTTTAACACGTTTCGACAATCGCGAGAATATCCGGGGTGCCCACTTCGTTCCTGTTTGTTTTAAAGTTTCCAGAGTGGTACTTCCGGCGGATTGAAGGCTCGTAAACGCCTACCGGTTTGGCGGCGGCGTCAGTGGGCGGCTATGCCGGATTCTCGCTTCAGAATTCCTCGGACGTGGCACGCGCGCGTTTCGTTTCGCTGTCCGAGCGGCGAAAAGTGATTCGGATTTCTCGGCCAGGCGGCAATTGTAATTCCTTTCTAATTCCCGCCTGCCCCCCACTCGCTCCTGAAACGCACATATTTGACATTTCGTTTTTCACTGCTCGGCCACTCCGGCCGCCTCGACGGGCCTCCTCGCCTTCGGAATTCCACAAATGACAAAAGGGCGCGCGTACAGTCGACCGTAACAACGAGCGTTCGTTTCGAAAGGCCTTCAATTTTACAATGCGATCGATATCCGCCAGTGGCCGCGTATCGCGCTGCCGGGGAAATGTTTAGTTTCGATATTCGAGCATTCGGAAAAAGTCGCTCAAAATGATACCAAGTTCGGCTGAAAGCTTTCCCGCGACGCTGCATCTCCGCGGCCCGACGTACGCGTGCATGCACCCACACGCGTCTGATGCAGTGTGCGCGCACAGAGACGTACCTCCCGGGAAAATCGAATGCGTCCGACTTACCTCCGATACTTCTGTCGCGCCCAACTAGCATTTCGGTCGACCTTGCGGCTTAAATTCTAACTTCTGCCGTGCCCGCCGGTAATGCTATTATCGTCGCTGCGGGATTGCATCGCGGCAGGAAATTGTATCCGCAGAAAATTGGAATTGCATTAAGCGGGAGAGGGCCGCGGGAGCTGGCGCGTTTATCGTCATCCGAAACCGCCGTCATGTGTTTAGTCAATTCGACGTACCGGCGGCCATGAGATACCCCCCGCGATCGAGTTTATATCTTACTCGCTGAGCATTTACGTGTTTCGCCGGGGCCGAACCGAGACTGCGCCGCGTGTTGCTCCCGAAGGAGCGAAGACAGATTATTCTAAGTCTAAGCTAGCGGACGAGTTCTGTTTCGCCGCGCGGCTATGAGACGCGAAGACGCTGATTCACTGAACGAAGATCTGAACAATGTAGCGAGTGACGATTTCGTCGATGAAAATTGCAGAAACCTAAATAACATTTCTAATTAGGATGGACAGCAGGCGGATATAAAATATTCGACCGATCGCGATGATATCTTGTAATATATAACGGCGAGCGCGTCAGGCAGTTCGTCGAAGGGACCGACTCGCATTCACGCCGATTATATTCATCGTGAGAATACGATTGGGCGAGGAGTACAATTCGAGCGTCCGGGAAGTCGGGCGTCGCATTGAAAGGGGTGGGTGTGGGTGGGCGGAGCGGGGAGGGTGCGAGGAGAAATAATTTCTTCTTCGGTCGGAACTTCTTCGTCTTCGAAATGTCGCGGCACGGGGCAGCAGGGGGGTTGTTCGGGGAAAAGGTAAAGAGGGCAAGGGGTAGGTGGGGAGAACGGATGGGCGCCGATGGGTCGGCCAGTGCCTCCCCGGAACTTGACAAATTTTCAATAAGATCGCTAATTGGCCGGTTATTTCATCCTAGCGAAAAAGAATTCAGTGACGCCGGACCTCATCTCGCGCCCCCTTCGTTCGTTTCATAGCCACCCCCGCAGTGGCCTACCCCCTCCTCTGCCCACCCTCCCCCAATTCCTCCACCTCCTACTCCTCCTCCTCTTCGCTATCAATGTATAGAACGGTATCGATCCCTCGGCATTCATTTTTTGCTTATTTGACTTTTCGGCCGCGGTCGTTCGTTCGTTCGTTCGTTCGTTAGCTCTTCTTCGAGGGCCATCGAACGACGCCACACCGCAAATAATTTTCCAGATAACCCTGGAGCCGAAGCACGAGAGCAGGAGAGAGGGGTAGAGTGCGAGAGACGAGAAAAATGTTTCGGCGCTCGAAACATTTCAAAGCCCCGCGTGCAACACACACCCGTCCGGCCCTCGACCCGCATATAACTACCGCCGGACTCGAAAGCGTCACGATCATTTTGAAAAATCGCCCGCCCGTGAAACGGCCTCCCTTACGGCTCCGTGCGTGCGTCAGAAATGACGACGGGTTAATTAACATTTACGGTCAATCAGGTCCGTCGACTTCAAATCGGATTTCGCCGCGACTTCTGCACACGCCGCGATTCAGACATGCAAATCTGCGTCAATTGAGCTCGACCTGCGCGGGGGCGTACGCGCTCGAAATAAATCGTGTGACAGACCCAATTAAGATGACATCGTGAAATACGTGAAGACACGAAAGCGACACGTCGACCGGCACTCTCCCGTTCGCATACTCCAGATACCGAGCGCACTCTTTGTGCTCGCCGAACAACGCCAAGCTAGCCAAAGTAAATTTTCAACCAATCCGAACTTCGCAAAGATCGTAGATAGCCTCGAAGCCCGCCTGTATTATTCCAGCGCTCCCGATCACGGAACTCTCAGGCAGCGCAGGCGGCGCGAATAAAAGTCCGCAGCAGAAATATTCGCACGGCAGTCGAGCGTGCAGGACTAAACCTTCACGAACGAAACTTCACGATATCTCATCGAACGGCGGCCGGCGCGAGGGAGGTGTCGCGATGAATTAACGATTACCGAGGCCCACGTATCCGTGAAATACGATCCTTTATCTGTTTCAATAATCGCGCGTCATAAGTTCTGGCGCGCTCCGTGCCGCGGCGGTCACCAATCGCCTATATCGAGATTCGCCGCGTGATAGATTGCGCAATGTAGTTAAGGGGTCGCGGCGCGCTATTTGCCGACTGTTTTTTGTGTCGGCTGCCAGCGGGATAGATCGACGTCCGCCGGCCACCGCAACCTTCGTAACTCCACCGGTATTCTCGCGGGCTATCGTATTATTAATAAAATATTATATAACGCTTCATAAAAAGCGAGCTTGCCCGACTGCGAGGTGGTCCAACGGGTTGGCGGAGGGCGCCGTGGGGGGGTGGAGAGGGGGTGGCGTATGGACGGCATTCGTGGATGGTCGATCGGGGGCATGTCTGGGGGGTATAAGGGGGTTGGGCGGTGTGGTTCGAGGCAGGCTCGAATAAACCACAGATACGCGACCATAGCGAGGCCGTCGAGGGAGAAAAAGAGAAAGAGGGCCATAGGAAGAGAGAACGGGAGTCGGAGGGAGTGTAGCGGAGAACGCGTATATGTGCAGATATACAGGGAGTGGGAGGGAGACGAAGAGGGGAGAGTTCTGGGCGGCGCGCGATATATTGCGACTAAACCAAACTGACGGAATGCCAAAACTTTTTTGTAATTAAATTTTTCCCCGCGGTAGGAGAGAAACGGGTGGATAGGTAGACGCGGTGGGCTGCGCCAGTATGCACCCTCCACGCTTTTCCATCGGCGTTCTGCGCGAATACGACGTCACTGAGCTCCCTTCCTCTCTCTCTCTCTCTCTCTCTCTCTCTCTCCCTCTCTCTCTCTCTCTCTCTGTCTGCAGCTCTAGCTCTCTTGTTCGCGTAGCAGGGAACCCTTTGTGTAATACCGCGTGCTTGTTTTTCGTTACAACGTCGAGGCGGCCTCAAGCCAGTAGCGGGTTCATATTTTTGATATTCAGGAGGCGCGGAATATTTTCCCTTACACGTCCAATCGGCAACTATTCACGAGAGTCTAAATAGAGCATGCCCGACTTCCCGTCGGTATGACGGAAATTTAGAAGGATTTTATTGCACGTTGCACGCTATTTTGTTTGCCTCCTTTTCTTTTTTCTTATTGATACCGCACAGTAGCCTTCCTGCCCACTGTTTCTCGTACCAGAGTTCTGTTGTACGTTCGCCGAGCTCGTCGCGTTGTTTAAAAGAAGATTGCGTTACGGTAGCTCCTTGAGAACAAAGAGAGACGCGAACATGAAGGATTAATGGGGAGAGAACGAGAGAGAGAGAGCAAGTAGAAAAACGTGAAATGACGTCTTGGTGAAAATTCGCGTTGCGCCGCTGCACGTTGAAACGCAGACGCGACGCGCATTCTTACCCCACGCTAAAGGAATAAATTACTTGGCGAGTAATTACGTTGTCCGGATTTTACGTCTCGGAGCAGTCGCCGGCGACGTAATAATCCGTGCGGGTCCCTCCTGAAACAAAGAGTTCCCGCAACTCGAGCCGCCGAGAACGCTTCGGCGTTTCCCGTTCCACGGGAAATCATTATCGCGACCTGCAAAGAGAAACATCAATACGAGTTAAAGGAGCCGCTCGGCCGCCTTCTCGTTCCTCTCGTTATTTCCGCGATTGTGTATCGGCCGTTCGACGACGGGGCGCGATCGAAGGTGACTCGGGCCGACTCGAGCGCCGATGGAATTTCGCAGACTCGAGGATCCCGCGTGTTCGTCCGGCTGCTCGCGGAACAGGAGCAACGAGCGTGGCCGCCAAATCCGCTCGCAGGGTGTGCTCTTAGCCGCGAAATTACTATTCACGGGGATGAAAGTAACGCGATATCGAGAGCCACCTCGAAGCGGCCCGTGGATGTTTTCCGCCACTCCCACCGTTTTATAATATCTCTCGCGGGAGAACCTAGTCTCTCCTTCTCCCTTAAAAGGCAGCGCGCGGAAGGCGGAGAAGAAAAAAGGGGGGTGGGAAAGACATTTCGGTACGATTAAAAAAAACGCGGCAAAGCGACGGCTCGGGAGGGAGGCTAGAAAAAGTGGAGGCACACATGGTACATTCCGCGGCAGCCGACGTGCGGTCGCCGGTATTAGGTGGAAGTTACCTTCTCCCCATTCCTCTTTCGTTTCGCGAACCCAATCCACCGGCAAGCTCCGGCCCGAGCCCCTGCCCCGCACCCGCCCCCTCCCACCCGGCGAGCCTCGTCCGGTAGAGCGGTTCCCGAGTTCCTCCCGATGGATGAAAAATGTGTAATTTTTATTAATTGCACCTTTATTAATTTTCGCCGGTAAAACGCGGCCCTCGGCCAGGGATCGTTGGTACAGTTTCCGCATGCTAGGTATGGAGCGAGAAGGAAGCTCTGACGGTGGCGAGGGTGAGGGGGGTGGTTGGCGGTGGAGGAGGCAGGGGGCGCGGGGAAGGCTGGTTGGTCTGGAACGTGGTGCACCACTGCGCTCTCTCGGTCGGTCGTCCTCTCCGGGCCGCTTCCAAAGGTGCACACATATGTACGGCACGTGAGCACATATGTGCCGGAGTCGATCGCACATAGAGAGGCAGGTGCCTGTGCGCGTGCATCGACGTGTGCACGCGAGCGCGGCCATCTTACTGGAACGCACGTGGGGGATGGTACGCGCGCGTGGATAGCAGTCACACTGGCAGTACGGAGGGCGTAGATGCACGCGCGTTCACATGCACGCGTTTTGCTATCGAGTGCCCATCGTTCGGTGCGCGGCCGCGTTCGTGTAACAGGGTGCACGCGTGTTCGATGGAGTCGGAGGGTGTGCGCGTTAGCATGTACGCCGTGTCGGTGGTCATATACCAGGGTCCGTGTGCGTACGGAAGGTATAAACGATCGCCGATGCGAGGCATATGCATAGAGGTATGGACGTGTGCGGTGCGTCGATGTGCTCATCTCCCATCGGGGGCTACGGTGCATATAGAGCGTATAGGACCGTGCATCGGGGGTTGTATGCGTCGGTATACGTGTTTGCGTATACGCGCGCGCGCGCGCTCGCTCGCCTTGGTAGAACGTTACTACATAATACCGCGGCACGTTGTATGGGTGGTATGTACATATGTGTATACCCCGTCGGCCGTAGCTGGGTACCCATCCATATATCGGCGCTTATTTTTAATATTGATGTACGGCAGAGCCGGAGCGGGCTCTGGAAAGACGACGGTAGTGTGGGGGGTGGTTAGGTTGAAAAAAAAGAACGCGGCCGATGGTGGTACGAGTTTCCTGTCCCTCTCTCCTACCCTTCCACCCGCTCCTCCACCCCTGCGCGCTTCCTCGTGCTCGTTCTCTGCCAAGCGCCACCCTCTTCGCGCAAACAAAATTCTCGTCGCGTCGATTTCATATCGTTAGACTTCGCCGAAATTTCGTCCCTCGTTACGCTCTTCCGTCGCTGCCGGGAAGTGCTGCGTCGATTGACACCGGCGATCGAGAGACTTTCCACGGGCACGGCCGCTGAAATAATGTTACGTATTCGACAATATTGACAATTTATGGAGACACGGCATCATAGACATGCACCTCAATTTATGTGAAAATAAACGAATGAATAAATAAAAAGCCAGTTTAAAGACTCGCGATACCGATGTGATTGATTTATACGTCGCAATATACAGACTTTTTGCCGCTCGACAGCCACGTGCACGAACAGGTGCGCTAACATATTTAAACATTCAGGCGTGACGCTTGTTTGACGGATTGTCGAAACGGCTCGCTAATTATGATTCTTCGAGTGTCATTTCATCAGCGCCAACGTGACAACGTGACGTAAACATAGCGTCGGCTAATCGAGGTACCTCGGTTCACGCTGATTAACGTAACACGCTCCTCGTGCAAGCAACGTAGATGTCCCGCGTCACTCCCTCCTCGTTTCTGGCGCAGAGAGCGCGCTCCCATAAAAGCCGCATGCAAAATTCGTATTCTTTCGACGTTACTATCGGGCATTGATATGAAATTTCGCGTCTTTCCGTTCGTTGCACCGCTTCCACTTCCGTGCCGGGAATGGCTTCGAGGCGTAAAGCGTCACGCACTGATTGACGCGACTGGCGGGCCAAAAATATCGCCAACTTTTTTTTTTTTCCGCCGAACCTTTCATTCCCTAATATCGCGCGCCGACGTACGCTTCATCGGGGCTGGAAGGAAAAATGTACGTCCGCCCCGCACTGCGAATCCGCCGCGGCCGGCTCGATCGGGAATTCTAGGCGATCCCTGCGCCCTTCCCTCCCCACTACCCTTTTTTCGCTTCTTCGTCCGCGAATCATTTCCAAGTGCTTCGAGCCGGCGACCATCGAATTGACCGGGTGTTCGCTCCGCTTTCGCTCGTTTGTTAACAATGTCGTCGTCGTTGTTCTCCGTTCGTTTAGCTCTCCGTGCGTTTTCCCAATTATTCTGCTCTTTTGTTAGTTCGCCGTCTTTCTATCTTCCTCTCTCTCTCTCTCTCTCTCTCTCTTTCTCTCTCTCGACTCGACCAAATCCTCATCCCTCCGTCGCGTCTCTTTTTTCTTTCCTTTCCTTCCTCTCCGTCTGCCTTTTATTCGGTCAGTCACTCTTCCGCCCTTGCCCTTCTTCGCCCTCCTTCGTGCCAACCCCCCCGTCACGATCGACCCTTCTCCGCGGGGATACGACCGGGCCTGGAGATACCTGTATTGCGTTACCGGTAACTTAATAACGATCGAAAGACCCCGGTAACCGAAACCGGAAGCGCACGCAAATGAGGAAACCCCGACGAGCGAGCGAGCGAGCGAGCGCCCGCTGCCAGAAGTGACCTGACAATTCGGCCGGCGTAATTTGTACGGGCGCCACTTTGCACAGCCGATACCGCGCGACTGAATTCGACACCGGAACGGCGGGGCGGAGGCAAGATACGACGCCGGAAAGGGACAAGGCAGGGGTCGAAAAAAAGAAAAAAGACAAATGCGCCGCGCTGCTTTCCGAGTTCTCCTCTCAATCAAAACTGATTGGTTCGGTCGTTACACGGCATTCTGACCGCGGGCACCACTTGACCCGCGTCGCACTGTGTCGCGTGATCGAAATGACACGGTAAAAATATAAAAATCTCCCAAAATCCGCCGGCCGCGGCGTAATGCCCGCGTTTACAATTTCCAGTGCCGTCCGTAATTTCCGTTATCAACGAGCACTCGCGCTTGTGGCGGCGATAAAAACGTCGGCCGCGCGGACTCGTAGCGGGACGCTCCCTTTCTCTACGCCCTGTGCCCCGTGTCATTCGACATGCCGTCACTATCAAAAACCACTATCAACGCCATCAACTTCGCGTGCGTGTCTGCAAAGGGTGGTGGGAGTGGAGGGGGGTGGGAGCAGGAGGGAAGCGAGAGGGGGGGGGGGGCCGATACAAACAGCGTAACCATTGCGTTTCCGCTGGGAATAGTCGAAGCGACATCGAAACGGGATACTAGTCCAAGGTCCTTCCGAAATCGGAATTTATCGACATTTCACTTTCCTCACGATGACCCGGATACATCGGCGGCCGTAAGCACGGCGCGCAAACGTGCGCGTGATCCACACTATCGATAAGTGCCTCTCGAGACGTCGAGGCCGGAAGTACGCCCGTAATGTTGATTAATCGTTAAAAAGGACGTGCCGGACGCGGGGGAGGGGAGGGGGAGGGGGCGGAATTTTTATTATCGAGCTTCGTCCCTTTTTCGAAGCGAGACACGCCTCATTTATGCCCCCGCATGCAAATCAAATTGTTTCCCGGGTAATTCGAGATCCAAGATTAGAGGCGAGGCCTTACGCTTTCTTTTTCCGCTTGCTCGCTGCCTCACGTGCCGCCGTGCGCTCGTTAATAATCGCAATGGAAATGCTGTCACTGCGACGTTTAGCTGTTTGCAGAGACGGTACTTGTACAGCGAGGAGTGATTTAACTGACCGCGCTCACATTTATCAATACTTAAACGACTGTCTAATGCTGTTTTCTAATGAGCCGTTCGCCAGGTATATCGATGTGGAATTCTCGGTTGGATTCCTCAACGAGTTAATTGTCGTGCGCTAGTAATTTCTCTATTCGAATTTAATCGTTGGTCGGAGCTATCGACATGCTGACGATCGTGTGGAATTCGGCGTTGCCTTAGCAAAAGCTGAACTGAACTCAGACTTCCAAATAGATTCAGAATCGTCGACACGGGTAGAGTCGAATATAAACGAATAAGTCTGTGGTATCACTCAAAATAGGTGCAAAGAATGAACTTTCTCGTTGTCCCGCACATGTATAATTCCATAGGAACTATAGATTGCGCTGAGAACATACCACTGTCTGCCCTCTGAACTGTCAATAGTTTCGAGAAAGCAACGATTCTTCGGAGACATATCAATTTTTTAGTTCGGAGAATTTTCAAGAACACTATGTATACATATTACAGTGTTGCACCCGCGTACTTTGAGTGCTGGAATCTCTGAACGAAACAGATCTAGGTGCCGAAACATGAAAATCTATTGAATTATTTCCCCTTGTGAGCACTAAAGTAGGGGTCCAAGAACCTCAGAAGCCCACAAGCAGAACTGCAAAAAGCACAATAACTTCGGAGATACGACCAGAAATAAGTGAACGAATGGAGTCCCTCCTATTAGCTCGCCCTTCTCCGAAGCTGAAAAACGATGCGAAGCGAAACAGCAAAGCCGGACATTCATTCACCGCGACATTCGTAACAGTTCACCAGCTACACCTATACGGGCGAAAGCAGATAAAACGCATCCATACTCGATCTCTCGCCCTCCACCGAAGCCATCGGCTTTTGCAATTTCTCGCGAGCCCTCGGAAGTGACCCCGCGCGCCTCTCGACATAAGGAATTAGAAAGTTGGCCGTCGCGGGTCAGAAAGTGCTCGCGCAGCAGCATCGTCACCTACCTACGCCTCGACGGCAGACTTCACGCCGCGGCGTCCAAGTTTCGAGCGTTGTCGATCGATCGAGGCCGATCTCTCTCTCTCGATCGGCCGGCTAGGACGACCCTGGAAGTTGCCAGGCGTCGTCGTCGGCTGGATCCACGCAGGGTTTCGACGTCACACGCGCTCTAGGACGTCGTTTTCAATGCATATTAATCATGCCGGGCGTTGGACCACCACCATTGGCAGCCCTGCCGCACGTTCACCCCTCCCATCCTCAACCCTCTCTCTCTCTCTCTCTCTCTATCTATCCTCTCGTACCCCCTGTGTGCCGCCAACGCGATCACGGCCATTCATCAAATTGAGGGATTTCGAAATCTGCTACGCAGCAAACTGAAAATCTGCCTCGGCATTAGCGCGCCTACGACGAACGACGTCGGCCCCGACCGGTCCGGCCCTCGCAATATGCGCGGCACTTGGCGCGCTTTCCGATTGGCCCAGCGCGGCGAGATCGCTCGTTAAAAGCCGTCACACGTCTCGTAATTAACGGGACTCGGACGAGCGGCGACGAGCGCCGCGAGGCATCCGCCACCGTGGCTGATGCGTTCATCCGGTCGCTCTTGGATAAAGTCGATCACCGAATCCGGTAGGATTTCAAAAAAAGTCCGCTCCAATTGCGACGTCAGGCGGAGGCTCGAAGAAATTGGGACGAATGTCTTTCGCATCATTCTCAAGTCCTCTGCCTATCGCTTCTTCTCGCATGTCTCATCATAAATCTTCCCTCGCTGACGCGCATCAATGTTCGCCGCATTAATAGCTGAACGGATAACCCGTTGCGTCATTGTTTAGCCGGCGCTGCGCGGGTATGGATTTCCAAATGGAACTTAACTCAATTATTCGTTCCGCCCATTCAACTGTCCCATTACCCGGTACTTTAGATTGTCAGGATTCAACATGTCGCGGCACGATACATGCACGCGCCATTCATAACGGGGGAAAAAAGAACTGGAGTAAAGTACAACGACCGGTGGTCGGAGTCGGGAGACGAGTACGTGAGAAAGGCGTCCGCGTTGTAAGTCGACGATTGAATTAAAAGCACATTTTTATCCGATTAGATTGAACGCCCGCGGGGGCAAGAGGTGTGACAGTCGTGAGTTGCGCGGGGCCACGTCCGCCTCACACATCGGAGCCAAGAGTCCACACACGATGCTGCCTTCCTCTCTCTCTCTCATCTGTTTGTTGGCCCGATCTGTCGTCTCTGTGGCGACCGTATTTTTATTCGCATAATTAGATGCCCATCAATCCTGCCGCTGCCAGTCAGCCCTGCCTCTCTCTCTCTCTCACTCTCTCTCCTATTTCGCCCCTCTAGCGTCGCTCTCCTCACCGTTACATTGCGCGAGATATAAGAGGAAGAGGGACGCGGAAACGTAAAGGGGGCGGCGAACGAGCGCGCTGATTTTTTGACGTTTTTCCCGCCCCCGGAATTATAAATTATAAATGCGCATCGAGACCCGCGGCCTCGTTAATAGTTTCCTCGGCTTTGCTCCCGATTTTCACCCGTCGGCCCCGTTCATTTTGCTCGTCCCGTCCAATCAGATTTCGCTCGATCCGGCAAACGAGGAAATTCTTCTGCCCCGGTCATATATATATATATATATGAGGTAACTATATATATATATATGTAGATATATGTAGATATATATATATATATATCGCGGAACTAGCATTTAATCGCGCAGCCTGACATCTACCGAACTCTCCCGGATGGAATGTAAAAACGTATCGCGTATTCCACCTTTCTTTCGGATGTATCGAGTTTCGGAACATTTTGCGCCGAGCAAAAGGTTGCGGCCTGTCGAACGGTCGGAAGCGCTGTGGTTCTTTCGAAAATGAAACGCATGAGAATCGGGCGCACTTGACTTGTTTCGATAATCGGAAGCGTAGCGGGCCGCGCTGAGCAGGTGTGGCCTCAAAAATACAATAGTAAAACGAAACGATCGCGCTCTCGTCGCCGTGCATAATAACTACAAAAACATACGGCGCTTAGAAAAATTTACCTTCCGGACGACGCTACCCGCTGAGCGTTATAGGAGACGAGAATATCAACATTGCATTTTTCTACGCCGACGGTTTAGAATAGTAGAATCGTTGAACGTAGAATACACATTGAGCTGTACAGGAGTATCGGCGAAAGGGCGATTATTTCGGAAAGTCGCAGCATCTGTAGTCGAACGAAAGTATTTGGAGTGTCGAAAAATCAATACATCTTTCGCGGATGCGGGGCATCGCGTGTGCGGATAGCGGAATTCCACTGTACTTTTTTTCTACTAAATTTCCGCCTTCTCCCATATACGCCAATTCGCCGTTCGAATAATTAATGCATCCGCCCCCTCCCCTTCCTCATCCATCCCCCCACCTTCGGGCGGTCGAACATTTGGACGCGGCGAAAGGCAGGATAGCCGAACGACGAGCACGCTGATCAGAAAATATCGCAAAGTAGCGAAATAATCATCATAATCCTCGAACGGCCGGTCTCTCGAGCTTCGTCGAGAGTGCATGCCGCGTCGAGCCGGCGTACGCTTTCGAGTTTTGGATTAGCCTCTGTTCGGTGTCGGTGGAGGAGGCGATCGTAGGTGGTGGCACAGTCACCCCCTTCCGCTCTCTCTCTCCCCCTTCGTCCACCCTTTCTCTATCCACCCCCCTTCCGCCGCTGGATATAAAATATACACGTTGGTGAATATCCTGACTAGCCCGCATACGTGTGCTTCGCGGTATAAGCATGCGTGTACCGTCCCACACGCACGCATACGTCGGCGTGTGGATGCATCGGTGCAATTCTAGACGCGCGTGTCGTGTGCGTATATTTACGTTTCACCGAGCGTGTTGGTGGCGCGCTGTGTTGCTCGCCGCACACGAGCGAACGCACCTCCGTACGTGTATCTATACGCGGCGTGCACGTAGCCCGACGGCCAGAAATGGGAAGGTATTGTGTTTATATGCATATCGGAGCCTCCGACTCTCTTGTACTCCAACTCGGCGTTTTCCAATATTCGAGCCGAAACTCTCAACCGAAAAGCCCCGGCCTTCGAATCCGTCCTCCCCGTTCGCCTCCCCTCCCCCCCCCCCCCCCCCCTCGTTCCCGGCCTCTTCCTTCCATCGTCCACGGACCAGCCCCTATATCCCAGCCCCCCTATTCGCGGCAGCGGACCCAACTATTCCGGCCGCCCACACGCCGTGTGTGCCCACTGTACATCGAACCGTCATATTTGGACAAAATCGAACGTATCCTACCTAAACGTTCGCTCACCCTCTCCCCACCCCCCGTCGCCGCGACCGTCCCTTTTCCCCATTCGAAACATTTATTATAAGCCTCGGCCCCGTCGGGAAAAAGTATTATTCGTCCCGGTACACGAGTCGCCGTTTCTCGCATGCGACTCGATTCGCCGTCCCTCCCCTCCCCTCCCCTCCCCCCGGCGCATTCTCCTCGTCGTCCACCCCCGACCACCCTAACCCCTTCGAGTGCGAACAACGTACGGCCGCGTTCTGTCGTACCGAACAGGAATTCTCGGATAATGCCGGACGAACGTGCGCGCCCAGCAGTTGTGCACGTCCTTCAAGTGGAGCTCCGTACCTAATATAGGCCGCGGTCGGACGCGTTTCGTTTTGCCCCCGTTTGCTCGTGTGCGGAGAGCCGGGGTGCGACTCGTCGAACCGAAGTCGCTGCTTTTTCAATGGACACATACGCTCGTCGATGCGGACGTAATGTGGGCTGAAAAATAGGGGCTTTCAGATTTGTCACAGTTTCGACCGGACCGCAGCGATTCTTGCCGGATTTAGAAGTTTGTAGAAGCAGTAGCTCTAAGCAGATCGCTCGCGTATCGAAGCTGTAAACGTAAACGATCGGCAATTTATTGTATACGAGTATCGGTACGATTTCAGGGAGACACTGGGACCACGTCGAAATCAGCAAACGTGCGGGCGGGTAGATGAGACAGGGGCTTGCGCGTCGATATACGCGCGGACGGACAATTTGAATTTGCGGCGGGGCAGCGGGAAAAAGATCCGAAGATATTCGGACGTTTCGTCGGGGGAGGGAAAAAATATTCGTCCGACGGCGGAGAGCGTTTTCTGTCCCGTTGGTCTGTCGACTGACGCAAAGCCCGTACGCAAAGGATTTATCCGCGACCTCTCCACTAGGATTGAAATAGTAATATGTTATTGGTAAGCTCTTCTTTTACATCGGCAGCGCCAATAAATGCTGCAGACAGGTTAACGAACCATCCAGGGCGCGGATGTAGACGGAGATACAGAGCGATATGCGCGATGGGAAGGAAAGAGAGAGAGAGAGAGAGAGAGATAGGGAAAAAGAGGATGATATGGACAGATAGATAGATGCACGCGATAGAGGATAGATAGAATGGGGAGAAAAAGACTGAAGAGAAAAAAGAAGGATGCGCCTGGAGAGAGGGTGGGAGGGACACAGATAGAGAAAGAGGGCTCGTAGCAGGGCGATAAAGGTGGCATCGCAAAACTGTCGACTTCAAGCTTTTAATTCGCGATCAAAGGCCCGTAACGATCCGTCGGGAACCCTTTCGGCACTGGCACTCTTTCCGACGTCAAAATTACTTTTAAAATCCCTTCCCCGTCGCCGCTCCTCTCTCACTCTCTCTCTCTCTCCCCCCTTTCTCCATCACCCACCCGCACCCTCCGCCGCCACCCTTCACCCTTCCCTCTTTTCTATCCGCGCCAACCACTTTGGCGCTTTATATCGTATACGCCGGATACGAGCCATGAAACGAATTCGGCCGTCGCTAAGGAAAAAAGAGAAAACTCTCTCCTCTGTTCCTCTTTCCTCGCCCACGCTGCGCACCTCTTCTTGCCCCCCTCTCTCTCTCTCTCTCTTACTCTTTCTACCTCTCACCCCCGGAACAGGTGGTTCCGTCAAAGGTAATCGACTCTGCGGCCGATCGAATTCAATAACGCGCCCGTACCTGAAATTCCTGACGAGAGACCGGGGAGGACCCGGTAATAATGACGTTTCACGTTCGTCGGTGCGTTACTTGCTCTCGTATGTATTTTCGTATCGACGCTCGAAAAATGCTCGGGCGCCGGCATGCGAACACCATCGGCTGCTGTTCGAGTTACGCTAATTTGCGCATTCGCGCTGCAAGATCTCTTCGTTTTTCTTTCAGTGAAAATTGGACGCGTCTCGTAGAGCGATCAGTCGCTTCAGTCTCCGCTAGTCTTATCCAGTGTTGTGGAGTCGCTCGTGTCTTCGAAAATCACTGTTCGAACAACAAATGACTTATGCAACATTCTCGATAAATAAGACCTCAGGGTGACGGAGTGTCTTTTGGGATTTGACATGCCTGGGGGATGTAACAATATGCTGGGGTCCATTTCCAAAGCTTCAATCTGGAAGTGAGACGCTCCCCTTGTCAGACGTACTAGGATATTTTCCGATAATGTAGTGTGCCATGTAAGTTACGACGCTTATTCCTGGAACGTCGACAGTGCCAATCGTCGCCATACACCGATCACACTGCCCACCTCGTGCTTTACACATCGAAGATAGCATGATCCGTGCACTTTAGACGAAAGTGTCGGTTTCGTTTTTTCTTTCGACAAACGACACGATGGGTTCGTGCAGAGAGATATCTTGGGCGCGATGAAATATATAGTGGCTGGAGGATTTCGACTTTCTCGCGTTTTCGTGAGATTTTCAGAACGTAAAACTTGTGCCGACTTACAGAACTGACACATGTCACGGACATCAAGAAACGGCACCGCTTACGGCAGAAATCGTGATACACCCGAGAATAGACTGATTTTCTCCCGAATTTTTTTGTTGCCACACAAGACTTCGATTTCAGTTGTTCGTCTTACGTACAAAGTGCTCGCACGCGAGTCCGTACGTCGCCAGGAATGTTCTAATTGCGGTATCGCAGGGTGCCAGACAGACCCTCGTCGGTTTACACGGTTTCAGCAGGATGATTGTTGAACAGGTACTTATGCCCACGGAAGACGAGCGAGAGAATTCGATCGATCCGAATGTCGGTCGATTGCGGTCTCTCCGCCGACGCAATGCATACACGCGATAGTGCGACACACGATGCGCGCGAACGAACAGTCGAGCGACAGTAGATGGTGAAAAGGCCGGCATCCAGAATTTATTGTCCGCAGAGCGACGGCAGAGCCGCTCGCTGCAGCTATTTCCCGCAAGAACCCCTCTCGGCGTGGAGCAAAGCATTTTCCCTTTCGAAAAATCTATAATGCCTCGGCCCTTTTCTCGCGTCGACCCATCGAGGCGGCCCCTCTCCGTTGTTCACTTGTTTCTCTTTCTTCTTTTTTTTTTTTTTTGACTCTTTTCGTTCGTTTTCCCAAATAACGCCACGCGATGTTGACAATATGTCAACCGCAGGGACCGCTCTCTGTGCATCGGTCCGATGCCGATGGATGCACGGAATGGAAATGACGAGGACCGAGTCGTTGACCTCGATAACACTTTTGCCCTTTCTTTTTCTGCGCGCTCGCACGAACCGGCGCGCGCGCGCGCGCCCCTGTTCGTTCGAAC
Source organism: Priocnemis perturbator (assembly GCA_963942575.1). Classification (NCBI taxonomy): domain Eukaryota; kingdom Metazoa; phylum Arthropoda; class Insecta; order Hymenoptera; family Pompilidae; genus Priocnemis; species Priocnemis perturbator. Next base: position 15,089,276 of record OZ012644.1, on the reverse strand, counting down.
GAAGATTTTCGCGCGGTCAAGGAACCGTCGGCGCGGCGCGGCGCGGCCTGTCCGACGCTTCCTTCATCGCGAGCTGTTGCGCAATAATCGCCTTCTTTTCAGCAGACGAGAGTCGAGACGGACTCGCGAGGCAACGCGGAACGAGCGACAGCGATTGGCGAACAGCCCTTTCTTCTCGCCGTCAATCGACGTGACCGTCGAGCGTGAACTTGTGCGCGTCCTTTGCATTGCCTCGCGACTCTCGACGACTCTCGCGGATCATCGAACGCAGCAGCTGGAGAGCGAGATTCCGGGCAGCGTCAGGACGTGCATCGTCGCTCCGAATCGGAGCGCGAGACCCTCGCATAATGATCGCTCGATCTCACGAGGACCCATTCACCTTTGGCTCTCGACCGCCTAGTAGCAGAACGGCCGTTCCAATCTGGCCCGCGCCACTCCTATCCCGAGTAAATAAATCAAGAAAAGAGGAAAAAAAGAGAACGGAGCAGAGAGTGGGGGAAAGAAAGAAAAAAAGAAAGAGTGAAAGAAAGTGCACCAAGCATCCTCCCCGTACCTGTACCCCCTTCCCCCGGGTAGAATCGAGGCGCCTCAGAGAGAATGCGAGAGTGCCAAAGGTGCTTAAGTCGAGGTCCCAAGCGATGCGTCGGTCGAGCCGAGGGACGATAGTGAGGATCCCGCCGCTCTTCTCTCTAGCATGCGACCCAACAGAAGAGAGTCGCGCGGCTCGCTCGCAGTCAGTCTGGTTCCGTTTCGAATTTAGAGTGGACGTCTACCCGGTAGTTGGCACCCGTGTGAGAAAGAGCGACAGGGCGCGCCGAGGACTATGCTCGATCGTGTCCGCCCCCGCTTTTTCTTCGGCCCGTTGAGTGGGGGGAGAAAAAGGGGGCGTACTCACATCCCTCATCCTCCGGGACGTCGTCCTTCTCTCGTGTCCCCGCAAACCTCTTCCGACGGGCATTCTCGAAAATATTGCGTCCGCGCGATTTCGGTTGCGCATCACTTAGAACGTGCCGCGACGCGTCGGTGTGCGCGTCGCACACGCCTCGTATTTTGCAGCTGTCGAAATTGCCGAGCGCTGACACCGCGCGAGCTCGACGCCGTCGAAACATCGCGCACGGTCGGAGTAACGTAGAAATTTTAGTATGACGTCGCATAGAGATAGCTAGTCATAGTCAATAGACAGGAAAATACGTAAAAAGCGAGGAGAGAGAGGAGGCATGACACGGTCGAACGGTAAATCTACACGTGTCCACCGCGATGAACATTGCTCAAACCGGGCCGCGGAACAAAAGGGATGGGAGACGGGGCTCCGGATAATCATGAAGTACAACTGCGCCCGACGTGTTTCTCGATGCGGAGTAGTCGTGTGCCGTCGGCTCGCTGCCGACGGAGAGGATCGCCGCTTCCAAATTCGACGTCGAGCAAACGTTGACACTTTATCTGGCTTTTTCCGCGCGCCTCCTCCTCGCCGAACGTCCGCGCTTGCCGCGTGTCAGTCTGCGCCAACGTCAGACTCGAATTACACGGGGAACGATTAGTGACACGCGATATACGCCCGCGCGACGTACGCGCTGCAATAAGCGCAGGCAGTAGAGAACTTCGGAAAGTATTTGATCGATCGCGACCGCGCGCGCTCTCTTTCTCTCTCTCTCTCTCTCTCTCTCTTTCTCTCCTCGGCCTCGTCCTCGAATTTTCACCGAGCCGCGCCGTTTTCCAGATTGCCCAGGCATCTCGAGCGTCTTCAAGACATTCCGCGAAGCGCGTTCGATGAGCCGATCGATCGACAAGACACGCCCAGCAAAGGGAATTAATAAAACGGCTTCGAGTTGTCGCCGCGCTCACCAATTCGCCCCTTTCAGCTTCGCGTCCTCAGTGCCGTCCTCGTGGGCATCGAAAATTCGATGATATACGTCCCGTTAATCTTCGCTCAGCAAACTCAAAGAATCAGAAACTATGCGCCCTCCAAAAACAGATTACACCTTTCAATTATATCTTCGAGTGGCATCAGACAAATTTGATATCGGTCACGGTTTGTACTTAGATTCGGAAAGCGATCGGAGATTCGATGCGCGAGAGATGCAATTTACGCTAACGAGCGCGTGGAAAATACGGTTCGTCGACTGACCGCCCGTGTCAGCGGATTGGGCAAGAATTTCTGCACTCTCTTGTCGTTGAACTTTCGGTTCTTCGTCGGAGGGTGTCCGTCACGACGATCCCTTACCCCGCTTCGAGACGTCTCTTTCCAACCCTCCCGCCTCTATACCCAGCCCACCCCCTACCATCGAACGAGGTAGTCCTTCGTCGGTGCGCCAGGAGCGAACGATAAATACAGACGACGGCTTGCGACTGGGGTGTCTCTCTCGTGAGAGAAAATCGACGGTCCGACAAAAGGGGGGAGGACGCGCGCCACCACCCTGACCTAAGACAGAAAGGAAGAGAGTGATAGACAGAGAGGAAGAGAGAACGAGAGGCAGAGCGAAAGGACGAAAGAAAGGAGGGAGAGAGAGAGAGGGAGAGAAAGGGAGAGAGAGAAAGAGAGAGAGAGAGAGAGAGAGAGAGAAAGCATGAGAGACAGAGTAGTTAGAGAGCAAAGGATAGACGGAGAAAGAGACGATGAGACGACGAACTTGCGGGGAAATTAGAGTAAATGGGATAAGGGAAGAAAAAAGGGTATACATTCCGGGAGTAGCGGAGCGAGAAAAAGTAGGGGGAAGAATGTGTGTGTTGCAACGAGTCGTATCGTGTGCCTTTCTCGTTTCTCGTCACCTCGAAAGGCCGTCGTCCGTCCTGACCCTACCAAAATGTGTTTTGCATTGCAGACTACCAGATGCGCAATGTTAACGTGAGATCGGTCAACTCTAAACGAAGGAAAACACCCTCCTCTTCCTGCTTGTGAGTCTCTCAGTTTCGGTGTTTCGTAATAATTCCACCTATGATAACCACACTTGTTATAACCAGATTATTATGACATTGTTGTAATGGATCGAGACGTACATTGACCTTTGACCTTGTCTTTATATACATATATATCATATATATACATACATACATATATATATTATGTATATCCTGTATACTTTGCCGATGAACATTTGAACACACTTGCCTTTTGCGTTCCTTCGTTTTCGTTCAGCCCCACCCCCCCCCCCCTCTAACCCCCTCTTTCAACCTCTCGTTCGAGCCCCACAACCCTCAAACCAACCCCTGAGCTATGAGTATTTTACCCGTTTCGTCGATTGGTTTTCGTTTACTTAATGATGGATGGATCGATCGATCGACTTCGTGGATACATGCATATATATATAGTTAACGTATATATATATACTGTTTTTACTGTGTTACGTTGGATCATGGCTGGCATATAATGATTTAGGCGCTTCTTCTTACCATCCTCCTTCCATTATTGTTACTCTTCTTCTACTTCTTCTTACTTCTTCGTACTTGTTTCTCCGTCATATTCCCGACACTTTATTATTTCCCTCGTTTCAGTTTCGTGCAGTCGTCGCTCGCGCAACCCGCGTACCAAAAGGAAAGTCGCCTCCATTATGGAGGATTTCTTCTATAAAAAGGGGACCGCTCCTGCTTATTTATTATTCGTTCGCCACGTGTCGAGGCATGCAGGTCTCGTGCTGGCTGGCGTCAGAACTCGCGGGACGCGTATCGCGAGCACGAGGGTCATTATTATTAATCGCGGTTCGGGTCGGAACGATCGATAAGAAGCCGACGGTAGCGGCGCGAGTCCGTTTAACGGAGACATACGCGCGATCGACAGCCTGGTCGCGCATGTCGAGTGTGTATACGCTTGCGAGCGCGCTGCATGCCTTCGGAATCGACGGGGGTCCTAGTTGTCGCGGCCAAAATTCTCAATCTTTCTCTCGTCCGTAATCGTGCTCGTCGACAGCACGAGCCCGTGTCATCGGCTTCCATAAATAAAAACGAATTCTTCGGTCGGACGAGCGCTACTTATACTTCGCTATCAAAATTGCGCGTGATCCACGCGACACCCTCGACGCTCGCGGCACAGACTCAATCCATCGACGCTTTAAGCGTAGTACGATTCGGGAGCGAGGCGAGCGACAGTTTTATTCGTCGCCGTAACTTTCGCGATCGGATCATTCGGTCGGGAAGAATCGAGTGAGGTAACGATCGGCGAAGAAAATTCGATTTGCAGTGGGACGGCGCTCGCCTCGGGAAGACCCGCGCTGCTTTTCCATCGCGTCCTTCCGCCGTCACGACCCGCGGCATGGCTCGCTTTATCGCCCGTGCGGACCTTCGAAATTCGACTGGCCGCGAGACCCTCTTGTCAACGGCACGTTGCGCACGTACCTCTGCGTGACACGCTACATACGATGATCCTGTCAAGAGACCTGCGCGAATTGACGCGATTATCGCGTCGCACGGTCCTGCCCTCGTAATAATTGAAAGAGACGATGTTAACGTAATAACCGGCGGCGAGAGGCAGAGCTGGCCGGCTTGTCCAGCGTGGATCGTCGACTGCCGTTGCGCGCTTTACGCTTTCGTCGGGCGTGGAAAGAGTGCTTGCTTCGCGCCGTCGCCGTCGCCGTCACCGGAGCGGACGGTTTTCACATTGGGCGCTTCGATTTTTGAAGGCGGCGAAAATGGGAGCCGTCTTCGCGGCTTTTTTCGCGTTTTGCCGCGCGAGGCCGTGCAATCCGTGCGTCGATCTCTCGTGAATTCCTTTCTCAAACTGGTACTTAGAATTAGTTGTAGGCGTCGCGACGGCACGCAGACGTACGCTGCGTCGCTCGTCGCGGCGACTTCTTTCCTACTTTTCTACCGGCTAGTGTCTCTTTTGCTCCCGACTCCGCGACTTGAGTTCGCGTCGACGCCTTGGACCTCGTACTCGCTCGTGCCCGAAGGTACGGATGTCCTGCGATTGCAGGCCTCGGTCGCAGGACATTTTCGTTCGGCACGCTTGCGACACGAGTTCCTTGGCATCGAACGAACGCAACGCGTTTTTCGCATCGTCGGCTGATCGGTTCACGGCTCGTACATCGGACGAGCATTACGGGCGGAGATCGACGGCACGAAGAGATTCGCAAATTTTGTTAAACATTAGCGTACACGCGACGTCGATCGAATCTATCGAGCCGGTCATTTTTTATGCGGAAGCTTGTCGGCGCGTATGACAGATTTGCTCCACGTTCATTCTCGTGCCGACGCGCTCGTAGAATTTCGCGACGCCGGCTTTTCGACGTCGACAGACAGTCGCGGGGAGTGCATTCGAACGATTTCGCCTGCTAAGCGAGCGGACTGCACCCTTATTCGCATTGAGTTACGTTTCTTAATTTCGCCGTACGGCAGATGACAGCTGGAAAAGGCAAAGCAACATGCGAGAGGAAATATGAAACGACACACACGATAATACAACGATCCATGCACGTTCGCTATTCCTGTATGATCCGTATGCGTATATAAATATATATTCGCAATGCACCCTCGTGATATATATTTATATATACAGAATATGACTGCCTACCTACTTGCCTACATACATGTGAGCGCGCATATATATGTATGTACCTCACGTCATATACATATATATGTACGCGCTGTATTTTGCTGCTGCTTCTTTAAACGTAAGCTTTAGATAAAAAAAAAAATAAATAAAAACAGAACAGACAACAGCAAAGACAACACTAACAAGAACAACAGTCAACCACCATTACGACCACCAACATCACCACAACGACCAACCCGTAAAATAAACCAAGAAAGTACAAAAACCCTAACAAGTGACACGTACGGAGGCATTTTATTGAGAAGCCGCCCGAGTCGCTGGTGTCGGAGTGATAGAGAAGGTAATACGATGGAATGAAACGGTAGTAAAAAGAGAGAGAGAGAGAGAGGGACAAATGGAGAGAGTAACAGAGAAAAAACATCACAATGGGGAAGGGTAACAGAGAGAGAGAGAGAGAGAGAGAGGAAGAGAGGGGGACAGAAACAAAGTGAGAGAGGGGAGAAAGAGAGCGAGAGCGTGAGAGGAAGGAAATGTGTAAAAAAAGAAGCGCGAGAGAGGGCGAGAAAGAAACGTGACGACAGTTCGAAGTTAATGGAAAAAGCGGAGGAGAGAACGACGGGGAGAAGTGCGAGAAAAGCTGTACGATGGCGATAGTCGAGCCGGGGTGGGCGTTAAGAAAAAGAGAAACATCGGGCACGGGCTGGGGCCTTTACGATCGGACAGAGGAGTGTTGGGTGGTCGTTCATCGAATCGTTTCGATCGTTGTCTCGGACCGAAAGTTCGATCGAGATACCGTCGTCGTGCCTTGCACCGCGTGCTTCCCTCGATGTATCGAAAACGATAAGGCCGATTCGCCGAAACGGCGCGCGCGCTTCTACCGTCTCTCGCGATTGAATTTTTAGAGCCCGGCGCCGAGGCCGCGAGGAAATTTTATTCGCCGTTATTGCCGGGAATAAGTACTCGCCGCGCGAGCATAAGCCCGAAGTTACGCTCGTTATACACGCGTCGGAGCGACGATCGATTAATCGAGAATGCGTCTCGCCTCGCGTACGCGACGTAATTATGACGAGCGTACCATTAACGCGGTTCAGCCCCGCTTCTAATTGTCCGCCACGGTTCCGCGTTCGTCATTTCCAAAATCTGCCCGCGTATGCGTCCTCCGTCGTCGAGCCCGCCGAAACGGCTTCTTACTGCCTCGCTCTGGTCAAATATTAGACACTCTGCACGCAGCGCGAACGGTTCGTCGAGACAGGGCGCAGTTTCATATTTCGAGCTATCTTCATTGTAGAGAAATACGCCATTGAAAGTGTCGAAAATACGTATCGTCGCACAGGTGGCAGAGCCGTATCGAACGTACATTCTACGCCGTCTGCAGTACATACGTCGACGTCGTAACCGTGCATCGTCGACTTTCCACATTCACGAAATTGCCCGAACTCCGAGATCCCCTGTGCACGTACTTAACGTACATCGGGCGACCGCGTGATCGCGGGCCGTCCAATAAAGCTAATATGAAAATTTAGAACGCCGCATGCCAGACAGTTTGCCTGGCCGCACGATATCGCGTAATGTCGTCGGCGCATTTAATGGGACGGGTCTCAATATGCGATGCGCGATTCGACGAATCGATCTCGCGGCAGTAAGAGGCCCCACGGCCTTGACCCCGTTGCAATCAAAATGGAGGATGACGCGGCAGTGACCGGCCTCTGGCGCGGATCTCTCAAATTCTCTCCTCGCGCACCTGCGCTAGCGACGCTCATTTATTATAGTCTCGCCGCGAGCCGTGTTATCAGCTTCCACGATTACCAGCGTGTTTACCTGGAAACATACCCGGCCTGCAGGTCCGCGCGCACGGCCGCGCCAGCGTGCCGTGCGGGGGTTACGTAACAATTTGCGAAAAATCAATGCTCGTCAGAATGGTAGGCAACGGAAAAGGTCGGCTCGTTTTGATTCGAGGATACAAAGAGCCGCTCGACTTGTCCGCGGACTACGTAACCGCCTCGCAACACACTGCTACTCGTGGCTATTGTGGCTCATAGTTTGATCATCGTCACTGACTCCGCACCGGACCCTACCGTCAACCTTTCGCTTCACGTCCCCACTCACCTCGCGACAGAACGAAAAATGCGCGCTACGTATGCAGCCTTACGAATCGGACCGACGATCAAATAGTAATCAACCGCCGAAGCGCTAGGTTCAATCACGAGATCACATTCGCGTTTCAAGTATTTCCCGACAGAACGTATCAACACGGTACGCTCGCGCCGTCGAATGACGAACAAACGTTTGCACGAGAATGCTTCCGCCGCGCGCGCGGTAATCACGCTGGTAATCACGATGAGCCACGATTGATACGGCCGCGTCTCCTTCGTGCCGGAGGAGCGGAGGACGAACGATCGACCGCGAACCACGAAAGCCACGGACCGACGGCAGGACCGTCACTAATTACCGCCGAGGATATCTTGCGCTCGAGGTCCTCTCGTCCGTTGTTCTTACCCCCCGAGACGCGGGGGGTTAGCCGTGATCACTACAAAGTAGCCACACTCTAAATTCGAAACCCAACCGTGAATCGGATCACTCGACTCAATCGCTCGGATAAGGTGCGCTCAGGGGAGAGCTGGTCGTCGAACGTCTGGATTATGCACGATCGTCGCGCGAGAGTCCCGTCTCGTCGAGCTCTGCCAAATTGATTGGTTCGATTTTTTTTTCCCCACGATTCGCATCCGACCTCCGCACTCGATTTCAGGACTCTCCGGCGACGCGATATTTTCTCTTTTTTTTTTTTTTCTTCGTTTGTTTTCCTTTTTCTTCGCAACGCCCGTAGACGTCCGTCGGCGCGGAACATTTTTGCATTTCGATTCATCGAGGCCGCGCTCGGAAATCGTGACGATCGTCGAACGTCGAAAGCGCATATGCCCGCGCCAGGTATTCCGGGCTGGGAGTTTGAAAAAGAGAGAGAGAGAGAAAGAGAAACAGCCGGTGGAATGATAGTTAACCTCTGGGAGAGGTGCTTCCTTTCAAACGTAGATGCGAAGTTTCCACTCTATGCCGTTGGGGGGGGCGAATGTGTTACATCGTGTAACGCTGGTTTCAAGCAGCGAGTACATTATGTGTCACGCTCGCTGATGATGTCGTGCCATCCTCCCTTCTTCTCTCCCTTATCCGCGTCCTTTTTCCTTTCTCTCTCTCTCTCCATCTCCGCTCGGATCACTCTCTTTCTCTCTTTTTCTCCTGGCGCACCACTCCCGAATTCGGCCCATCTCTCTCCCGAGGCCATGCATGCGACGGAACGAGTCTCTTTCTCCTCGCGCGGCGCTTCTTTTTCTACCATGCAAACAAAAAAAAAAAAAACAGTAGAGGGGAGTCGCTTTGCAGCGCGTTCGAGCGAAATTCGGCCGACTAAGAATTATTCGGCCACTTTTGCATGCGGCCGAAGGGGCATGTCGCTGCTCGACGCTTGAAAGGATTCATTCGGCGTTCGACGGGTAGCGCATTCCGCGTTTCTTACTTTTCCTCGCGACACCTTAAAGGTCGTACGGATTTCAAAGTTCGCCGCAAATGGTGATTATCGCGTGATTCTCGCGACAGCGGAGCTCGACAGACGCTACTCTCTTCCGCGAGCGGCGCCGCTGATTTTCGATCGATCCCGCTAACTGAATAAGCGGCGAAAGTTTTTTCCCAACGTCGAGTCGGGCCGCGAGCTCGCCGCAAGTGGAATGACAGAACGAACAATCGAACTGAGAAGGCCCTGTGCACACAGAGAGACACGCGCTGCGCCGAGTGGCGGTCGTTTTGTTCGTCGCGCGCGCAAAAGGTGCTCTCTCTCGTGGCTTATCAATGAGCAGTGTGTTGAGCAATCATTATCGTCGCGCTCGCTGGGAGGTATAATAATTCGTTGAGGAATAAAGTCGCCACCTCTCGAGCGGCAAATACGTCTCTTTGCGACACAGGCGCAATGAGCCTTACTCCATGAATCGCCCTACGCTCGCACACACCTATATAGGCCATCAAAACGAATAGTTCACACATGTCGCAGGTTCGAAAAGTTTTTCTCAACGAATTATTTCCCTCGCGCTGTCAGGCAAGACTACTCGCCGCTGCCGTCAAGTCGCTCGCAGCACAGTCAGGCAAAAGAGGCGTTGCGAAGATCAACGATCGATCCCGTCATCAATATTTCGTCCAGCCAAGATCAAAACGGCAGAGAGTGCGTTTCTTTACTCCGGCCCGCTAACATTGACACCGGCATTTAGTAGGGACGATGACATTTCCTTATCGTGGGAGCCCTCCCACCCCGTACTTGGTGCCGTCCGACGATCGATACGCTCGCCAAACTGGATCGCCTGCTTCGTTGCGAGCGCGATCGATCGTAACGCTCCATTGCGGGGCGAGAGATGTTCCAAGCAACATTCACGTCCCCGTGTCTGAGACACATCGGCAAAGAGAATCACCGAAACTCCCTTTGTCTAGCCCGATTACACAAGCGTTCTAACGAGGGGATACATGCACACGAACATAAACGATTTCACCCCGAAAAGACAGAGAGGGAGAGAGAAGGAGAGAGGGAGAGAGAGAGAGAGGATAATGACACTAATTATAAAGACAGCAGAACAGAGGTAGGCCGAGATGGCGTAAAGATATATGTACTGAGGCAAAACAAAACAAAAAGTAAGACAACGGAGCAGAGAGATCGAGAGAGGGACTGAGAAATAGAGAGATTAATAAAGCAAAAAGAGGGGGGATGATAACGGTCGGTCAGTCGTGGAGGAAGATTCCAATTTCTCAATAAAACGCCGCCGGGCCATATATATATATATATATTTCTAGTAGCCTTAATATTGCATGGCCAATATATATAACAATACCACTATGTAATCAGAGTGACTCTAACGAAGATTTTCCCCTGTCGTTCTGCGTCTTCGCGTCTGTTCTCCCCCGCGAGCCAAGCAAAAGTCATTCGAGCGTATCGAACGTCCCGAATTGCGAGCGAGAGAGGGGAAACGAGAGGAACAAAAAAAAAAAAAAAAGAAATAAAGGAAAGGGAAGAGCCGTGGCGCGAGTGGTGGGCGTTCGAGAAGGGTGTGCGGATGGGACGCGAGCCGGGGAAGCGACAATGAAAAAAGCAGAGAACGAGACATATATATATATACATATACATATATATATATATATATATATATGTACGACAAAAAAGTATATGGGACGAAAGTAGGCAGCGTCGAGAGAAAAATTCGGCGACGTCAGAAGGGGCAAGGGGGCGGGGGGGGGAGGGAGAGAGGGTGGTCATGTCGCGGCACCCTACTTCGTCGGTTGCGCGACGATCCTTTCGTGGCGCATTTCTGTGACGACGAACGACGAAAGTTTGTTTGTTACATCGTTCGGCATGGAAACGAGGGCGAGGAAGGACGTCCGCGCGCACACGAGGAGCGTATGCATGTGCGAGCGTGCAGCGTATATAGGCACGCGCGCGTGTGTATGTGTGTGTGGGTGTGTGTTATGTGTGTGTGTGAATGTGTGCACACGTACGTTCGCGCGGCTGCCACGGTGCACGCCGGGGCGCTCTCGTTTCCGGCGCCCTTCTCTGTCTCTCGCGTCTTTGTCCTTTACGAAACGACACGAAGACGTATCACGGGGAAAAGTGATCCTTAGACGAACTGTCTGCCCGCCAGACGTCGTCGAGCTGCCGGGGATCTCTCACGACCATCGTTCATGGTGTAACCGTGCGAGCAGCGGAATTGCCAGAGTGCGAGAGAGAGATGGAGCGAATGGACGAGAATATTTGAGAGAGAGAGAGAGAGAGAGGTTGTAAGATTGAGACGACGCGCGACTGGTGATTAGAGCGAACAAGGGATATCGGCGAATGGTCGACGATTTTGCCGGACAACAAATGTACCTTCGTTTTCACAACTAGCGCCGAAGTGCGCGACTCCGAGCCTCGCCGATATTCCCTGCGAACGATGTCCCGAATACGGGCTCGCGGGAGAGTGAGTGCGGGGCCGGGATCGTGGAAAAGAGGGAGAGGGCGAAAGTGAGGATCGCTCGATCGAGAAAGCTCGCCGACGTCGGGCGTCGAATGCTGTCTTATGCCTCCCCCAAAAACGCGAGCATTTTGCCGTCGAGCTGAACGTTTCTACCCAGCCAGATTATTATCCCAGAATTTTAGAAAAAAAAAGCCCAGCTGTGCCGCCGTCATGGCAACCCCTCGTAGCTGTTAATTTTGTGATTTACGCGGACAGCGTGTGCCCAACCCTTTCCTTCACGTCAACCCCGCCAACCCCCCTTACCCTTAACCCCCGACCCCGTGCCACGTGCACATGCCCGATGTGCCCTGTACAACCCCCCGTCACCCTCAGTTACGACCAGCCATGCACTTTAGTCGATAGCCCCCACCTCGTAAGGCAAAGCATGAATGTACAGCCCGTTTTTATGATGTCGAAAGCGTACGACCGATTCACATTGCTGGACCTTTGCTTGGCGCGCGCATCTCGTGCTGCTTCCGTGGTCCACGTTCTTCGAGAAGTGTCGGCCGATGGAACGTGCGACGTTCAGTTTGGGAAGCATGACGACTGCGTCGAAAATGGTACGTTTCGCTCGAAGAAGGTTGTACGGAGGTATAGAATCTGAAGGATGAATTTTCTTGTTCCGAGCATGGCCGCGAATTTTCTGTCTCGCACTCGTAGCTGTAACAGTGTAACAGATTCTATACTTACGATTGCCATACGCTGAGAATCGCGTACGTCCGAAGGCGCGCGGCACGTGAAAGAAGGTCGCGCGGGCCGGTGGAGAGAGTCGGCATTATTGAAAGTGGACGTGGGGGGGGAGCTATTGTGCGGGTTTTAAAAAATTTAGCGGGAGCATGGAAAAAAACAAAGCAGAGTCGCTCGAACCGAACGGCTGAAACGTCTTCCGTCAATCAAAAGACAATTTTCACGGGACATTACGTACTGTCGGCCGATGTCATGCCCGCGGCAAGCAAACTCCTCGTCATTTGTACGTACACTCGAAGCGAAAGCCAGAAACACGAGGCGCCTCCACACGTCGTTCCGCTCGTCCGACACACGGTTTTCGACAACCGCCGCGACACATGAAGCGTTTACATCGTTTACAAGGCCGCGCATCTCGCGTAACGGGCGAAGCGATTGACGGAGGCGCATTAGAGAGTAACGGGAATAACCACGTCACACGTACACGTACATACACGTCAAGCATTCACCGGCGTTGTCGACGTAGAACAAACGTCGAGTGCGGTGGAACACTTAATCAGCGTCGTTTATAATCGCGAAAACGATCGGACTGCTTCTCGAGAGTCATCGGGGCTTTTTCATTTCGACATCTCTCCCGTAGATGAAGTGGCGACGAGTGCCGGGGCAAATTGATACGGTAGCCTCATTTAATTTAGAGGATAGATTGGGGAATCGGTTTGCTACGGTGCCGAACTACTTGATGGAGTTATGTCGAGATGAGTAAACTCTGCTTGTTGGGTCGTGTACAGAGTGAGAGAGCCTAGTGAGCGAACGTGTTTATATATACGTCCTATGCATGCACGTATACACGTGTGCGGCTGTGTGTGCGAGTGTGGCAGAACGGGACGGGATAGATAGAGTGTGAGCGAGTGGGACGGAGGGACACGCTGAACGAGAGATAGAATGAATGAGAGAAACAGAACGGGAGAGGAGAATCGAGCGGAGTTTCAATCGGCCACAGTAGCAATCTCGGTTTTCGTCAGACAGTGGTACGAGTTTGCTTAAGTCAGACGCCATGCTCCAGGAAGCTCCGAGCGAATTTATCAATTCGTTCAGGTTCTTGGGATAGAACTGCTAATTAGCGTTCGGTCAAATTTCGATGCACCGGGAAAATTTATTATTACGCGCTCGACGACCGCGAACTTCGGGAAGACAGTCTCAGTAGGACAATCAGACAACCGCTGCCAGTCTCAATTGAGCCGCGTCGACGATCGTTGCGGCCGAGATATTTTCGCGCGAAATTTCCGTCATCTCGGAACGTCCAACGAACGTGCAGATGACGGCAGCCGAACGAATCCGCAAATCCAGCGACGCGCGGCGTTTACGAATTTTTGCCCGCCAAAAGTGCTTCCGCTGACGAGCGCGATGTCAATAACGAAGCCGACACCGATCCCTAATGCCCCGCATGAAATTTCCACGAAACTGTTAACTCCGCCGCGAACGACGGAATCGAGCGAAGTAATCGTTATTTTCTGTGTTATATAATCAGCTCGACGGTCACGTAAACCGCGAAATATTCAAGAGGGTTTACCGGTGTCAACGAGGCGCGCCCATAAATATATGAGGAGCATGAATGAAACAGCGATTTTGGCCGATCAATCCAGCCGGACTGGATTGGGATTCCGAATGGAGTAATTTGATTATCGCGGTAGCAGCGACGTTTTCTAAAGTATCGCATTCATTTTTCTCGCAGAAAGAAATCTGTATTTCGTTCACGCTCGCTGCGTTCGAGTGTCCGAGTTCAACGTGAAACTTACACGACGACAACAGCCGTCAGCGAAAATTCGCACAACATTGCGCACGTGCGAGTCAGTCGAACGCATTTTCCGGCTAATCGAATATATGAAGGGCCACGATAATCGAGGCAAATTCACTTTGTAACCGTAAATGTTGGCAATTCTCGGATATTTGAGTGCACGCTGGCCCATTCAGCGGTTAACTACACTTCATGGTATTTAGCTAATATACATCGGCTTGATTTGTAACGAAATTTTAGAATGCGCACCGGTAATCTTCTGAATCACTTCATTCTCCCGCAAACATTCAGTTCGGTACACGCGATGCGAAAGCTAGAATCACAGGACGTTTGACCGAATAAAGCAGCGAGTGCACTCGAAACGTCGACGCCGCTAATCTATATTATATAACCGTAAACGATTAACCTAAGGGACACGGAAGTCGAGCCCGAGGAAACGAGGAAAAAAGCGGACGGCAGCCAACATCGCGAGAGCGCCTCCCGGGGGTTGAAGGAGGACGGCTTAGGGGTGGAGAGCAGATGGGGCGGTGGGTGATGGTTGGGCAAAGGAGGAAACGTTTCGACCGAACGGAATACCGCGAATATCGGCCGTGGGTTCGAGCAATAAGCAATAAAATCGAATCACCGCCATAAATCTCGGCGCGGAGGCGAGGGAGAGAGACAGAGAGAGAGAAACGAAGCGACGAGCTAAAAAGAGGCAGGGGAGAGAGCGAGAGAGAGAGAAAGCCTGGAAAGGAAACGCCGAGAGGGTGGTCGACAAAGTTTCTGTACGAATTGGAGCCTATCGGTCGAATATCGACATACGACAGACGCTGGCGTCTTGCGATACTCGCGGCGTGTACTCGGACACCCGGTATATCCGCCCTAGGCGGAAGAAAGCCTATGTTTGTGAGTCCCCGTGTGTGCGCACCTTCGCGTACGTATGGACACCGCGACACACTCCTCTGCGAGTGGGTGTGGGCGAGTGTGTGCGCGTGCGTGTATACATGAACGTACATACACACGTGTACACTTGAATACCACCCCCACTGTGTACGTTTAGGGATGGCTGTGCACGGACGTGTATTATTTTATTATATATCAGGAGGCTATTGGGGCCACGTGACGCCAGCGGGTTCTTCGTCCGGATCGCAATCATTCTTGAGTTATTCCAAACAGTAGCCCGTGACAGAGAATATCGTGTATACCCCCGCCTCCCTCCCCTCCCCACACGACCCTGCCGCCCTCCGCCTTCGACAGGCAGTCGGCCTGACCTCGTGACAAACTCGATTTTGATTATGCTCCCGGGGGAAAAGACTACGAGAAGAAGATTCGCCGGCGACGTCCGGACGTCGGAAGGGACGACGTCGTCAAATGACAACGCGATAAAACTTCGTTGCCAAGCGTTCCACGGCTGAGCGGCACTGTCGTCGCGGTTGCGTAAATACTTTCCTCGTGTATCTCGTATGCAAATTTTCCGCCGCTCCCTGACGAGTCCGATGCGTGGCGGCGAGCTTCGCGGTGCCGGTACGGTTCGATACGCCTTCGTAGAAAAGTGCATTTTTACTGTCGCAGCTGTTCAATTATTTCGCAACTGTCGAAGTGCGTCCCTGTTGATGTTTCGCGCGCTGGCACAGTTCCGAAATTGTTAATGCTTCGAGCTGCGCTTTTAGACCTCGACAATATTTGCTGTATCATTTTTGTCCGAGAAAGCTGCGATCGAGGAGAAATGAAATGTCAAGAGAATGCCGATATTGTCTATAAATTGCCGTCAATTTCGAGTCTTCTTGAAAACACGAGACTCGCGCGCGCCAAGTAATCACAGTGTCATCTTCGACGGCACATGTGCGGGCGGGATGAAGAGTTTCCTCACGTTCTCCGGCCGTGCCGTTTCGCGTCCAAACGATCCTTGCTAGTTTTCCCCCGCTAACATTCGTGTACGCCTCGCACAAAAAAGCTACCACTCCGTCGGTTCACAGGACGCACCTAAATAAATACGCATAAATGGTCATACGAACGTATACAGACATCTTTGTCAAAATTTGGCAGCCACTTTCCGAAAACACCCTGTACGGTGCGAGCAACATCTATATGCACGCGCGTACCGACGTGCCGCCGCGCACATTCGATCGGCTTACACGCGCAAACTGCAGAGTCCTATATAGAGCTCAGTCGAACTTACGTACAATATACGTAACAATATATGTACACATTCGCGCGTACGCGAAGAGACAAGGAGAGACCCTTCACATTCCCTGCCACGTAACCTTTTGACCTCCCTCATAGACCTCCGTCTCTCCCGTTCTGTACGAGCGAGCACCATCTCCGTACAAAGCCGCACATTCGCCGCTTCCTCCCCGTCCTACAGCCTCACCTACATCCCCGCCTACCCCTCCGCCACCATCCCCCAGCCGTTCACTTCCGCTTTTGTTGCGTCCGTATGTACGTAGTCTGTGCAGACACGGCCGACTTTGAACCACGTTCGATTAAGCCCCACCGCCCTTCCATGCCGTCTATGCGTGCTTGTCGAAAATTTTTCCGCCTCGCGTAACAAGCCCTTGGCCACACCGCCCACCGTCGCGTCTCTTTCTCTCTTTAAAACTTGAACACCCGTGCTCGCCCGACCCACCCTTCCTCTTTTTACGTCTGCCCCCGTCCACCCCCACCACCTCCTCCCCCTCGCCGACTCCACTGACGTCGACTTAACTGCACTCTCGGCCCTGTTGTGCGTCCATCTGGGACAGCAGCCTTTTTCAAACTCCCTCTCTCATCGCGATCCGTACTCGGAAATTGATTTTTCGACTCAAAGAAGCGCCCGCAACCGGGGCTATCGAGAAATGACAATTGAAAGGGCGCTTCTCGGCCACCGTCTGCTTAGTGTTTGCCGATCTTCGCGGACGCGGTAGGGCGAAAAGTTCGTGAGGCAGAACCGCGGCGAGCGGCCGATCGGTCGTTTCGATATTTTTCGTGCCAACTCTTTTCTCGCTCCCGTGATAACTGGCGTAGATAGCCGATTTCTTTGATGCCGCAGAGACGCGCAAGGGGTGTAAGCAAACTGCTTTAAAGAACGATCGTATGAACTTTTGCGCGGCAGACCGCGCGAACGGTAAACGCATCGAGTGGCTGCCGGAGCGCTATCAATTTGACGTATAAAAATTTGAATGTATCGCGTGGAAATGGATTTTTTTCCGCCCCCCCTTCGCGCGCCAGGAGCGTTCCGTCCCCAAAAAGGATTTCGTCAATGTTTTATCGCGCCGTGGGCGAATCCGTTCGACCCACTTACCGTTTTATTCAGATTCGATTCGGGAGTTTAGATTCGATCGACGCCGCCTCCGAGTGGCTTTTAGGCTCGTTTCGAGATCAGCCCCGGCGGACGAACTGCACTCGTTCGCTGGCCTAAGAACGAGGGTGTCGCGCCGGATAAAATTTCAATGCGTCGTCAGCATCGAACTTCTCGCGGAGGACGACCCCGATTCCTCGTCAAGAATCGAGTTTCAACCGTTCTCGAGTGTCAAGTTTGCAGTCAAATGGGAATTTTATATGTTTATATTGCGTACAAGTGTAATATTGCTGATGGAACTCAACCGAAACTGATGGACGTTGGCTAGAATTTGATACTGACAATAACGATGGTAGATAACGTCAGAGCAGATATCGTGTGGTTATATTATGTGTATCGGCGATCATGAAAGAGGTTCAAGTAAGGAATCTGACGCAAAACTCAATTTCTCACTCATTTTATGTCGGACCGATTTATAAAGCAACATAAACGAATTCAATTCTTATCCGTTATTTCGCCCCGACTCCTCTTTCAGTCTCATACGTTACTAAATAGAGAGTCAAGCGCCGCGAGAACGGTTTAACTCGATTCAGATTTCGTCGCGCGAACCTCCCGTCTTATTCAAATAGACCATCGGACGTCACATTATCCGAGTCGAAAAATCGTGGCAGGTAAAAAAATGATACGTCTCACACGACTCTTCTCGACACGACAATCTCCCTCTGTCAAGTCCTCTCC
Organism: Priocnemis perturbator; assembly: GCA_963942575.1. Taxonomy (NCBI): domain Eukaryota; kingdom Metazoa; phylum Arthropoda; class Insecta; order Hymenoptera; family Pompilidae; genus Priocnemis; species Priocnemis perturbator. The sequence goes on along the minus strand of OZ012644.1, from coordinate 15,071,301 downwards.
CTCGGCCGGCTGCCTCGCGACAAACTTCTCCCGCAATCCGATTTTCTCGTAAAATTTACATCGGCCAGCACTGAAAAAAACGTACGCCCGGCAAATGAGAACAGGACTTTGCGCAGTCCGAAGTGAATCGTTAGCCGAGATCTCGCTCGCTCGCCGACACGCTCCTGCCAGCGCGTACCTTTGTTTCCAGGACCGCCAAAGCACTGGCAATAACGAACGCGTCAATTTTCCATCTCGTCTGGCCGGCCTTCTCCGACCACCCCGAAACCTCGAGGCCTCTCTCTCTCTCTCCCTCTCCCTCCTTCGCCCATTCCCTTGCACACCGGCCTCTCCTCTTCGCCCACCTGTCTCCTATATTCCACGTGCCATTTTTTCCACCGTTCCTTTCATTCGTTATCGGGCCGCTTTGCTAATGGCACACGATTGCCTTTCGCGTTTTTAGTTCGACCGACCCCGGCCAGCCCGGCACGCGCGACCTTTTGCTCTTGCCGAACGAACGAACGAACGAACGAACCAACTGCCGCACATGTCGCGCGACATGTGAACCGGCGCTGGCAGTCCATTTTCCGCAGCGCGGATCGACGTGGAGAAAATGAAAGGCGCGCCCGTCGGGAAAGATTAAAGGCGGGCTGCCTCTTGTGCTGCGACTCCGATCGGGCAAAATTTCATCGAGGCTAATTTCTCGATCCTGACCCACGGCCGACGTGCGCGTGGCACTTAATTCGTCGGGCTAGATTGCGGCGTCGCCGACGCGACGCTTTATCGCGGAGTGTCGACGACAATGTCTAGGGCGAGGCACTGGCACTTGATTCTTTTTAACTTATGCTTTCTTTTTTTCTTGTTCTTGTTGAGAAGTGTAGAGGCTTGTTTTAACTTCACCCGACACGAATTTTCCATTTATATTGTAATTCACGTCCGTCCGTATTACCCACGGATCTCGACCGAGACGAAAGTTTTAACGAGCACGAGAGAGGGGAAGTGTGATACGCAACGCACGGAATGGTCATTATGTGAACCAAGTGAAATCTCTGCCTTGATACTTCAGCGAAGACCGTGTCGGACGGCGTGCGTACGAAAAAAAAAGACACAGGCGTCGCAGAATCGGTAACTAGTTGCGGCGACTGAACAATCCTGCGACGCTCATTGTGAGAACGTAACTGGACCAAAGGCACGATGCTCGGACAGAGCGGGGCGCAACGTCATGCAGACACTGCCGCGGTCTATTTGCGGCACGCATTTCCAGTCGGAACTTACGTTGGCGCGCGGACGCTCAAACAGGCATTATTAATTTAAAGAGCCATCCATCGAGGCGGGTCATTAAATTGGAAACGACAATACGACCACTCTCTCGGGGATACGTCGAGCTATTACGTTCGAATGATTATTAACTATTGGTTCGATCTGGCCTCGTACAAATCCGCTGGCGGGCAAATTTTGCGTGCATGCATGGAGCGCGCGCGCGCGCGCGCCTGGGTCTGTTTGTGCGTGCAATGCGTATCGAGTGATGACGTGTGTGTCTGAACGGTGTAAGTGGTAACTTCGATGCGCTCGATCGACCAAATGAAGTCGCAGTCGTATATCGATCCGTAATCTCGATCGCATCATGAGAGGGACAATACTCAAACCATTTACAGCAACATTGCGACTACCTCTCACACCTCACTCTTTATTCCATATATATGTATACATATATGCATATATATATATATATGAATACAATACGACAGACATTGAATCCGCTCACGAAACACGTTCGAAACTCGCCCGTAATACTTGCTTACCCATATATGAGATTGCATCTTACAAACACTCTTGCATCGTCACAGTTCCGCCCCCCCCCCCCCCCCCCGTTTGCCCTTTTTGATAGAGAACCCTCTTAGTGATATGTTAACCAGCCAGTAGTTTTAAGTTGGGATTCGTGTATGCAACTCTCAGATATATTCCTTTCTATAATGACTTGTGTACATGTTATTATTATTATTATTATTATACTACATTACTCATACTATATTTAATGTGTATCCGTATATCATCCAACACACAAATACAATAACTTAAAGACGACGGCCGACTCATGAAACGTCGGTCGTCCGACCCACCTCGCGTACATACTGACTTAACGCTCGTTTTCTTTTTTTCTGCTTTCAGCTGCACAGATTCCACAACGCGGAAGTAAGTACGATCAAATTTTTGCGTTGGCTCGTCCACGTTACCCTGACGCGATCGCGCAAATAGAATAGCGCGCGCGGGCGCGAACAGAGAGACGCGAGTCGCGAATCGAATTTATTTCCATATCGCGGATCGGCCGCGACTCTATGCATTCTCGCTGCACGAACTAGCGCGTCTCGAGTCGGCGACGGAAATTCGCGTAGAACGTCGAAATTCTGCGATCGTGAGTTCGACTGCTGCGGGATTCGAGGATCGATCGGGAAGAAATTGCCGATTTCACGTGCCCGCGGCCGTAATGGCCGGCTTAATCGTCGTTCCGTATAACGCGCGCTGCGCTCTGCCCCATGTGATTGTATGATTGTGGCGTTTGATCGATACGCGTAGTCCATGGATTCTCTTAATTTTCAGCATGCAAGAGGAAAGACGAGATGGCGAGCCAGGCAGAACACCAACAACCCGCCCCCAAGAAACCGCGGCTGGTTTTCACAGACCTTCAGCGCCGTACTCTACAGGCTATTTTTAAAGTGAGTCTCTTTTTATCTTCGCCTTTCTTTCTCCCTCTCTCTCTCTCTCTCTTTCCCACGCCACCTCGCCTTGATCAATAGCAATTACGTCCTTATTTCTTTTCCGCCCTCAGCGGTATACTGCACGCTCCCTTTCCGTTCCGTCGAAAACAAGAAAGGCTCCGCGGAACTTTCGACGTGGAAAAAGAATACGGCGAGCACCGGCGCCGGGCTCGAAACTTTACTACGGCCCAGACCGCGGCTAAATTTATTAGAACGTAATCAAACTCCTTTATTAAACAACCGGCCGACGCGGCGAGATGAGGTTGCGGAGGTAAACGACGAGAAAAATCACTCTTCGGACGAGCTAGCCGCGAGAATGATCGCCTGGCCTGAGCCGAGCAAACCGCCGCTCGCAGATTTCGTCCCGCATGATCGTTCGTCGGCGAGCTCTCGGGGTCAACGAGGAGTGCTCAGTGTTCCGTTACGCGTGGTACGCGCGCATCTGGAAAGTTTCAAGGTCGACTCGGAAATTCGCGTCGGCAGAAACGCGGCTCGCGCCGAACCGGCTACGCTCGACGCAATTATTTATCGACCGCGAAGACATCGAGTCGAGAGAATACTTTGTCCCTGTTATCCTGTGCTGGCTGCTCTAAAAATGACAAGCGCCGGGGCGCAGGGATGGTAATAGGGTTGGGTGGGGGGAGGGGGAAGGGGGAGAAAAAAGTTTCAGCCGGGGTCGGAGTTATCAGTCGGCGGGAAGTAGCGAGAGACGACGTCGTGCATACGAGCGTTGGCGGCACGTATGTATGTGTGTTACGTATTGCGTGCGACGTTACCACCCTCCAACGTGCAATTTTCAAACGTTCGCAATTGCGCTCGCTCGTACGCTACATTTTCTCACGCTCCGCACCGCCGAGACTCCCGTGTTGTGCCTTGGAAGAAGTATACATGATGCAAAGTGTTTTCGACGAACCGTCAGGTTTTTTTATTTAATTCCTGCCTTTCCTTCGCGGAATGGCACTTACAATTATTTCGCCGGCAGGCGTCGTCGCGCGAAAAGTATTCAATTGTCAATGTATCTGGTGCCAGGCTGATAGGGTGGCGATGAAGAAATTACAGTAGATATGTATATATATATAATAAGGTATCAGTTTGGCGAACGGTCGGGAGAATTACCTTATCGTATATACGCGAGCGGCAGTGAAATAATAGATTTGTATTTCGGAGCGATTGATACACTATGAAAACGTCGTCGCGCGAGACATTTATTCTTCGATGCGATCAGAAATATTGTGGAATTCTTATTCGCCGCCGTTGCCGTAACCGTGCTCGCGTCGTAAAGCGTCACGTAGCTAGATTTTCGAGGACATGGAAAACACACTCGTACAGATACTTGAATTCAGTTGCGCGTCAACCGGCAGCAGCGCTGAGTATCGATCCGTCTTGAATAATTTCGCGGGCTGGTTCTTTACCTATACACTCTGCATTTCAGTCGCTCCCCCTGATTCCAGCGAGAGAGCCAGTGTTTTTAAGAATGGGCGACCGATTATATTATCCATTTCCTCATTAACTCGCATTATCCGGCTAGCACGATATACCAATCTGAGAGACGGAGATCGGTAGTCGTCTCTATGCCGACACCGTCGTTTCGGTACTGTGTCACATGTGCCTGACAATACCGTCGAACGACATTAAGTACACCGATAAGCTCGATGGTACAGCTGCGCAATTTTAGAATATCCGACTGGTCAACCATAGAGCAATAATAAAAAACGGACGTCATTCGCTCGAGGAGTATTAAACCATCATCGACACGTCGACCCGTGCATAGTTCAACCCGATATTTTCGCAGCATTTCCCGGCTGCCGCCAAGGGGTTGGAAGTTTTCCGCATTCACAGAGTCGATCCTCGCGCTCGTTCTTGCCGAAGGTTCGCTCGGCGCGCGGCGAGTGCCGAGAAAACGAACGCTTCCTTCCGACGCCTGTTCGATCCTTGGGCGCAATGCCAAGTAGTTAAGTCTGGCCAATAGACTAGCCGCGCTCTCTCGCTCGTAGAACTGACCTCGGTGCTAACTCGATACCCGTGCACGTTAGCGAGACGGCATCGAGGCCGGCAAGCCGGGGAACAGAGAAAAAGCGAGGAACGGCGAAACGAGTTGTCGAGGTTTAACGAATTCACCGACCAATGCAGGCTGCAGGCCCGCTAGTAACGGGGCGCCGGCCAGCATGCGCCGTGTTACGCGCTTGGCGCGCACTGGACGGTGTGTATCAAGCACGAAGACGAGGCAGGCGGAACAGAAAAGTCCACCGTCGTTCCGCGTCTCCGTTGGAACAATGCCAGCGCGGGGCACGCGGGTCGACCTTAGCCCAGTTAACACGGCCCGCACTCAATCTTTCTCACATTCCGCCGCCTATTTTCCGCTCGATTATTCGGCCGCCCCGAGAGCCGCCGCGCGACTCTTTCGGATTCGACTTCTCAGCGCCAAGATTGATCACCCGGCGCGAGGTTGACTAGTGGGCGAGTTAATCTCGTTAAATTCGATACGGGAAGCCTTCTCTCTCTGCTTCCCCCCCCCCCCTCTCTGCCCTTCTCCTACCCCATATTCCCATCGACCCCTCTCGCTTTCTCCTAGTTCCTCGTCCGCGAATCGCCCGGCTATTTCAGACTTCAATTAATCAAAGTTCAAAGGGTTTCTTTGACTCGGCGCGCAAAGTAAGCGGAGCCTTTTACAATGAAAGCTAGATATCGGCGCGCGATCGCAGCTCGAGCCCCCCCCCCCCCCCCACGACGCATCTGCTCCTTCAAATTCTTCCACCCCTCCGTGCTCACGGCGCATCGATTCACCGGCAGCGGTCCCCCGTCAAATAAATATCCGTGCCTCAATAATGAAATTTCTCCGCGACCGCGAGCGTCATCGTCGTGACAAATACTGCGGGAGAGCGATGCCGCGCGCTCTGAATAAGCGGCTCGTCGGGGAGGGGGTGAGGGGGCGAGAGGGGGTGGGGAGAAACAGGAAGAAGGGAAAAAGCGATCCGGGGAATTATCAAAGGCCGCGGGGTCGGTCGTGCATCGGGACGCTCGATGACTCTCTGCCGGTCGCAGCGAAAGCTCCGACTCTCCTTTCGGTTACTCTTCCTCGGAAGAGAGCTCTTTTCCGCGATTCGCCCTGACAACCTGCACGATACGCAGCGCGCCCGCGCCCGCTCGTCGTTTATGTGGCATCGTGCACAACGGCAAGTTCACACACAGACTGAGAATCGACGCTCGCCGTCTCCCTCGCTCTCTCAACTCCGACACAGCCGCACCACAGTGCCTGTCAAGGAATAATCACGATGTTCTCCTGCGATAGTGTCCTGCATTTCCAACAATTGATGCGCCGCTTCTATACTGAACTGGCATGGCCGTCTATACCGTCGGCGGCGGCCACCTTCGTTTCGTTGCGCGTCCCGCGAGTTGAAGTACGTCGGGACAGGATATCAATACCGCCGACGCTGCCTGCCGTTTCCTTAAACGTAGTTCGATGAACTGAGAATTAATAAAAAAGAGAGAGAGAGGGGGGGAGGTAGAAAGGGAAAGAAAAAAATATAGCGTCGGCGGTGGTGACTTCGATGCGCGCTTCGCTTGCAGGCCGAGAAAAATATTATCAGCGTCGAGGGTTTATTCGGGAGCGGGGTAAGGAAAGAGGCTATCGACGAATAGTTGGAACTAGATGAGTGTCAACGTTTTTCATCTATTTTCGGCCACATGACCCGGAGGACGACGGCGTGCCTTGCACGGCTTTTAGTTGAAATCCATTTTTACATTTGCCTTGCGACGTATAAGTGGAAATCTTTCGTACTCGCGGTGGAAAGATTTCACGCGAAGCCGCCAGAAGGGAATAAAAGTCGACGACGACGGCGTAGGAGGTTATTATTTCACACAGTCACCTCTGACGAGGTATTACTGAATACCGCGCGACAGTCGATGTGGTAAAGTGTTAACGTCGTCGAGTGCGCGAGGCATCGAAGTGGGACGGACGAAACTGGCAACGAGTCAGAACGCAACTCGACGAGCGGAGAGGTTGAGAGAAGGAACGAATACGGGTTTCGCTCATAATGTATGTCGAGGAATCAATGCTCGCGCTGTTGCCATAAACGTGGTTCGATGAACCGCGAATTAAGGAAACGGCAAATGGGCCGCGTCAAATGTTTTCGTGTATTTGGTGGGAAGTATTCGCGATGCCGGTAGGAGAAAGAATTAGGAGAAGTAGCACAAGTATCGACAGCGTGTCATGCCTTGAAAAAAATAATCCACGAACTTCCATATTCAGAAGAATCATCGACGATGCCGAATTCGTAGATCGGTGAAAGCGAAGGAATTACGGGACGGATACCGACATTTTAGCCGTTCCCGTATCAACACTATCGGAAAAGTGACAGAAATGACATGCTAACGTCACGAAACACGCGTTAGCGGTTCGCGAATTAACGGGAAGAGACGTTCGGCAGCACCGAACGTTGAGTTAAACAAGGTATCGACATTTATCGCTGCGATTTTTTCATGACGATATTGAAAGTGACTCGGACGAAGTTACGAGAAACGAAGAAAGACCAGTTTTCGTTGCAGCGCATATTTCATCACACTGCGAGTCGATCGGATTTACAAGTTACCCGACTAAATGCATTATACGCTTTCGAATCATTTTTTCGTAAGAGGACCGCGTGCGGCACGGTTTAATGGATGGATGTCTCTGTCACAAAGATAAAAAGGCGAGCAGTGTCGGGGCGCGACGCTTCCCGAATCGCGCTACAACGTGTTACGAATTAAGACGGAAGAACCGTGTCGTGGAAACTGTGTCGTTCCCTAATTATGTCACGCTTTCCGGCACGCTCAAAGCGCGCCGAGGGACCCAACCTCACATAAGGGAGGACTGTGCGGCACATCAGAAATTACGTCTAACGCGTCGTTAACGATGGCTCGCACTTAACGTACGATCCCTCGTGCGCGCCAATATTTAATGCTTCCGATTATATCCGTCAACCCAGCCCCGCGCGCAACCGTGTTTCATTTTTATGCCCAATGACAAATAGTTTACGCACCGCAAAAGTGTGCCTATGACGCGCTGCGAACGAAACAGAATTATCGAATGCAACTTATACCTACCGATACCTACTTGCCACAAAGATTTCAGTTTTCTAACCACTAGCAGTCTTCTTACAGTCGGCAACATGTCAAGTATACTAGCTATAGTATATAAAAAAATAATTACCGACGCATCAAATTATTACCATCGACACCTCGTTACCACGAACATTCACCTCTCACAACCGCTAGCAGTCTTCTCGCAGTCGACAGCACGTTAACTACGACGCCGATAGTGGAGAAAGAAACTTCGAGTCCAAGTGTCCCCGAAGAAGCATTCGCAATTTTATGAACCGTCCACTTCATAGAATTCCCTAGGCAACGCGAACAGATACAAGCGACGGTTAAGCGCGCTGCCTAATGGCAGAATTTCACACATTGTCGGCGCCGTGCACACACGTCGTCTCCGTGTGGATGCGAAGAATGGACACAGTGTGACGCAGATACACAGGCACGCGACGGGTATTGGTCGAGTAATAATTGTTGCTTCGCCAATCGATACCGCTCTACCGTGCCTTGGTCGGTTTATTGATCGGCCCACGAGCCCGAGTAAGAAACGTCGTGGCGTGGAAAAGAAAGTGGTACCTGGCCCATTTACCGCGAGCCGCGCCGGGGAAATGTTTACCATACTCCCGGGCAGAATGCTACGAGCAGCGCGAGGCGAGGCGGGTGGGTTCTTTCGGAGTCGCACCGGCGGAGAGGAATTCGCAGGACGAGCCTCTCGACGGACGCGCGGAGGGCGTACATTGATTTACCGTGGGCCGTGTTCTTGCGCGAGCTGTCTGCGGTGCGGTAAGATTCGGGGGTGCCGACCCTCGAGGGCCTGATCAGCGGGTGGCGCGCTATAGATTACTCTGTGTACGCCGCTATTCATGGAATAAGCTTTTGAGTTATCGCGGATGACGTATGCAATGGATATGCAACGTTCACGTATACGCCCAGTTATTGGCATTGGCACTCCGCGAACGTAACAAACGGTGTGTTGAAATTGATGGAGCATCGAATGCAAATTAATTTCTGTCTTCCAATTGGCGACGACTGTTTCAATGTGCCGGCACGCTGATACGGGGTGGACTTTGGAAAATTCGGGGTGCACGCTGCGGGGTAGGTGTTGCGGTAATGTTCGCGGCGATGGTTGACATCGTTCAGTCGGCGTAGTGTAGCGAGCTTGGTAACCGTCTCTCTATCTTTCTCCGGTCTCGGAATACTTTTTCGCTAACTCCTGATACGAGGACGTTTGCGTGCACGATATCCGCGAGTCGATATTTACGACGCGAGGAGGAGGCCTTCTCCATCATGCGCGCACTCGTGATTCACGGGTAGTCCAGGATTTCGCCGGCGGCCGGATGATTCTTCGCCGATTGATGCCTGCCGCTGCACTAAAGAGCTGAATTAATTGCTCGTTAATGGCCCGCCCGGAAAATCCCTCTTGATAAGTCGTAACGAGGTGAATAGAATTTTTTCGGCCTTCGGGAATTGCGAGCCTCGAACGCGATAAATATATGGAAATGCGCCGGGAATAATACATACTTCAATGTAAATGATATCCGTTGAATGCGAGAGACGGTTGAGCAGTCTGAGTTAGGACGATTTTCAGAAATCTCGAATCAGCGTTTGATCGCGCGATGAGTCTGAATGCGATTTAACTTGGTTTGCGGTGAATGCGAAAACGTTTTCGGCGAGGCTGCAAAATTATAGAAATCTATTCTAGCAAAGGGCGCTGTGTACGAGCGCGGGGAGATCTATTTTCATTCACGAGCGTTTAATGCGAGGAGTCCGTCTATGCGCAATCGATTAGCGATTGATGCCTCGCCGTCGTCACACTTTTCGTCCGCGCCGTGTGACGTCAGAAGACCAGCGCGACGGAATTATATCATGCAACTTATCTCGCGTCATTCCGTGCGACACGGGAGCTCGCTGCGACTGGCTGCATCATAAAACGCCAGCCGACGCGACGAGTTTAGCGATGATAGCGCATAGGGAAGAGAATCTGGTTGATATCGAAGAGCTGTCAGGCGTACGCTGGAAAGACGCCGTTTTCCAATTTCTGTTTCATACGCCAGCGAAGGTTAACATTTCAAACGACAACTCTTTTCCGTAATTAACAGTGGCGAACAGCGACGAGCGTCGGCTCGCTCGGGTCTCGTTTGTCAAAGACTATCCGTTCGGGTGCAATCGACAAGAAAGAATTTCCTTGCGATATGTGTTCGGCTGATAGCATCGAGTCCAAGATGGCCGCGGCGGGTCTATATACGCGCTTGCGAAACCCTTAACCCTTTCCAATCGTCCGTCTGACTGAGTAAGACATTACTAATTTCCTGTTCGAGTCAGATGCCTCAGTCGCATTAGCGACCAATTGATCTAATTTGATAACGACGCGTTGTAACGCACCGTCTTCCGGCAAACGTACACTCTGACATGTGTCATCTACAAGTCACTGCTGAGCCCTCGAAGAACAGACCATTCCGACGACCTAAAAATAATAGAACAGCGCGCTGCGACAGTGACAAATAAATGAAACTAGTACCCACCCTTGGGTGCACCATAAATCTTATCGACACAACGTCCTCTATGCCACGATCCATACGTACCAACACTCAAACGCTCCATTCATAATATACTTCTAACCCATCTCAACTAAATGCACTGAATCATTTCATTCTTCGCCCATAAACACCCAACATCCACAACACTGTAAGAGACTATTCATCGTCGGATGGAATCGTATAGAGAAGTTTACTTACACCATGTCTCCTTAGTATAAAACTGTTAACTAAAACTGACAAACTCTACATACCTCCACACACCTTAACACAATGAACTATATTTAGACGGTACCCGGAGCCAGACCCATGCGTCTCAATCAATCAACTCTCGCAAACGAACTGTTGGCTCGCTACTTTTCGCCAGCCTAGAGACTGTCACAATACCCATAATCACTGAAACGATTCAGTTTCATCCAACCTATCACCCAGTCGCCGTGTTCGATGCTCCGTTCGCTAACCCTATTTGCAATTCCAGGAGACCAAGAGGCCGTCGAAGGAGATGCAGGTGACAATCGCGCGGCAGCTGGGCCTGGAACCGACGACGGTCGGTAACTTCTTCATGAACGCTCGACGCCGCTCAATGGACAAGTGGAAGGACGAGGACCCGAAGACGGTGGCGGTCGAGGAGGGACAGCTTTCGCCGACAATAGGTATCGGGCAGCGACAGCCAAGCGACGTTTTGTGACACACGTCCGACCACGAGGAGTACCACGACGAGTCGCCGGAGGAAGATCTGCCCTTCTCGTAAGGGCAGCTGCTACTCCGCAATTTTACGGACGACCGTCCGTAGACGAGCGTTTCGACGGTGCCTTTGCGTGCGATCGATTAAACGATGAGAATTAAGAGCGACGAGAGCGGCGAGAAGTGCCGGTGCCGAGCGCGACAGGACGTGCCAGGACGGAATTGATTGGGCCCGCGAGGGCGCAAACGTGAGATTCTTTGAAAAATCAAGCCGACGGAACGACGAAAATGTAGAGTCGGCCGACGTGTCACCGACGAGCCAGCGAGGAATTCGGATGTAGGGTGATATTTCGGAAACATCGATGCGATTTAATGTGTCCTTTCAACTTCGTACTTAAGGTGACGCGGTCGATTATTAATCGCGAAATCCGCGAACGGTATCATTCGCTGATTAAGGACTTGTCGATCGGCGGACGAGGGTGTCAACGCGAATAGATAATCGGCAGGTTCGCGTTACACGTTCTCTCAGGGGCTATAAAAGTATTCATGTATCTCGACGTTCCACGTTCCCGACTTAAACGGCCCGAAACGCGCGAATTACGACACAATCGACGAGGCGAAAAAAGCGCGAGGCGACCGGCAGAGAAATCGAAGCTAAACGAATCTTCTACGGCAGCAATCTCCGGCTTCGAGTGCCGAATCCGCGATCGTCGTGTCCCTTACTCCGTACTTCACCGTCTTTCCGGAAATCGTCATTCAATCCCAAAAAGATCCGCAGCACGGGACGAGCGGCGAGCGGACTCGATTTTCGAACTTCCTCGCCCCTAATAATCGTCCGTCCGAATTCCTCGAAAAAGGTGGCTTGCGGAAATGTCAGCTTTTGATATCGACGAAGCGCTTTGAGCGTCGGAGCCACGCTTTTGGTAATGGCGCGGGGAGCGAGGGCGGGAAGTGGCGATAAAGTTTAACGATTCGATGAGTATTCTTTTTAAGTGCGCGGATAACGGGGGTGGAGAAAGGGACCCGTTGAATCATGTGCATAGGGGATCGATCGTAACGATTTCTGCGCGCGATGAGGAGGAGGGAGAGAGAGAGAGAGAGAGACAGAGAGGAGAGTGCACTCGCGATACGGACCCCACGGTCGAGCGCTTCGATAAACAGCTTTCAATGCATACCACCGCCGGCCGCGAATCTAGGCCAATTTTCTTGCGCTCGCGCCTACGTTCTACGTACCCTCCCCTCCCCCGAGCAAATCTCACGCTCGGCCGACTAATCTTTTTAACGGCCGCTTATCAAGCGAGATTTCGCCGCTTCGCTCGCTGAATCTCCTCGCGGGCTTGCGGAAATGTTCGACGTTGATGACGCCAGTCCCGAGGGCTCACGTTTGCGCGATCGCTACCAATCGAAGATAACGAAGCCTTCACTCGACTGCGAGCGCTCGCGAGTCTCTGAAATAAGACGCCATAATCAGATAGGAGTGTTGACGCGAGAGAATACGGCGCAAAGCTAGCTTTCCGTGAAGAGCGAAAAATGATGCGAGTCAGAAAGAAAGAGACGAGTGTCAGTCGAGGGTAGGGCAAGAGAGGACAGGGCACATGGAACCGAGTGACCGAAGATGAAGATGGTAGGGTAAAGAGACCCGCGCGAGGCACCGTCGAAAATTCGTCCGAGGACATCGTCCTCGCCGCCGGTTGCGAACGAGGAGGACCGCGTCTGTCTCCCCGCTTAAAAAGAAGCCAGCGACCCCGAACGGCCGGCGCGGCGCATCATGAATTTTCTTCGGCCGCCGATCAAACGATTGAAGCTCGCTGTCGAAGGGCGAGCCAGCCGTTCGCGGTCGCCGAGGGCTCGATTTCGATTTCTTCGCGAACTACCGTGCCATAGTTTGCCATACTAGCTTAAGTTTCTATCTCTTACGTGCGCCGCGGTTCCCCAGCCCGAGCTGAGAGTCCGCAATTTTCAATGTTCTAGTCGAGTGTGTTTGTGTCGCTCCGAAAAGGGAACCGCTGCTTCAGGGACTACCCGAGGTCTAGTCAAAATTTTCAGCGAAAATAGGAATCCCTCGCCCGGCGTCGCTCCTCCGATCCGCTGCCGGCCGGAATCGCATTAAGGTCGCCATTGCTACGTCCACGCTTCGCTGGATTATTAATGCGGACGTCAGTTACGTCCGAAGCCGGCCGGATCGGCGGAGGAGCCGCTCGGCGGCGAGCCGCGGAATGTTCACGGATGCGTTTCAGTGAACGTTAAAGCTGCGACGACAGAAAACGTTTGTGTTTTTTTCTTCTGCGATTGCGTTAAATGTTAAGAATGTTGGTGAGCGAGCGCGAACGAAATCGCTGCGTCAAAATTTGCGCCCCCCGAATCGTTCATCCGACGATGCGACATACGTCTTACCTGTACACGGCACTGGCAACGCGTACTATCAGATATCCCTCTTGGTAATATGAACTTGACAACAAAAATCACTTGACTCACTCGCTGCTGCGAAACTTCCGACGCTGCTGTGCCGTGCATCGTCCGCCGGGATCTGAAAGAAAATTCCGTCATGTTAGTACAAAACCTTCGACAGCCGTATAACCGCGGATTTGTCGCAGCGATCGCGTGCGCTCGGAAAAAAGTCGTTGACGTTATATAAAAGCGAGCGCCTTAAAGAAGGGGGGAGGGGGGGACTAGGCAGGATGCTCATCGCGTAACCGAAGTCGGCCACGCGGCCGAAAATCCGTCGCGTAATTAAAAGACTCGTCGTATCCTCGTTGGTCAGATCAGACACGAACCAATTTCAAAGTGGCATCGTGTGATGCACGTGCCAAGTGATATATATATGTATGTATAAACGAGAAAAAAAAAAGACATGTATATCAGAGTGAACGCTCTTTTGTGCGAAACTTACACGGCAAGGGGAAGGGGGGGATTTTAGAGAAAAGAGAGGCTTGAGGGGGAAGGGGAGGGTTGGGAGGGGGGGTGGGGGGTTGAGAAAAGATTTTTAACGAAGTAAACGTAAATTTCGAGAAATGGCCGGGTCGCACGAGTTCGTGCTAGAGAGAGAGAGAGACTTTGCGACCCGCACTCGCTTTCGTACCGCAATCGTGCTGTGCTGTTGTACATAGTTAAGGGTTGAGACGAATGAGATTGGATGGCTTTTGCTACGCCGGGGAGGGTGTCGCTGATGAGAAGATGCGACAGGGTTGCGAGAATATTCGTTTCGTTTTTAAGGGCAACGGGCGGTGGACTTGGGAAGTAAGCGCATCAACGACGCTACTCGGGCATCTTTTGTACACGCCATTTCGACCACCTGGCTCAATCGGTAGATACCCGGTGGAAGATACGCGACGTCATCGGTGTCTTTGCAAATTTGGCGTCACGCGACCGAGTCGCGCGACTACGGGCGAACCGACGTCGGGCGGGCACCGTCTTCTTAAAATCAGCGAACGACGCGCGAAGCAAAGTCCGCACTCCGATTCCCTGCTTAACGTTTCACGGCTCCCAAGTTCGAGGAATTGCCGCGGCCGCCCACTCAGCGCTCTACGAACCGTTCGGCGACGTTTGTTGCCGTCGCTAATTGGGACGCGCGCGCATCTCGCTCGGCAAACAAAGTCGGCGGTCGCGCGACTCGTCAGCCGCGCAGGGAATAAAAGTGAGAAAAAGGCGGACGGCGGGCGCGAAAACCGGTTACTTTCGTTCGAATGCCACTCGTTAGCCGCGAAATACTCAATCAGCAGCATCCAACTCGCACGCGAGACAGAGAGAGGGCGGAGTACACACGGGTGTGCGCGGTAAACGACGTTGCGGGTCGACAAGGCTGACGGAGCAGGTCATTGTATAAACTCATCGTACGAAGGGAGCGTGGTGGTTTGGGGTTTGGGTTTGGGTTGGGGGGGGGGGGAGTTTCGGGGGGAAAAAGAACGAAAGGGAAGCGGGAGGGTAGGTTTGGGGATGATTGAGAGGAAAAAGCGAAAAAGGGGCGCGCGGCCGTTCGTTCGGCCGCCGATTTAAGATCGTATATAGTACAAAGTAAACATATAATATTGTAATAACGGTTTAATTAAATATAAGGTTGGAGAGCGTCGCTGTTGTCAGGGGAGTAATTAACAGGTGATACAAAAAAAAAGTGGGTTTCACAAGAGGGTTTTGGGGGGAGGGTGGGTGGGGGGGGTCGAATGGGGAATTCGATACTAAACTGGACGTGTGACATGTCGCTAGTGGCGGGTCGAGTTTTCATAGGGAGTTTCGTCGTCTCGGGGTTAGGTGGTAGAGGCCTGCGTGTCTCTTGTCATCGAGTGTCATGGCCGCGGGCGTACGAAGAGACGATCGCGGGGATCGCCGTTCGATAATCACGCAACGGGGTGCAGAGGGACGCACGCTTTTTTCATTGGGAGAGCATTTTCGATTCGAACATCCGCCTTTTGGCGCGGTCGAGTGACGCGCGCCGCACCTTTTCAAACTGCAGGACCGGTGAATTTCTCCGAACACCGCAATTGGCCTGTTCGGCACCGGAATGGGAGAAGTTGGGCGAACCATTCGAAAGCGTGAGCCAGCAGAAAATTTGTAAGGTGTCGGAAAGTTTCTGATTGAAAATAAGCCCCGGCACTCCTGTGATCCTCTCTTCGTCGAGATCGGACAACTGCGCTCCTTGACAATGATAGAGAACATGGCGATGTCGGCCGAGCCGTGTACCTCGCGCGAATTCTCGTCGGGTCGTTCCGAGAGCAAGTCTCTCGTTCGGTCTGGCGAACGCGAGGGCCGGTGAAAGCAGAACAGAAGGTTGAGAAAGGTGGGGGAGCGGAATAAGAAGCGCAGGGAAAAGTGCGATTCTTGGAGGATATATACGCATAGTACGTGACGCACGGCGTACAATCGCGATTCACATAGGGACTAGGTGTCCGCACACAGCTGTATGTACACCATAGATACACGTTTATACATACACACGTACATACGGACACACGTTCATACGCGTACAAGATGGAGTAGGAGGGAAGGAGGAGGAAGCGCGCGTGTATATATATGACGATACGTGCGCGCGTGCAAGAATAAAATCTACCTGTACGATAATTCTGTAAATACAATTAGTCGCGGAGAGAGGTTAATTATTATTATTATGATTATTATTACGATGATGACGATGATGATTATTATTAATATTATTGATAAACGACGATTAATTATTCTATAAGTATAAACACGAGGTGTTTTTGTTATAAGGGGAGTGGAGGAGTAAGAGACGTAGATGACACTTTTAAAGAGAAAAACAACACACACACACTCCCACACCCCACCGACAGCAAACGAGGGAGACGCAGGTTACAGACTTAATGAACACACACACACCCGACACTTTCTCAGTAGGGGATCTTTCTCGGCCGGCGGCGCATTGTAATTGTAGCGCAATTTTCACGAGCAAATAATGTGACGTAAGCGATAAGGATGTCATGGGATTAAATATAACAGAACTGGACTACACACGCGCTAGGTACACACACGCATCCACGGACACACATACCCATCCACAAACAAACACATGAGAAGAAATACCATTAAACGTAAAAAGCAAGAACATAGTATATGAATATATTAATATAACGATAACGTATAAATATAAATATAAATAATGAATATAAATATAAATATAAATGAATGATATATTATATATGGAATATAATTGTCACTCTGATCAGGGTGACCAGGTTGGTATATGAAGGTGTGTAGATCGCGGCTGTGTGGTGGTGGTGGTGGTGGTGGTGGTGGTGGTGGTGGTGGTAGTCGTCGGCCACCGTCACTTTTTGGGTAGCGCGATGAAAGGGCAAGCGTGACGACGATTATCGATCGACCCTATGATTAGCGTCGACCGGTCGATCGATAATGACGATTACGTCTTTAATTAGTCGTGAGTGGAAGAGGAACGGGGAGAGAGAGAAAATTTGATGATCTATTTATGTATTCACGCTGGGATAAACGGGACACGTCTCGATAGTTAATCGGTATTAGACGACAAAATCGGGCGGGAAAAGAGGTCGAGCGACAAACAAACCGTGAGAGTGAATTCTGGACATGTTCTTCATACAGGGGGCTGATCAGGCAAAGGGGAAAGTCTATGTAGAGCGTTAAATTTCGAGTCCGTGCGTGTATGCCTACATATTTCCGTTTCAGTATTTCATTCCAGTCGATACATATTCGCGCGATACGTACTTATTCCTTTAATTGTAGCGTTAGATGTGAAAGACTGTCGACAGGCCATACGGGGAAGAGTATTAAACAATCGACGAATTGAACGACGTCTACGAGCTTTCAAATTAGCCAAATTCGTTACATTCCATTGCGGGTAGAAACGGCGAATAGACCCAGTAGAAGTTCGGTGCTTATTAATTTGTTTCGCTGAAACATTCCTTAGTGTTACATATTCGTTACTCGCTCAATGAAATGAAATTTTAGCTCGTTAACGACGCGTGCGCTTATATTAGTAGTGTAATATTCCTAACTTCTTCATTCCAACGTTCGCGACTGTTGAGTAGCGAAGCTCTTTTCTACCAAAGACAATAAATTAAGTTCGAGTGCGCGACTTGCGACGATGTGTAATCTTTCATTTTTTTTTTCCCCGATCTTTCGGATCGTCACGCGAGCGTCTTTCGTTGAAGTCGAACGTTCCTCAATTTTACGTAGCTGTGCCACTTTCCACTATGCCACGGACGCGAAAACGGATGTAAAGAGGACATAAGATAATTTGTGCGACGATCGATAACGGATTCGTTCCGACGGAATCGAGAACTTGCACAGGAGAGCGCACTTTGTAGAGAGGCTATAGTTGTAATAACATTGTTATTTAACACATATCCAGTGGATTAGGAACAAATGACAGCGACGACGTACAATATAGGCGACGACCGATGTTGACCAAGGACAGATTTCGAGTTTTCGCTCCGCGTATCTATATAGCACACGATGCGAATTGAACTGTTCGAAGGGTGCTGCTCTGATCACTCTAACTATTTTCTTTACGCGATCCTACTTGATCAGGCACAAAGTGTAGAACCTTTTAGCCGTTCCAACGTTTCACACGGACCCATCTTTAATATACTTTCCATTATTCAATACAACTTACTATAGTCCGAAGCAACGTGCGAAAAATGCATACTTCTCTAACAGATATCGTAGTGTTCGTTGCGTTAATTCGTTCGTACCATTTTACTGGTATAATTTTTTTCATGCTCTACTTAATGTCCAGTGATATGTATGATTGTCGATTGTTGCCTATTATGCATATGACTACGTTTAATTAAGCGGTTCTGCTAGTTTCGAAAGATGCATGTCAATGATGAATACAAGCACGGAATACGCGAGGCAGCCTGTATTGTACCAAAAAAGCAGACTATCAAGTCGTATGATTTTTAATCCGCTCGACTCGCGCCGTCGAACAATGTCGCGAGTCGTCGACTATTCGAAGGGCGAGGCACGGAAACGCGAACACGAAACAGAAAAAAAAAACGAGGGAAGGAGCAGAGAGAAAGGAATGGAAAGGAGTAAAGAACCGCAAAACGAATGATCTCGACGTCATCGAGTCGTTCGGTTTCCATCGAACGCAGCTGACGGGCGTTAACGACGAAAACTGGGCGGACGGTATTGAACGGGACGTGTGAGAACAGAGAAAGAAAGACGGATGGCGGGAGGACAGTTCGTACGACAATAAGGTATCGATTAGATTAATCAGAGATGAAAGAATAATGTAAAATACAAGTGCAAAACCAATGTATACATTATTATATTTATTATAAACCGCGCGGATGTCGCGTCGACATCCCGTAGTGGGAGTAAAACCGAAACGAGGAAAAAAAAAAAAGAAACGCATGGAAGAAGCAAGGTTGCCCCTCTCTCTCTCTCTCTGTGTATGCGAATGTTTGTTTATCGACTCGAGTGCGTGCGTGCGTGTGTATGCGTGTGTCGAAGAAAACAAAGAGAGGAGGGATCAAAGAGACAACACTGTGTGTGTGTGTGTGTGTGTGCGTGTGTGTGGGTGTGCGCGAGTGTCGAGGGTCCTTAAACCGATTTTAAGGGAAGAGCAAAATCTTCGCGCCCGGCGAGATGGTCGTGGGCGGAAGGTGAGCGAACGGCTTAGATTAACACGACTAATCACCGAGCGGTCGAACGAGAGAGGGAGGATCTCGATCGACGCGAGAATCGCACGACCTCTCGCTTTTTGCGGGCGCGCGCGCGTGCGTCCGCTCTCATCGCCTCCGTTTTATCCCTTTGATTAAGTCTGGAGGAAACGGGGCGCGACTGTGCAGGAGGGGGTGGAATCGACCTCGATGATCGATCGCACGACATGCGAGAGTTCCGCCTTTGTTGCGGGGATACCAAAGGAAATCGTAGAGTTTAAAGAGAGGTAACAAACAACAACAACAAAAAAAAACGCGTGTAAATCTCTATTATTTATTGTTTTACCATTTAAGTATCCTAATTAGTGAGACACAGTGCGGTTATGAACCTGACAATTTATCGTGAGATGCGGTGTGCCATTGATGATTATTATTATTGGGATGCGGTCTTGCGAGGGATGAGAAAAGGGAGCACTTTTTCAATGTGTGTGAACGATCGACAATCCGCAGGTGCTGGAATCGAATTGGGATGATGGGAATCTGTTGTTTTGAGGCAGAGAGAGAGAGAGAGAGAGAGAGAGAGAGAGAGAAGGGTTGACCTCGTCTTTTAGCTTTCGTTGTCCTCCCCGCGCAATGCTCGTCACGAACGAGTTATCTTTGTGTTTCCTCGTCTGAGGAAGACTTTTGTCATCCGCGTAGACTCGTTGATTATATTGAAATTGTCGATTGTCCGACACGTTTTGCGTTCGACGGCAGCGCGCAGATTAAACTGAACGATGAACGCGTAAAGCGTTTTTTTCGCGGGTGGGCAAAGAATTGGCAGAAGGCGAGAAGAAGTGCAAAACCGTTTTATCAGTTATCCTTAAGTATGAGAAGGACGAGAAACATGTCCGGTTTCGTTCGTAGGCGAGGGGAGACAATTCGATTCCGACACGCGAGAGATGTGCTGCTATGTAATAGACACAGAAACATTGTCGATCGGTTATAGGGGACCGCGAGACGATTGTAAACTACTGTAAACTACGATGTTACTACGTTTTACCAAGAGCTTATTGTAGACGAGAATCATTAAACCACAACTTAAGTCGTAAATGAAAAAAAAAAACAAAGGTATTGAGTGTAGCACGAAACAAACAAAACTTCTTTACACTTTTGCACGAGACGTGTGTTGTACTTAAATTAATTATCATTGACATATGTAATTAACGTTTTATTACTTAGCAATTAAACTTAATTTATTTATGATTAATCTCGGAGTCGCTTGTGTTGAAACGCCCTTGTTAACTGGCTCGTGTAATACACGCTCTTCTTTCCGTAATTGAATATGTGCAATCGACAGCGTCGAACAATAAATCGACTTCTATGACACAGAAGGCATCTATGTTACTTCATCGCGGCGAAAGAAAGGCGCGTTTTGGCGAACGTCCGCACACGAGGGCGTCGTTCGAACGTGCCTTTCTTTTCTGAACGACGATCGTTGCCCGTCGAGACGATAAAAACAGATAACGGAGCTACTTCGCAACTTTTCCAATCATTCCTTCGAGGTGCACGCTTTCACTATTTTGACCACACGTACCGCGCGTGCTCTTGACGCGCGCACTGTCACAACAGTCGCTGCATTTAGCATGAACCTACTTTCGCCGATTTCAGTACTGCGAGTTGGCAGCCGATCGTCGAGGGTCTCTATCCAAAAATTATATCAATATCCGAGCTTAGCAATTGGACCGAACGATTGCGCGACACGTTGCTTGACATTATTAAACGTTATCGTTTCTACGCGGAACACTGACGGACCGAGAATGGCTCGGCATCATATCCAATTGTACCTAGACGCGACACTATCAATTTTATCCGTTAACCCAAAGACAGTGGCACGCCATATCGACCGCGCCGACTTTTACACTAGTCATCGACGACGAGAACGTCTCGAAGTCAGTGCCCGAACGTTTAGCGCATTGCGAGCATTGCTGGAGGCGACGTGAAGGATGATAGTGGCGAGAAAACCGGATTGTTTCGGTGTAACGAGCACGGCGTACGAGAAAAGTGGCGAGAGGCGGGGAGGAAACATGAACGAGAGACATGAGAGAGGAGTGCGAGAGAAATGCGTCGGGCTGCGAGAGAGAGTAGATGCCTTCGTTGTAATCGCGATATCTAGTCAAATAAAAAAAGAGTCAACCATCGGAGCTGAACATTGATCGCTCAACAATCCCTTTAGATGCGATGTTCAAGCGACGTGCGAGTTTAGGAGAGTGAGGAAGGGGAGATGAACAAAGAAAAACAAAAAGAGAGAGGAAAAAGAAAAGACACGTTTCTTGGGCTCCGATGAGAGCACGATGATAGGCCGTCTTGTTATTTAATGCACCGGCGAGCACCGCTTGGAGGGCTCGGAAAGCCGTTGTTTCGTCGCTGATCGCGCGGACGTTCTCATCTGTTATTTTCCTTCCGAAGCGTAAAGAATTTCATGAAATGAACAACCAAAACAAGAGAAAACAGAAGCAAATCCACGGAAAACGGTGCCGCGTTCGCATATACATATATATAAATAAATATATAACCAGTGTCGCGTTTAAATTGCGAGACGGACTACCTTATACATAACTGTAGTTACATATAGATTTTTATATTTTCATTTAATATCAAATTAGTCTAAAGGCACTGAATACATGATATATTATATTTGTACGGAGACCTAGTTGTTAGACCCGAGTATGAGTGGATAATCTCGACGTTGTAAAGTTACAGCAATTAAAAAAAAAAAAAAAAAAAAAAAACATTAAAGGTAATTACGAAAGGAGACGGAGTGCACGAAACCAAAACAGCGGAACACCATTACCCGAGGCTGACTGTGAGATTTGCCGTTTCGAACGAAGCAGCCGCGCCGCCGGGAAGTTTCGGGAGAACGCGCAGAGAGCACACGTAGGGCGTGCGGATCCTTTGTAATCTCGTCAATTCGGGCGCGCGGAGAGTGACGCGACGTGCCGATCTGTACATAAACGATCTCTCAATCGTGATATCGTCATTTGGACCAGCGGGAGAAGGCCACGGCATAACGACCAGAATTGTATTTGTGAAATATTTATTGTACCGATGATTCGGGGCGTTCAGTTCGGACAGCTCGTTGCGTCTCTGCGTATTGTTTTGCAAAAGTAAAGTATATATATATAAAGTATATATATTTATTTATATATATATATATATATATGTGCGATTAATCGAACACGGTCTTTCAGTTTACAACAGCAGCGCTTCACCGTCGGATTTTACTTCTCGTTATGGCGTTGATACATATCGACGCTTACGTTTTTCTGCCCGACCGGGCACGTCATTATTTCATCACGATCTATATAACATGTATCCTAAAGGAATAAGCGAGGAACGGGAGGTGGAGTGTGGCGTAGCGTGCGAGAGTAAGGTTGGCGGGCGGAGAAAATAGAAATCAATTGTTAACACCGAAACCAGCGAATAAACAGACAGTGAAACATAATCTTCGTCGAGAGCTTCATTACGAAGTCATGTAGAAAAGGATATGTGCGCGGGTAGTTTCGAGCACCCTGCAACGCATCGTAACGTGAAGCTTTGCTTTATTTTATAGGTGCATGGAACTAGATCTGTGGAAATCTAAACTGGAACTTCGGTCGGAGAAAGACGTGGGATATATTTTTCTAACTGTATGCAAGTTTTCTGTTATGTGGATACGGTTAGGTACGCGATAATGAGTAAAAAGTTCGGTGATTTCTTCAAATATCTTTATACTCGTGTGCAAAATATGAGCGGGACACGTTGGCACATGCTGGAAGTAAGCGGTAATAATTCTCAAACATTGCAGTCTTGTGTTTCGGTAGACATCAGAATGCGTGTCTCTTCATCCAGAAAACGCGGGTATTCCGGTTATTGCTCGTCCAAGGATTAAAGCGTGAATATCACTGGTTCCTAAAACGAAAGTATATTTGAAGACCTGCTGATGTCGAGATAAGAATTATACCGAGATAATATCAGCTACGTACCTTCGTACGTATTTACAGTCTCCAAATTCATTAAATGTCTAATTATGTGGTACTCATCCGATATCCCATTACCTCCCAACATATCCCTAGCAAGTCTTGCGATTTCTAAAGATTTACCTGTCGAGTTGCGTTTTATAATAGATATCATTTCTGGCGTCACTCTGAAATATAATTTGTTTAGCCAACGACGCAGCATATTTTTCCCTGGCGTCAACTGCGCTGAAACGATTAACCAAGTTCCATGACACAGCAATTTTAATTCTTACTTTCCATCATCCTTCAGTCTCCCGACACGCAGGCAAGCCTGATAGCC
Source organism: Priocnemis perturbator (assembly GCA_963942575.1). NCBI lineage: Eukaryota > Metazoa > Arthropoda > Insecta > Hymenoptera > Pompilidae > Priocnemis > Priocnemis perturbator. The sequence goes on along the minus strand of OZ012644.1, from coordinate 15,047,874 downwards.
AAGCGCGATTTCACTCATCATGTCTGCCATTTTCTTCTGCATAAGCTGATTTGCCGCGAGCGGCCGATTGAATTGCTTCCTGTCAATTGTGTACTCTCTCGCGATTTTAAGACAGGATTCAGCAGCACCAAGAGCGCCCCAAGCGATACCGTATCGAGCATTGTTTAAACAGCTGAACGGTGCCTACGTATATAACGAATTCTTGAAGAACTAGCATAATTCGAAATAGTCGAGTCGACAAAAATCTCGACGCGTAGATTGTTCCTTATATAAAACGAGGTATCGTATACATAGTTTCTTATATACTCTCAATGAGTCGCGTCTTATTTCGAGTACCCGAGTATTTTAGAAGAAAATCCGAAACTTTGTTCACCGCCACTCCGCGATCGGCTGGAAAATTCGAATCGGCAGAAATTCTCGGACAACCTACTTTGAGACCTGAAGCGTGCGGTAGCAAATTTTCCGCCGGCACCAAAACGTTGTCCATCAATATCATGCCGGTGATGGAGCACCTCAACGAGAACTTTCCCTCGATCTTCGGCGTGGACAATCGATCCTCGTTGCCCTTTCGCTCGACTATAAACCCACGGATCTTACCGTCCTCGCATTTCGCCCACACGATTAAAATGTCAGCGATCGGGGAGTTAGTGATCCTGCGTGAAATTTAATATCGATATCGGTTCTGCAGATACGGACGCGCGACTATCGTCGCGGTGACGATTAATAATAAAGCGACGTCATGCGTCTGGTCTCATTTGTATGCTGACCATGTTTTGCTGCCGTTCAATTTGTACACCTTCTTGCTCTCGTCGTACGTGGCTTTCGTTTCCATGGCGCCCGGATCACTGCCGTGATCGGGTTCGGTAAGACCGAAGCAGCCGATCAATTCGCCGGATACTGAAACGAAAACTCTAATAGGACGACTAACGGTAACGAGAATGTAGCATCAAAACGTTGATATTGCTTGCTATCTAGCCAAACTGAAATTACGTGCAATTTAACAAAGTGAAACGGCAACAGGAAGAACATCATATTAATAACGTACTCGTACTAAATACCACGTCTCCAGACTAAGATAGATAGGTCGAGAAGGAGAAAACTTGCGAAATATGGTCAAAAATAGGAGAAAAATTTCTAAATTCGATAAAGAGCAACTTTCGAGGTACCAAATTTAGGAAATACGGCCGAAAATAAGTGGAGAACACCTGAAAAATACACATTTGATCGGAACCACTGTAAAGGAACGCAGCTATTCATACACATCGTTGCTAATTATACTCGCAGCCGGATCTAGGGCCTTAAACACTTGAGGCAAAAGCCCAAATTTGCGCCCCCATTTGCTACATGTTTCTCCTATAACTAAGCAAATAAAACAATTTAAAAAAGAATGATATTAAAATTGATTAAATTTAAAAACCAAACATTAACTTCATAATTCTTGATTCTAAGAGGTCCAATATTTAAAATTGCACTTTCCTTGCTTTAACTGAACCAAATTCATCAATTACTGAATCATAATTGATAGTTTTACATAAAGAATGTTCATTTGATAATATTGCGATATTTGTTACGTTTTGTTAAGGCCTTACGCAACTCCATACTTAAGAGAACAACATTTTCAATCCGGCTCTGATTATATTATAACCATTACTGTAGAATGAATATACATTCCACGACAGCGGCCCGAGACAGTGACAGCGTCAGTCACACGTGGCCGACATGACCGTCAATGTCTTCTAACAATAATTGAATTGTCCCAAAGAACCAACCGGAGCAATTATCTCTTCGAGAACAATTTACCTTAACACGTTTTCAGCCGAAAATGTTCAAACAAAATACATTTTGAAATTAATTTTAATTGTGTCATGTAAAGCGTTAAGAATCTATTTTTCAGAGTCCCATGGGACATGTTTTTTCGTCACCCGAATATGGGTGACGTGGCAGTCAACGCGTTAAAGGGCCTACCAACAAAACTGAAAAATTACGCAAAAATTAAGCTCCCCGGCGTCATTCGTCGAACATACCAAGCTCCGGAAGAAAACGATCTTTCTGAGCATCATCCCCATTGGCATAAATCGCACCGGCCACCAAAGACGATTGAACGGAGAAGGCTGACCGATATCCACTGTCGACGGCCTCGATCTCACTCGCCAAAAGTCCATAGGCCACTGAGGACACGCCGGCGGCACCGTATCCTGTCATCGTGCATCCAAGAACGCCGATCTCCCCGAGCTCGCGGATAATTTGCTTGTCGAAGTACTCCTTACGATTTGCCTCGATCACGCGCGGCATCAGTCTCTCCTGACAGTAGGTACGAAACTGATCCCTCGTCATGATCTCATCCTGCGTCAACTGGGACTCGATGTCAAACGGATCCTCCCAATTAAACGCGGCTGCGAACATTTTTCATTTTTCATTCCCCATTCGACTGCTACTGCTTCGTAACTAATAAAATCTTATCAATCCTGCGAATCCGAAAATCCTCTATCATTCGTTAACACCTTATATATTCATATGGATTATCGATTTCGTATAGCTATTGGACAGCTGTAGAAGTTTTCTAACGTGTTGTATAGAATTATGTGGTTTCACGATCGTTGACATCGCACCAAGAGTTAGAAACGGAACCACGTTATGTACAGAAATTCTCCTTATCAACGGAGCGCGGCCATGTGTGCGTGTGATAACGTAATACTGATTAGTATCGCCATCTGTCCTTCAATTCGCGTTGAAACTTGCCCAATTAACATAAGCCCGATAAACTGCATTCGTCGAACATTTGACTATTTTTACGGTGAATATACACGCGTTTACCGGGATTCCACAAATACGAAGAGACTTACTTTTTCCCATGGAAGCCGACGAAACGGAAATATCTGGATTCGCACACGCATTGGTTAAGGTTTTGACACGGTTACACGGTATCTCTAAATCTCTCAATCTGAGCGAACGTAAACAATCGCGTGTACTGGAACATCACGACGTCTTACGTCACGGCAAAAAACGGCATACGCCGGTGAAGAAAATTTGATCAGAGTGTTCGAGAAGATTTATTATTGCGAAAGTCTTGCCAAAGGATACGCCTTGTCGCACTTGTCTGACAAATGCGGCCGAATCTTGAGAGCAGTCTTTGCACCGGGGTCGCCATGTTGATGATCAGCAGCTGGACAGGAAAGTAACTTGTTGATCCCACGAACGGTTCCCGATCACTGCTCTACCTAAGAACAGGGACCCGAATCGACTCCGAGCCTCTTACTGCCTCCGCACACTCAAGCGGGCGCTTTATCGCATGGCCTTTGACTCGTCCGCTCGCCCAACGCATTATGTGGCGTAAACGTGTCTGCGCGGGTGTGTCATAATACCGATTACGACTTCGCAGTCGAAATAGTGGTTTAATGGTTTTTTTCGCAGAAAACATAAAAATCTATGAATTCCCTTGGAAATATTAAGAGTTCAGGGATCCGTCAATGGTTTATGGCAAATTATCCTCTACCAAACGGCACAGGTTCGAAAAAATAAAAATCTTGAACTCTTTCACTAGGAACGCCATGGATTCTATGTCGTACATCTTTTTTTTAAGAGAATTATTTATTGTATTCATACGCAAGTATCTCCTTATAAGTATGAAATATATCAGACAGGCACTTGAAGTAAATAATTAAGGCACTGCCAGTGAAACGAGGTGTACATCATAATTATCATGACTACAATAAGTTTGCGCACGAAATGGGCGCTACTTGTGCCGATGATAGCTCTCAACGGAGATTATTCTTCATGAGGATTTTCAGTAGAAGACGTTAATATTGTTTTTACACGGCAACTCGTAAACCCGCGTACGATAATCACAAAATAGAGATCTGGTCATGCGAACGTGTGAGCTTGTGTCTCTGTAAGAAGGCGACCATATTTGTGCGAGCCAATTGGTGCAATGAAGAACACTCACGTCGTAACGATCTCATTGAATTTTTAGTCAAGCCAAAACAAACTCGTGCTTATCCACACTTATTTATCCGTACCGTGTCATACATTCAGCTGTCACGTAATTTCTTCCGGACAAAAGTCAGCGTCGATTTATTCATTTCAGCGTATCGCTACTTAATGGACATATACCGTCGGAATCTCGACAAACGAAAGATTTGAAATTGAGCCACCTCACGATTCGTCGTGCATACGCTCGATTCACGAACACATGAGAGCGTATGTCGCTTCGGACTAATCTTCGCCTAACGAATTCGTGAGGCGTAAGGCTCCGCGGGCTCGAAATAAATTCGTTCCACAAATAAATAATCCCAACCGCCACGTTTCCCTTCACACCACGAGAATGTCGTCCTTTCGGTCAGGACCGTCCGGCAATCTCTGGTTGTACACACGAATATTGTGACACAGATAGCTGACAGCTTCCATCACGGGACGAACGATTGCCTGTACGAACGCTGCAAAAAAGTTTCTCGTTGCGGCGCACGTTATTTTCCATATTCGAAGACAGGGAGCCACGCACCATATGTGCTGAAAGTAGAAAAAATCATTGATGGTCGATGGAAATTAATGTGTGATAAAGAAGATTTAGCAAGTCGGTGGGTGCTTTGATTGTACCAGTCGATATACCAAGATTTAGGTACGAATAGGCACTCAATACGTAAGGGACGGATTTTGCGCAAGAAAAACATATCGATTCGTATTGTATCCATAAGTCTACCGCCTGCTGTTCGAGAAATGCAACTAGAACTATTCTAACATCGTACGCAACCTGAAAAACATCTACCAAGTAGTCGTGCAGAATATGCACTTTGCGCTAACTTCGACCCCGCACCCAAGAATGCAGAACGTCATGAATGAATGAGTGCCGCGATACAAATATCCCGGCGGAATTATCAGCCACTGTCCGTCCGGCGACAAAGTCATCGAAACGAATTCCTCTTCATTATTCACGACCTCAAGATTGACGCGTGGCATTGAGTTCAGCCGCAACCCTTTCTCGTACAAAGCGCCTGAATAAGCCTGCTATAACTTCGAAAGAGTCAAGCGAACAAATTGCGCCACAATTCACGAGCAAGCCGACCGACGTTCTACAACTTCCTTCCATCGCCTGCTAATTGCCATCCGGACAAAGGACCGTGCCGCGACTCAAATTTGCCGCGAGTGCTTCTAACGGCCATCGTTACAGGATTCACGTGCGTCGTGGGTCGCGTAAAACTTTCAATGAGCGTGATGGATATCGATTGGGGCATAAAGAACGAAGCTGCTCGTGGGGGGTGAATGGCTTACCTCGAACGAAAGACAGGCGAAGGTGAAGCCCAAACAGAGAGCGAACAGGGGCGCCACGAGGACGGAAAGGAATATGTAGCAGCAGCCCCTGGAGAGACGGAAGCAGTGACCGCTCAAACGCCAAGCGCATTCCGGACTTCGGATGCCTTCTGGTTCACCGATAACGTCATCCCACATAACCTGTGGCCAGACAAGACTCGGTTGCTTCGTGGCCAGTTTACATATCACGCCACGGAACGATGCAGAGCTTTTCTTATCGGGAGTCGGATCGACGCGATCTCTACGCCCTGATTTACCGTTTTTCGACCATGGTGCAGCTTGCGTGCAAAATTTTATTGCAGAATCAGTCTAGAGCAGTGTTTCTTAACCTGGGGTGCGGGAAAGCATTTCCAGGGGTGCGAGAGAGGTTTCTAATGTTGCAATAATTGTCATTTTCTAAATAAAAACATCTGAACATATTTTTCAAGGGGGTGCGAGATCGTATTTTCAGATTCAAGGGGGTCCCGATCACCCAAAAGGTTAAGAAACACTGGTCTAGAGTAAATGGTGCAGGACTCAGTATGACGTCAGTGGTATGTGCTATAGGCCGGAGTGCAGGCGACTCGTTTTTCGATAGAACGGCGCCAAAAATCTATCGATCATTTACATTTACACGTTCAATATTATCGAATAAAAGAAACGGTATTGTAACCTGGTGCAATCAGTGCGTGTTGCACTCTTCGCCGCATATGTTCTGTTTCCCATGTTTACATTGTGAACTAATGTCTAAACTTAGCGTAACATTGAACTTACGCGTTCAGCCCATACGTCGTACTATCTCAAACGGCGCTTACGCTCGCCAGTGCTTTTCCCTAATAAACCGTTCCACCGACAATTTTCCTGGTACTCGAGCCTTCGTATTACGTATATTGATTCAGGTAACGCGGCGGCATTTCGTAAAATCGTACCGCAGCGAGCCTGCAACGTGTGTTTGGTCGGCGAATGCAGGTCACAAAGCTTGTTATACTTGCGGAAGTACATGCTCGCAACAGTCGCACTGCAAGGCTAGAGGAAATTTCAACAAGTACGTCCCGCGGAATCCGAACGAATACGCTGCATTCCGAGATTCTCGTTCGCGCGTACGTATGCTATTCCCTTTTTCCTCCCCATTCCCTGGCGAGTGTGCCTCACAGCATCGCTGAGCTTTCGAAATGCGCGCGGTCGCGTTAGAATTTCATTAGTTCGACCACTTTGACGCGAGACGCGCGCACCGCGTTTGATCGATGATCGTAATGGAACGATGCATTAGCGGGGCTCTAATAATAATAGATGATGGACCGGGGAGTGCGTGGGATGGAAACGCCGCACACTTTCTGGCGCGGTCGTCTGCCTCGCGTCTGTGCCAAAACTCGTCGCGTCTGTAGAACTCAGCGGAACCGAGGATCGATGTCCTGCGATGGTTATCAGATCGATCCCTGATCTCTGTCAATTATCCGACGCGGACGATATTTCACCGCGGGGCCGTTTACTGTCTTTTATTCATACGGCCAATTCAGCCATTCGATGCGAGAGAAAGGTTAAGCGATTCAGCGGCGCGGGTCGATGGGGTGGTAGCGCGAAAATCGGTGCGATTAAATCGTTCGAGATCACGCTTTCGTCATGATGCTCCGAAGTTCCACGTTCAATTACGACTGTAGGTCCGCAGAATTCTATCATAATTCGCCTAACCTGGAACTTTGCGGAAGGTCGAAATAAAGTTCGTGCGGTCCCGCGAAGAAAATGATTCTACCGAGCTAGATTTGGCAATCGATGCCAGCGTGCGTCGCGAAATTATGGGCCGTTGCGATCGAAATGATGAGAGGCAATGTGAGAAAGCAACATGTGTCTGAAACGGTGCCATAGGTTTGTTTGGGGGATTGAACGTGAGAGGAGACAGGCCAGCGTGACAGGAGATAAAGAGTGGCGCGTTAAAAGATTCCGGGTACCTGAAGATGTTGATTCAGGTTGTTGGGATCTCGATCCTCGAGATCAACCGCACTCGCCTCCTCCGTCGAGGACTCGGGCTTTTCCATCCCTGGAATACCAATGCCCGTGGAGATTCGCGGAAAACGAAAAGCTCTATTCAGTCGAGAGAGCAGCATCGTGCAACGGTGTCGCGAGGGAATCCGTTTAGTGACGACTTTTCAACATTTTCCTGAAAATTCTACTTATCGCAGACTCGATTAACAGCGGCAGACTTTAAGTTCGACCATAGCACAGTACGGCAGGTTGCTCGGACGGCTCGATTCGCACTTGCAACGAAGAAACACTCATTCCGCCGCGCTCATCACATATTTATCGTGACCTGTCGTTTCGTGTTAATGTCGTTTCAAGGAACGAGTCGCTAAAAGGACTATCGACACAGCTTACGGAATGACAGTACGGCGCGCTATACAGGGACATTCGAGGACTGCGAGCACTAACACGACGAGGACGACTGAAACGAAGCGCCGTTGTGCTTCAGAGGACCCGGACATTGATTGAGGTAAATAATAAATCGTGCTCTAGCTCGAGTCCGCCCGAGGGTCACTAGGCCTCAACCAATCAAACGTCCGGATCGTGATCGACAGTCGGAAGTCATTTTCTTATCACTCGAACACGCGTAATGCCATTTCGTGAATGAATTTTGGGCGCTTTCTTTCTTTCTCTGCGCGGCCGCATAATGCGCCAGGTAACTTACGTGCACCTTGAATTCACAACGTCATAATAACGGTATCGATTGAAGTACGAGGTGTTGCCGCGTATTGCTCCTACTTTTGCTCTCACGCTACTTCTTAGCTGTTGCTCAATCTCGGACGAGTTGCCCAATTTCGCGCGAGCGCGAATGCGAGTGTGAATGCGGTCATGTTGCGGAAATTGCCTGATCAGTACTTTGTTTTTGTACGAGTTTTATTAGAATAAGTGAACTTAATATGTAGCGAGTCCGGTGGACAATGATATGGGTATAGGCATGCGTTACTTCGGTAGCTATGATTACTTATTACTGTGCGGCATACTCGAACGAATGCTCGCGACATATTGTTTTCACACGCTCGTTCAGGGTACCACTAACTATTTCGGTCCTAACGAGTTATGGATTTAAAAAGTTTCAATGGCAGCACAGTGTACGCGGCATTAATAATTCAACAGTTTCTAATGTCATGCAAGCACCATCTGCCAAGTTACGTATATTTACCTTGTTTTCATTCGCGGAACTTTGAAACCGTCATAGCCGATTTCGCATCGTCGCGCGGCCCCGCGCGCTTCACTGTGAATACATATTCAATGCGGTGCGGTTACTTTACCTTCCCGGCCAAAATCTTTCTCCCGTACATTTTAATGCATGTTTAACGCGACGATGCTTTATACCCGACGCGAAAGTCGGGCGAACTCTATCAGGCACAGCTAAACTTTTGGTACGCACGTTGAAAATTCCGCCCAGTACACGACAAGCATAAACGACCGCGCTCTCTCGACTGACTTCGGACTTCGATTCGCTGGCCGACCAATTTTCGCGTCGCCCATTTCGGAAATGAGACTGATACACTCACTCGGGTCCCCGTTGGCTCCGGCCGGCTCAATTGTGTTGCTGCTTTTGGACGGCACTATGGCACCCTTTTTTCAACGTTTATCAGCACACACACGCCACGCCGCCCGCTGTAGGGTGAGTCCGTGCATACGGGAAGTGCTCGGCGTACTTTCAGGCTCGCCAGGTGTAAGCAGGTGAAGAATAATCCTGGGATCTACGAAGTGGACAGCGGTCAGCGCGACTGCGCACTGCCGGCCGCACGGCAGACCGCCAATCCACCCCAGCATACGATATATCGCCTGCGTGCCAGGGTACAACCACCCCTGGCGAACGAAAGTGAATGGCCCGCAAGTTTCGACATTGGGCCGGCCAAGGATTATCGTCGATTATCGACGTGTGTGGCCGCGGCTTAACCTTGGCGGGCATCGATCACGCATTTCGGAACTTTCCGAACGCCACGCCAACGTTAATTACGTGCGACGCTGCCGTTTTCTTTCTTTCTCTCCATGCTAGCAATGACGTATGAAGGCGTCGAATGTAGTTGTAGAACAAAGTCGCGTTGTTCCTATATACGGTGCATCGGTTAGGAAGTGTACTTTTTCCTTGCCTCTTGATTTTCTGTCTACAAAATTCTTCACATACGATTATATATCACTATGATAAGTGCGGCAAATAGGGAAACGCTAAAGTGCGTAAGGCAATGTATGAGTCATCGCTGACTTCTGAACTTTATCACGTGGATTTCGTATATTCTTGGTAACGCACACATCTCTTATAGCGACGTCACAGAAGGAGAACAGCAGCATAATCTGTGTCGCCGGATTTGATCAAACGGGTAATGAGTTTATTTTAAACGCTCGCAGAACGACCTCCGTGTGCTTACAATATGATTTGAGAACACTCGTGCAATGCTTAACACTTACGCAAATCGGATTGCAATAAGTGATAAGGTAGTTATGTATTCCTCGCGTCGGCCATTATTGTCGGATTAATTCGATCTCTTGCTTCATAAATAAACGAATCGTCGGGGAGCTATCGCGGGCACCGAAGAATTTAAGTAACCGCGTAATGCCGGTTTAGAAATCAATAAGGGCGAGCGAAATATACAGAGCACGCAACATACTTTGCCCCAAGCCCGCGATTCTCGAGCAAACGGCTTCCCGCGCATATATATATTCCGCGCGAGATCCTAAGATACGACACTTATCTGCGAAAGAACATTTGACGTGTTCAACATCTAACCGACAATTACCGAGATATGCAAATTAATCCCGACAATTACCGTATTGTTGCACGTCGAACAGCCTTACGGAAGGATAGGAGACATTATCAGGATACCTGAATCATGGACGTGGTATAGAATAGACATCGGCTTACAAGACTTCGTGTTCCAGGTAAAAACATACCGGCTCCGGTATACAATAAAAGTATATAGTAACTCGGAAAAATGATCAAAGGGAAAAAACCGCATGAGCGGTACTGCAAAATGGTTGAGATAGGGTCGAAGAATGATGAAAAAAGTTCTCATTTTGCTTTCGTCCCGGATTTTTTTTGTTAGACAGATTATTGCTCTTGGTCTCGTCCGAAAGAGCATCGAAAAATCTTCAGAGAAGTTAAATAATTGTATATTTAGGTTGTTTGTATTGTTTCAGCTATGTAATGTATCATTGTTTTAATAATTTAACTGTACAGTATCGCGTGCCGTGTATCGTCGAGTGCGAGCGCTATCATTTCTATAATTTCACAACATGACAACAGATGGCGCGAGTATGAAGTATTTTATCGGAATGATTTCAACGTTACCAACTGATCGAAGGAATTTACGAACTTAGAAATAATCTTAATCGATTCGCCATGTATCGACCGCCTAAAAATCCATATTAAACGAACGACTTCATCCAACCGATCCACGATCAGCAGCCAGAATAATTTAGTTTCAATATCCTGTAAGCGTCAGGAAATAAAATCGAACAAGCGCGCCCAGGCAACAAAAACGAACACCCATTCGTGTAACATTGCAGGACGCGATTACTCACATCACTTCATTAAAAACTCGATCAAAATAAGTTCAATTAACGAACCGACACAGAAGGAAATGAAAATGCTCAGCCACTCGTTCCGACAAATAATACTCAAGAAGACTAATATAAACACTGTAGCCCGCGAGCGATCATAAACGACGACTGATAAGAATGTCGAAGACAAGAACCGTCACGTCATTTAGCGCTAGGAAAGCATGAAGAGGAAAATGCTGGGTCCGAAGGGCGAGCAGCGTAAAGATAGGGTCGGAAGGTGAGGGTCGGAAAGAGGATCGAGCGACCGGATGCGAGTGTCTGTCTGAAGATAAAGATAGCACGCCGCTCTTGTTGCCTCACCCGCCTCGTAAACGTCGCCCCCCTACAACCTCCCACCTTCGCAATTCGCGGCTCCCTAAGTGCGAGCGCGTAAAGTGTCCTTTTGACGAGGCGCGAGTCAAAGGACGCGGGAACTGACGAGATCCGCTGCGAAGACTCGAATTCGATGCCGACTCCGACAATATCCACGCCCTCCTTTCCTTCAGTCAGTTCTCCTGGTACGCCAAAGTCTACTGCTTGATAAAAAGTGTTATCTGATCAACAAGGAAATAAAAAGCGGACGAGGTTCAGAAGACGAAACGGCATCGGCAGGACGAAGGTCTGTTCGAAGAGAAGGAACGTTCGTCAAACGGCGGTCACGCTCGGGATTACGTATGCACTTTAAGTTGCGCTCCAAGTGCACGTATGCAAGAAAGAGCAACGTATGCGTGCTTGCATGTGCCCGTGCCCCGGGAAGGGCTTGTGTAATCCGGAATGAATGAACGTGTAGGTGCAGTCGAGATTGCGCCATTGGCATGGAAAGAGAGCGACGAAGGGAAGAGAAGGAGACGGGAAGAAAGGGAGTACGTAGTGGTTGGTGAGGAAAAGAGACAGAAAAAGAGCGACTGTCGCGAACCTTTCGATCAACGACACGTAACACGTGCAACATTGCGACGACAATAACTGCACCGGCACGACGTTGGTGCAGAAACGGGGTGTCATAACCCCCGCGAAAGTTGCGCAACCGCGTGGCGAGCCGATCGTATCGTTGAGTCGAATGCGAAGCTTAGGTATGACATAAATTCGCGTATCGAAATCGCGCCTCGATCTCGCGGCGGACGAATGCTGAGCGATTCGAAGAGATACCGACTTCTCCCCGAATGCCATTCGTATTTGCGACACTTTATTAGCCGACGCTACCTAACGAAACATTGCGGCAAAGTATTACTAGCAAGCCACTGACGCGAGCCGCGCGCGGTATTTAATATGACAAATGTTTTCCGGAAGTCTGCATCGCTTGAAATGCAGCGGCCGGGGTCATCGACCGTCAGGACTGAAATCTCGCCGCGGGGGGAAATAAAATGTACGCCTTCCTCGTGCCGGGAAACATTTCGTGCGATTCGTCTCGTCCGCGTCGTTGCCCCTGATCGCGGAAAGCGAAAAGGAAGAGGACGGCGGGAAGGTCGAAGCTAAGGGTGTTCCCACGATGCATAATGCATGATCTGAAACGTGGAAACCGACCGCGAGCGACGGAGTCGGTATCCTCGTAAACGGACGTTTTCTGCCGCGACGTATCGCGGAAATTCATCTCGACTCTTTCGCCGTTCCTTCGTGTTACGCGAGATGAACGGGGTGCGCTGTGCGGAAAATGAAGATTCAACGCTCGACGTCGGCGCTGCGATCTTCTCGCAGCCAAGACCCTGCGCGGCGGTCCGAGATTTTCTGTTGTTTTTTTCAGTTCATACTTGATAGATCGGCACCGAGTCTTGCTTGTTAGTTCTTCAATCAATCGAAAGCGCGGGGTTACCAGATATGTGCTGTCATTGTTAGACGAGGATATGACGGCTTGAGGAAGTGGGCCGGAGATAGAATGTTTCTCCAAGTCACCGTACTCGGAATTACAAAACAATTTCTATCGCATCAGAGACGTCATCCGTATAGCTTGATCTACCGTGAAAGAATGCCACGCATAAATAGAGCCCTCGTCGACGGATCGTCGCACACCACCGCACATCCGCACCAGTCATTTTTAATTAATATCATAACGTACCGGGCGGCTCGTCCACTCGCGATTAAGCGTCACGGTCGAAATAAATCAGCTGAACAACGCGAGAGCGTCTGATTTACATTGTATTATCGTATCGATCCTCAATCCATTACCGAGAATTGACATCGAAACGCGCGAAACAAAGCGGGCAGGCTGGACCTGTGGATGACAGGACAAATCCGGATGTATGAATGGAGGCTGCCGCCAGTCGCTGCAGTATTATAATAGGCATTCCGAGGCAGTGGCTTAAATCGAGTCCCCCACGAGCACGAAGGCAGATCAGAACCGGTTGCATGTGGGCATTGTCACGATTGATATCTCGTCGCAGCCCGTAGACGAAACGTACCGTTATTGCCATGAGCGAACGAAAATATCGAGTGACGAGGGCTGCCATGATGCCACGCGATCTATCCTTCCAACTACTGCTTTGAATACAATTAACTACGTTCTTAGTTTAGAATCGCACCGTACTACAGTCGTATTACACATTGCGCCACGTGCAAACCTTCTTTCTAATTTTCAAGTAATCACATTAAATACTAGCCAGATGTGAAAATGTAACGAATTTAGTTATCAAAAATCCACCCGCCACGCTCGAAATCTATACAAATTGTCATCCCGCCTGAAACGTCGTTTTCATTAAAACTTTAGGCCATTATCGGCGCGTATCAGGACGGACCGAACGAGGATCGTTTCTTGCGTACGCCGACAAGAAACGACCGGCAAGAAGTACGACGGTTCAAAAGGCAGGGGGTGAGAGCGTTCACTCCCTCCCCACTCACGCTTCCCGAAACTCCCTATTTCGTTACGTCATCCGCATGCCCTGCTGAGTCACGCCATCGACTCGTTTCCACTCTCCGAGGGGGTCCCATAAATATTTCCTACACCCTCATTTGTACTCTTACGTGTTTCTCTAATAACACAGAATGGCGCCGAGAAACAGTATGTCCGTGGCACTTGGATCGTGTGCACTTCGTTCCCGGCAAATTACGAAGAGCGCGCTGGGTGCCGTCGAACGAGGAAGAAAGAGACACTCCCCGGGCGAAGTTGGGGCTAGGGTTGGCGGCGATGAGAGCCGTGACAGTGGCTAAGCGCACTTGCGAGAGCGAAACATTTCTACGGAGTGCACGTGAAAGCGTAATATGTTGCTCCGCGCAAAAGTTGCCCGTCAACGAAACACGCAATGCTTTCGTGGCGAAAAATGTTGAAAAACCGAGACCAGCACTGCCGCGACGCTCTGCTGGACTCGATATAATTGTAAGGCCAGGCGCGCACTCACGATTATTTAGTCGCAGAAATAAAATCGGACAGTTTTGAACAGGAATCGATGGGATTATTTAGCCGCGTGTGCGCGCCTGGCCTGACGCATCGCTTTCTGCGAAATAGTCGGTAGCACATTGAGATCGCGAAATCGCGGGAGAAACATTCTCCGATAAGACGTAGATCGATGGAAATCGACGGCGAACCGGCGCGTGCGAGCAGTGAACGCCGAGACGATTGCTAAATTTTGCTCCGCGTATCGCGATTGAGCAGGGACGATGGAGAAAAAAAAGGCATCGGCCCGAAGGCCAGACCGTTGCCGCGGCGCAATTTTCATAAACGAAGAAATTAACGTGATCGCGGTCGCCCTTTCAATTCGCTCGATCGGCCGGTAATAGCCGATCGATATATAAAACGTGTAATTCAAGATTTCCCATGGATCGGTTCGTGCCGAGATCGAATCTGAATTGCGTCAATGTTCGCGTTGCATAATGACCCGTATTATGGCATAACTTCGCGTATCGCCAGCTCGCTCTAGCCGCCGTTACAGGTTACAGCCGATTTTTGCATAACGGCACCGTATGACAAAATCATATCTGACGATCGACAAAAGCTGCTCAGGCTAGGAACTTTCGGTTCTTTTGAAAGAATCGATTTTTTTGATCGATTCTCTGGAAAAATGGTAACCAAAGAATCGATTCTGCTGAGATAAAGAATCGAGTACAAGTTCAAGAATAATAAACGCTGCAGATTCTCATAAGCAGTCCAAATAAAAGGACCGATGTTGGAAGAATTTATTTCCTCGAGTAAAAGAATCGAGTTCAGAATTAGTGAATGCTGCAGATTCTCTTAAAAAGTCTAAATGAAAAATATCGATCTTCGAGGAATCGATTTTTTTTATTAATTAAATCGGAATAAAACCTTCCTGGTTCAGGTTAGAAGATGATTTATTACCGTTCCAATGTTAACACATCGTTCATTTTACAGTTTAGCTTCACTAGATATTGTTTTTCTCAACACAAATTGGCAATTGTGGTAAATTCGCGATCTTCTTGCAGGAAGTCTTCGAACTTGCCCGCCCTTTGTGTTCGACCAATAATTCTATTGAGGACGGAGCATGCACGAGTGTTCGTTGTGCGCAAGAGTATGCCCGCAAGAAGTTTTTACGCATCCTTGTCTATATAAAGGGCACAGGCTCGTAATTCGACCGTACTGAGTGTTCCGTTGTTGTCAGTAAGCATTAACCGTTAGCCCCGACGAGGTCTATTCGCCAGCGAGCGTTCGTTCGTCGTTTTGTCACGGGAATTTCAATACGCTCGAACGTTCGATAACACCTTGGCTGGAAAAGTTGGGAAAGTGAACGGAAATTCGCGGGACTTGGAAACGACGTTTCCAATAGTCAGCGACTAGAAATCACATCCGTCCTGATAAACTCAGTACATTTTTCGAGTCCAGCAATCGAAGAATCGGAACATAAGGTACGTTTCATATATGTAACTGATACAACGAAGCATTTTTCTTGCTTTCCGGTTTGGGGATTATGAGCTTTGTCGATTTTAACAGCTTTCGTGTCCCTTTGTACTATTGGAGCGCCACGATACATTTTGTATTCTGCCGAATACCGATTTTATTCGCCCCGTGCGTCACACGTTTTCGTCAACAAAATTGATATTCGCGTTTTTGCAAACATCATATTGCGTACACTGCAAACGTTTATAACACGTGCTGTGGATGGACCGCACAACGGCCGAATGGAAAGTCGTGCGAAAATGCCAGGGCACGGAACGTATTAATGGTCAATGTTGAGATTATTCTAAGCACTGATTCCGTCGATATTGTTTTATCGTGCTTTAATCACCGTTTTCAGTTGAACACGTTTGTCCTCGTGTCGGCAAGAACTATCGATCAACAAACACGGGTTCGCTTAGGATGCCGAACGTGACCGCTCGGTTTGAATACGTTTTATGTGTCCTTTTCTTATTTAGACCGTCGACCTTTGTATCGTCTGTTCGCGATCAAAACACATGCGGCAATTTGCTAGATGCCTTTAAAGCACAGCGACGATTCTTACTATCGCAGGCTGTACAAACTCGTTCGTCGAACGACATAACGATATTACAAAAGAACGGCTCGAAAGATCAATGACACGTAATATCGGATTTGAATGGAATCATTTTGAACAATTAGACGACGCTTCTAGACACACGAACTTTGTACTATTCCATTTATGTACATATGTATGTCAGACTAACAAGTATCAATGAGTGCGTTCAAATTTGAGCGCTGTACATGTACATAATTATGATATCATAACCAGTCGCATTTGTTTCTAGAATTATGTCGTCTAGAAACAGAAACAAGAAGACTACTGCCTCCAGCCGAAGATCTTGCTGCTATTCGGACTCCGACAGTGACTCCTACAGCTCGGATTCCGATAGTTGCGACTGTTCAGATTGTTCGGATTGCTGGGAATGCGACAAGACACCGAAGCGCAGGAAGGGAAAGGGGAAGTCGAAAGGCAAGTCGTCGAAAAAAACTGCGAAATCGAAGACTATCGCCAAAACCCCTAGCAGCGTGAAGACATCCAAGAAGAAGCCGGCACGACGTGAGATTTCAATCATGTTAATCTTCATTATGACAGCTTTCCTGAATTTGAGAATAAATAAGATCTCAGGTCGATCACAATGGCAGTCGATGTTTTTATACAATCATTATAAATGTAGAATGCTATAATTATAGCCGCGTTTGCATTATATTGTTCCGTATTGTCCCACATTAATGCTGTCTTACTTTCCTTCAACAGGTCGTGCATCGTCGTCCTGCAGTGGTTCCTCATGCTGCTCCAGCAGCGACTACGACTGCTACGACTGTCCTCCCCGCAAATCGCGCCGTCGCGCCGCAGCATAATTATTTATCAGCACTCGCGATTAATTGTATTAGCGATGTTCCCTGTCTCGTTCACACCTGTACCTCTCCCTTCATCATCCTTTCTTCCTACCTATCACGTGTTGTTTGTTGTAATGATAGGAACTTAAGTTGGGATATCAGCGCGTACTAGGAATATAACTTGGCATATGAAAATGTATTTAGCACTACTCGATCCAAAGTAATTAATAGGTTAACGCGTTATAACGAGGCGAGGCATGTAAAGATATATTATCCCTTAACTTATTTTGATATTTTAATCATTTATCTCCGCCGTGGCGTTATTTATTGAACGATTAGTATAAGAAGAGTACGCGTATTGAACGTTATTTTATATTTACAACGCTAAGGAATCTGTAAGATGTTATGTGCCAATAAAGAAATATTTTTACACGACCCGCGCGCATATATCAATGAACCGAAAGCGCCGAGCATGAGGTCGACTGTGTGCACGTCTGCTAGCGCAGAGACGTTTGCCTATAACCGGGCGCGTTGTAAGGAACATCCTTAAAGCAGTACAAATTGGCGGACATAAATATGCATATAAACTACCAAATCGTTTCATACTCGCCACGACTCGTCTAAAATGCACATCAGTGCAGCGTTACGTATTAGTACAGTAAACAGAACCAATAACGAATGTATCTTCCATAGTAATTCGTGACTCGATCAGTCAACCTGCTTAAGTGATTGGCATGAATTAACGAAGAATCGTGGATATTGGGGATTGAAGGGAGTCGATGTAGGCGTCCGTCAAGACGACCCGGCAATAAGCGGGTCCCGATCGAAAACTGGTTCTCTAGCGCGCGAGTTTAATTCTCAGGGGTGCCACCCATCGTTATTTACTGTCCCTTCGTCTCATTTCGTGTCCGCTTATACTCGTAACTCGACTGCACGGGGCACGTTTTGCAAGCGAGCTCCGGCTCTTAATTGGATTTAAGAGCGAATAGGGGGGGCTTTTATGGCCCTTCGCGTTACGTCGAGAGGGTCAAACACGCTCTTTTTTCCCCGATGTTATGCTACGATCTATCGCGGCACGCCACACACGCACGCGCACACAGTCGCATTTATTCCGCGAGGAAGCAGATTTACCGACTGCGAAACTTCTAACAATGACGCATTAACTTCTTTCTCGCGCTGCTTAGCCCCCTGGAAAACCGTGCCGACTGCTTCTAAGCGAGATATTACGCGCGGCGACTCTCGTTAAGCCGTAATTTAAATGTCGTCGGCGGCGATCTCGATTTAAAAAAGACGCTTCGAGTAATGGATCGTTTTACTGGCAATGGTAATGTGGAAAATGAGATACGGGGAGATACAGAAATTACTATGATTTCGTGCTCTCCGCGGTGACGGTCACCGTATTCGCGAGCGAGCGACAATGTTGTGCGGCACATGCGATCATTATCCTGTTTCGTTGGCATTTGTGAAAGAATCGCAGGGGTTCGCTGAAAACTTAGCCGATGCAATCGTCATTACGAGAGTTGCAAACGGCGGAGCGGAGTATCGCAACGCGTCTCCATACTAATTATATATTGGAGCCGCATGATCTTTGGCCCCGGCGATACAATGGATTCCAACAATGACAGTCGCAATCGTCCGATCGGATCGCGCGAGAGGCGGAAAAGTTTGCGCGCCGAACGAACGAGAACGAACTCGGGCGAACTCCCCGCAAAAGGTCTGCGATCATTAAATCATACAGTCAGCTGAATTCCGCAAAGTTCATCAAATTCGCGGGACGAACTCGCGGGGCCGTTTGGGTGCGGTGCGTGTGCTCGTGACATTTGAACGCGGTTGACGTTGCCTGATCCCGATTTATTCCTGCGAACCCGATGAAGTCACATTCTCGAAAAAAAAAAAAAAAAAAAAGAATTACGGCTTTTCGAGAATCTAGCGTCATCAATTCGGCCGAAAAAATAACGGCGCGCTTAGTATGACAAATTTCGTCCAAACAGAGCGGTGTTGTAACGTTCTTTTTTCAAAGCGTCGCTGCATAAAATACGTTTATTAAAATTGGTATAAAAAGTAAATGGAAAGAAACGAATGAGGAGACATACAAACCGACTGCGAGGACGAATTAAAAGTAATAGGAAAACAATAAATAAAATAAATAAATTCACGAACATTGCATAATTTATGGACCAGACTTCGTCTACTTATATTGCCAATAACACAAATCCAAGAATAATAGGACTAGTCACAGTTTAACTATATCACACTATAATCTCGGTATCTAATGCACCGCGTCACATGTCTCAATAAAAACTCAATCCCAGTCGTGGGTATATAAAATGAATACAGTTGAAATAATACGCGCCACGAATTAATATTTAAATGACACACATTTACAAACGAACACACTCATGCCGCTCACACTCACACATACATTCGATCTTGCTGATTGTCGACTTTTTGCCCTTCCAGAAATCCTTTTTTAATTGTCGTTTGGAGAGGTGAGCGAGCGCTTCTTATATCAGACCACAATCCCAGTTTCTCTGCCTCCTTCAAGATCGTGAGGAGATCTCTTTGAATTATACGTGTATGCACAGATACGTGTATTTTGTCGATTGCTTTCTGTCGATGAGCCTTGTATAACTTTAAGCTCGCGGTACCACTCTGAACTCTTGGGACGCCTTTGGTCGTCTCCTTATCCCGCTCATTTCCCTTCACCCCTCGCCTCTTGCCTTTTAGGCGTCACCTCACTGTCATTTGAATTAGCACGTTATCCTTTTACCTGAGCGCCGCTGTTCAATCATTACTTGCCTCTTAGGCGTCACCTCACTGTCATTTGAATTAGGACATTATGCTTTTACCTGAGCGCGGCTGTTTAATCATTGCAGTGTTTCAAATTGAACCGGAGCGTACGTGACGTAAACAAAGAAGCGATTCCGTTTAACAGGCACGATATGCGCGTACTTCAAGGTAAGGATCGAGTGATTCACACGGCAGCTGGAAATACGACGGAGTTATATAATGCCACAATAAGAGCTGCGCGGTGACAGTTGACGCGACGAGAAGGAAATTCTACGCGAGATCGCCGGCAATTCCGGTAGCCACGACTCTGCTGGGGAAGTCCAAACAAATGACTTTCCCGACAAAAAGCACGGAAACTAAATACATATCTGCGGAAACAGTATCAAATCGCGCGTGTACCATGAACAGTGTAATCTTTCATTCTACCGACATACATGCGCGAACCATTCGAGTGTGCCTGACGCGGCAATCAGCCACACGTTTGTCGATTTCGAATCGTACATCGACACGTCCCACGATTTCATCAAACGCCAGTAGCCGCACCGTGCGCGCGCGCGCGCGCGCTGTTATTGTGTAAGAGTATCGAATGCGGAAAGTATCGGGAACGCGCGGCGCGATAATTTATTTCAGATAGAGAGAAACGATTTGAATTTGCGTCATGTGAATTTTCCGGAACCGTGCGCGGCGAGTATTAATTGTCCTGCTTAAAGAGGCCTTACCTCGCCGGCTGCGGCGTAACTTCGATTACGAAACGCGAGGCATAATCGATCGACGAATTTTGCACGGTGAAAAAAAATAAGTGGACAATTTGGAAATGCGGCCAGTTATCTGGACGACCCGACGCGCGCGGCCGATCGTTTAGCGGGAGCGCGCAAAATTATTCATTAGACTCGATTTCGCGACCGCTGCGCGGCGTAAATTGGAAATTGATTGGGGCGCGTGAGTTTTATTAAAACGATATTTAATTCAATTTTCACACCGCCGAGCGCACGTGGATAGGTGTATATCTTACATATTTATAGAAACGGCGCACAGGTGGAATGTGATTACGTAACGCAGATAAAATTGAAACGGGAGATTCCGCGCGGCGCGGCGCACGGCAGTGGTGGGTTAAAATCTCGCAATGACATGCAAATATTTAGATAAAATTATCTACTCGTATAATGGCATGCGTGTGGGAGCGTGAGGAGCGTGCTGCTATCGCGTAAATATCGACACGGCATAGGCGGTCGGCCAACGTAAGTACGTATTGTGCACACTCTCACCGATTGTGGCACACGGAAATAGCGCGGGTTGCGATTAATCGAGGATCGTCCGACAGATGTGTCACTTTTCTACGACTCGATGAACCGCGTGCGATCGACGGGACGAGAATAAAAATACGCCACGCGAGAAGCTAAACTGAATGAAATGCCCGCCGCTAACCACATGCACCGTCGCTATATCGAAACGGGAGCGAACGTGTTTTCGCGCACTTTGCGAATATGCGGAGCGTGAAATGAAAAACAACGCAGTTCAATAATAGATTCTCGCGCGATGCAACAATCTCTGCGCGAGGAACTTTGTAATTTTCCGATAAATACGATCAATATGTATCGCGTGAAATTCAATCAGCGAGAATCGAATTTTATACGCATGTAATCGGCCGCATTATAATTGACGCTGAAACCTCGCGCCACGCCTGTCTCCAATCGCAAGACTCGAAGTATATATTCATTCCATCAGTTCTTCAACATTTCGAGTCCCATGCCCAAGTTCACGGTCAGAGACGGCTCACAGTTTCCGAGCTATGAGTTTCAAAGCCCTTTAATCTGAAATGCCGACGAGGGTACCAAGTTAGAACAATGCACTCTCCCATTGCATTTGTAATAGAACATCGAAATAGCAGCGGGGCGAAGAAACGAGACGGGAGAATTTGCGTTAGCGAGATAGCGACGGCAGTCACGTGCGTCCGTGCAACGTGCCGCATGCTCTTGGGTTCACGGCCTGACTCTACCTTGCCACTGCGAACTGGGAGTTGTGACATAATAGGCCTGCCACTTACCTATACCGCGTTCGCGCTAACGGACTACTGCACACTCGACGAAAAACGTGAAACAAAATGCTTTGCAGCGCTGGATGCTATCGAAATTGTCGAGGAACGATCATCTCAAGTTTCAGCACCGTTCCTCATTTCCCGCAGATGCGTCTGCTTGATCGAAAGTGTTAAAGTTTCAAGAGGCAATGTTTCATCGTGACTTCACATTAATTGACATACTTCACAATCGACTAATGCTCACGGCATAGAACGTGAAACGTGGGAATGCGTAGCTGTAGCTGTTTCAAATTCATCGCAGGCAAGTTATTCAGGCTTCATGCCCGAAGAGGCCGGGCGCCGCGGTGCCGCATTTGTTTAACTGTTTTCCCTCGAAATTCCGCCGACGGCATCAGCTTTGACTACGCTCACCGGGAGGGAAAAAATGCGCTCTTTCGCGCCCCGCGACCGACGTCATCGACCCCAAGCACTTGCGCGTCTCTAAGGAAAGCGCGCGCCGGTGGTACGGGTCTCTTTGATGTGTCGGCGATAAAGCGCAAAAGCAGGGAGACGAAAAAGGGAGACAGAGACAGAGAGAGAGAGAGAGAGAGAATGAGAGACGAAAAAAATAGGAGCTCTGAACGTTGGCGCGAGTTAGCACGGGTATGCCGGCAGCTTCACGCATCGTTGACGCGATGAAATTTCACCGAACGCAAGGAAGAACGGATATTAATTTTAGATTCAGCCTCTCACACGGGCGAGCGCATTGCAGTCGTTCTTTTACCGTTAACGGTAATTTACCTCCGTTTGCGGGGTTATGCGCGTTACAACACACTTCGGCCGCGTTCGCTGAGCAAGTTGTCTCTCTCTCTCTCTCTCTTTTTCTCCTCCTCTGTCACTGCCCCTACTGTCCCCTTCTATCCCGCTGCGAAAGGTCCCCGTTCGCTCACATTGTTCGCCATCGAGGTGGGACTAGTTATGGTTAGATAATGGCAATGCATCTGGGATATAATTAAAGTGTCTCAGTTACCGCGGCAATATTTCTCGTCTCCCTTTGGGGATCTCTCCCGTGGACGCGCGTCGTCGTCGTCTAAGCTCTAAGTCGATAACAAATAATCGTGAGGCGCGAAGTGTTATCCATTGCGGGGACGATTTACGGCGAATTCGGATGGCCGCGGCGAAAGAGCTTGTTTCGTTTGATTTATCGCTTCTCTGAGACGCCGTTCGTTGTGTAACCGTTACATCATTCCTCCTGCTCTCGGATATCTCATTTTCTGGCCTCCTGGACAGTCGACCACACCAGACTCTCCGCCGAAGTTTCATTCTTTTCGCACGTTGACCGTGGCATCTCCAAGTGTTGCTTTTACTTGAATGCGCAGCGTTTATCCCGAAATCCCGATGAATATCGCGTCAGATTTGGTGAAGTCTTTCTCTGTAAGCTTTGTAATGAATTCATTAGTTTATTTGCTAAAAATGATTTCCTTGTTTTCAGCCGCGAATCGTCTGGCAGACTCGAGTGCGACACAGCATCTCGGAAATCCCGAGTTTATTAGCATTGCGACGCGAGAGGAGGTCCGGCGGCAGCGAGACGTCGTTTGAAAATCGTCCGCCTGTGTGGAATTTCCCTGGTACGGACGGCGACCATTTACACACTTCGCGGTATTCTCTATCTCTATTTCTCTCTCTATTTTTCTCCTCTCACCTCCCACTAGGGATGTCGGATTCCGATTTGACTCAAAAATCGATTCTTGCAAATGAATCAAACATCCCTACCTCTCACCTCTTACCCTAACTCCGTCCTCTTTCCGCTTTCTTCGATCGGCAGACGATTCCAGAGCTCGTACAGTTCAATGCAAAGCCCCCATTTCTACTGTGCAATCGCTGTATAATGCGAGCGGGGACAAAAAAAACATCTCGATTAAATATTCAGGAGATACGGAGCACCTGTGCGAGACGAATCGGTCCGAGATTTATGGACACCGCTCGCAGTCCGACGGTCATGATGCTGATGAGCTCCAGCGTCCGCGCACAGGAAATTCGCGAAACTTGCACAAGAAGTTAATTAATCGTCAGTTGATTACGCTTCGATTATTCTCTCCCCGACGCACTTCGTTTGATCGGTTTGCAGCTATTTCCTTGACAGAGAACGACGTTGACTGCGCCGTTCATCGAAATGAGTACCTTCTCGCTCCGAGATATCGAGGAAAAATCGTGAATCGGTGGAAAGGGACCTTTATCGTCGCTCACACCCCTTCAACGAAGCTCTCCTCTCCGGGTAGTTTCCTGCCACCCACGCCGTGCGCTCACCCACAGACCCGGTCCTTTTTATAACGTCCCTTTGTCTACGCCAATTTGTCAGGGAATAAAAGTGCCGGCGAGGAGGAGCACGTGTCTCTGTCGCCTGCTGAAAACGGCGCACACGGCGGCCGGGCAAAATTGTCCCACCGCTCGCTGCACATCCGAGCGGATCGACTTTACGGCCGCGTCGCCGTTCCTTGCGTAACGCCCTGCGAAACTATTTTTTCCCCCCTTTCTTCCGTTCGTGCAGTTTTATATGTCGTTAAATCGCCGCCGGTTCTTCTCCGCGAAGCTCGCGTGCGCCTCTATTTTCTCCGCTTCTACCATCCCATTATTCCGTGCCGGGACAAAACGTGACGAACGCTTGCCTGTCTCGTTCCAGATTCATTTCCTCGCATGCGGACCTTTCGTCCTGTCGTCGGACGCAAGCACGATGGTCAGCGCGTTGACGCGCGTGTCATCTGCTGTATTAGTGATGTACGGAAACGTAAAGGCATCGGTATTCTTGAGAAGATTCATTCCGGTTCGATCGGAGCAACAAAAGTAATTTCGGCTGTAAAGGATTAAGTACGTATCTTCTTGTTAGAAGTTTACCTTGACTGATCTTGTAATCAGCTAGGTGCGAGTATGTTGGTGTATTTTGTTTCTCCGGCGTTAGTATGCGTTTTCGAGGCAGGCGCATGGAGAAGCTCGACAGAGGCAGACAGTGTACTAATTATACAAATATAACCAATAAAACTGAATACTTCTTAACCACCTTACAATTACATGTTAGTACGACTGATACCGTTTGCTAAGATAATTTGTGTTTGAACGTTACGAACGTTTCAATTCTCCCCCTCTCTCTCTCTCTCTCTCTCTCCAATAAAGTCGGACTCGACGAGATGCTGCGATAGTGTGAGACGTCCGTCACGAGTATATCGTTGTCTGCTTATCAAGTGTCCCGATCGGACGAGGCGCGTGCGAAGGCGTAATCGGTTATTCCATGTCGTAACCGCGCCTATTCAAGTTTTCACCGGAAGCCTTACATCGCGCGCCGATGTCATCGCTGGCAAGCGTTACGCGCGCGAGCAACGCCACGCGGAAGGCCGCGGAGAGAAACAGGCGAGAGGCCGTGAATTAACGGTGAACTCTCGCCGATTACGATCGATAATTGCGCGGCCATAGGTGTGGCGGGCGTGACTATTTGCTCGCGATACGTGTTTATTATATCTCGTCTCTTACGACCGGATTCTGCGACGAGGCTTAACAAAGCTCAATACAGTCGCACGCGATGCAGTATATGCTCGCGACACGTCCAACGTCATTTATCATCCGGTTGTAAGAGAATTAATCACGATTTCCGATAGGCTTCCTTGAATCGCTACGTAAATCATACGGATTACCTTAGCACGTAAACCGCGCACCCGAAACGCATTGAAAAGTGACTGCTCCGAAGTTGTGCAAGCCGCGTCGCTATTGTACCGACTTCGATCATACTTCACCGTGCAACATCTTTTGCAAACCGTCCCGTTCCGAAGCGAACGTTTGAGGCTGCAGCCGGACAATGTGTTCCCCTCCCAGCCATCGGCCGAGCCGAGTCAATGACGCAAGCGAATCCCTGACACACGGCGCGGCGAATTATTACGCAACCCTTAATAATCCCCGGAGTTTACGCTGGCGTTGTTTCGCACGAATTAGCCTCTTCGACCGGACTGCTTTACGAGCCGGCTAAACTGGGGTTGTAAACTATGACGCCTAGTGTCGAAAGAGCCCCGGAGCCCCTCGCCGTTTGCGAGCCGGAATCTTAACGAGTTACGTTCGATCGTGCTTCTCGCATGAAAAGGCACTCCGTTCTTCGCCCGGAGGGCGGAGGGAGAAGAGGCTCTCTGCAAATAAATTCGACGTCTATACGACCGAATCGGGGCCCAGGACCTCGACGTAAAGCTGTACAAGCCGGGCGGATTCGAAAAGTGCGCCGGTGGTGTCGCGCGAATGATTTAACCGCACCTTGCATCATCGAATTGAATTCCAACTTCGAGAGCGACGAAGAGAGTGCGCTGGACAAACGGAGGAGCGCGATCTTTCGCAATGACACTGCCGCGGCACGCTCGAATGTTACCGTTTAATGTACCACATTTCTACGGCGCTAAGGAGACGAATAAGATGACACTCCTAGTCCGAGTAACGGTGCGCGCACGTCGGAGATGCACGGTGGGAAGATCGGAGATTGGTTTGGCTCCATCGAAATTTCGTAATAAGTTGTGGGATAGGATTGCGGCCTTGTCGAACGTAAGAAATGTCTGCGGAGCGCTCGTGTGGTAATGTGGCGCGGACCTATTTTTAAATTCGCTATCGTTACATAGATAGTCAGGAAACAGTCAAGTCAGATACACTGTCACTTTTCTAGATTAACACATTGACTCGCGCGTCAAATAATGGAACATGGAACTGAACTTTAGTTGTCGCATTTCTTGCGCAGTTAATTTACGATTTTATCTAATATCTGATAGAGGGTTAGAAACACGCATTTTAAGTACCCTATAATTGTACTGTAAAACGAGCATATACGTGTACACAGTGTTAGCCATATGGGACTGACGTTGCAGTGAATGCGTTAACGTATCCTAGTCTCGTCTGACATAACACACATGCGTTTAAGGTCGACATCGCGTTCTCAGCAGGAGTGACGTTTGCCGAGAACGAAAATCGACCCGTCCCGCGAAATCTCCAACGAGCCGACGCCGACGGAGCAACACGATATATCGATGCCAGTTAACCCAGATATTTTATTGTTCTCGCGCATCGGTACCCGGGAGAAGCCGGTACCGACTATATGTGCAAGGTGCTTGCCACGAGCGTTCGTTTACCATGGCAAGCACAATTCACGTACACATGCCACGTGGTCCAACATAAACGGTCACCTCATTACGCCACGATATCGGGTGGTTCAAAAGTTGCAAACAAAACGTAGACAGAAGTTATCTATTAGCACTCGAAATGATAATCACACCATTTAAAATTGCCTCGGCACACACGATGCTCCTCGAAACTATCTCCACCCCCGAAACAAGTCGTTGTGTGTAAAAACAATTTTCTTATCCATCACGGAGTACCAATATTTTCACCGCCAATACATTAGCGATTAGCCGAAGGTCCACTAAACAATAAAACTTTGCCCCAAATTACTACCTGCATAGAAAAAAAAAACCGTGTCACCTGGTCTACTTTTCCTGTTATTCTTTTTTTTTTCTCTCTCTTTTACCGAACCTCGTACCATTTCGTAAGTAAGTGTTCGGACACTCGTGCATGCCGATGCACATGCATGCGTCCGGCCGCGTATCGTTTGACGTAACAGCGTCGTGACACGCCGAGATAGCCGAGAAAAGAGCCCGAGGAGACGGAAGGGGAAGCGCCAGCCAGTGCCACTGTGTTACTCGAAAAAGTAGGTTTCTGGAGCAGACGAGCGAGCACGAAGCGATGATGATGATGATCGAGTCGAGTTCCCGCACGCCTCGAAATGCTCTCTCGTGAGCGCCTCCGCGAATAGAAGCTGCCTCGGGCAAAATGCGCCAGTGATAAGTATTACGTACACGCGAGGAGAGATCGTTTCCCGCGGGGGTTGAACTGCTCAGTGTCGCAGTGGGCGAGCGACGTTTGCACGTTAAGGCCACACATCGTTGGATCCATCAAAATTTCCCAGTCGCAGCTCAAAGCACTTCGTTTTATCTACAAGAGCTCTCCTTTAGTATAGACTTATAGAGAGTGCGATTTACGGGAGATTCGAGTATTCGTTCGGATGGAATATTGAGGAGATTGAGAAAAGATTCCTACCTACTTTTTTGTCTTTCCGAACTAGAGAAGCGCGTCTCGTGACCGTCTGTCAACTATTGTGAAGCGAAGTGTGACCAATGAACGGCAGCGACGACAGACGGTTTAATTTGCAACAGAATACAGAACAGACTTTTTTATCAGTATTTTTAGCGAAGCCGATGTTGCGCTCCTTGCTCTAATTGCACGAGCAGAAATGGTCCAAAAATTAAATTACACTTCGTATTGACGGCGGATCGAAATGCGATTTATTGGCCTTTATTGACAGCGTTTCCCTTCGCGGCGAACGGTTCGATCTAAACTGATCAGATAGAGCGGACAGTACTAGTGGCGAAATCGGTCACGTGTCGCTGGCGAGTCATTCAACAGAACAACGTTTTTGTAAATCACAATGAACTTTAACAATTCATTATATTCATGGCGGAAACAACGTAAATGAGCTGTCTTGAATTAACCCGTGCTGGAATTATTTGCCCTGAGCGTACCTTTTTATCGCCGACAAATAGAGACGGCATTTCGAATGATTAATGAAGTTCAAACACTGTCGCGGCCAGATGCCCACGGATCACATCTAATTAAAATCTATCGACAAAGTCTCAAATACCTATTGCCCCGTCGAAATGCAAATTTGGCAAATGCTCAGAGACAAGCAAAACATCAAGCATAGTCCTCGTTTCCAATTAGATACGTAATATTATCCCACACGACACATTACCTATGACGAAAGGAACGAAGATGCCGATACGTTCGAAATCATTCAAAACGTCACGTCCTCAAGATCAAACTCCATAATTTGTCGATCCGATCGTAATCACTTAACACTTAACAGACCTACGTTCGACTAGACGACCAGTCGTGCGAAATCGGCACAAAGCCGATCCTAATAACATAGCGTAGGCGAGCCAAATAAGGAACGCGTTCGGTGCCATGCGACCGGCAACGTGATTTTTTAATACTCCCCTAATTAGGGGCTAAAAAGGTGCAACGTGTACGTCAGGCGTTTAGACGCGGGACAAAGAGTCGCGGTGACAGTAACGACTCGGTTATGACGACAGATGCAGCCGACCTAGCCGATCCAGTCGCGGAAGGAGTATCTTTGCAACAACGCGTGCCGGCCGATCGGCATTTATTATTACCGGATCGATGACGATAATTGTACAACGAGAGGGCACCGGGCGAGCGCGAAACGCGCGACGAGCGACGAGGTGAGTACTGAGTAGTCGCACGAGCACGCAATGTCGCTGACAGCGAACGCAGATAGGTGTGCACCTATACCTCGCTATACGGCCGCTCTTTATACGGCATTTCGCTATAAAGGCCTTTTTTAATTATGGCACATTTTCGATTTATGGCCCACAACGTTTCGTTAGACGGCCAAAACGAATGCTGTACTGTTACTTTCTGTTTCGTTTCAGCTTCTCCCTTTCGGCGGCACTGCTACATTTTGCCCCGCGAAAATATGAGGAACGTTTAGCACAACATTGTCATCATTTTACATGTATCAAAATAATTGATTCGTTATACGGCTTTTCGCTTTACGGCCAACTTTTTCGGAACGTATCGAGGCCGTAAAGCGAGGTATGGGTCTACACGTATATAGGGTGATTCTGTATTTTCATACAGAAATATGTATTTTATTACAATTAGTGAAAGACGTCTGTGTTTTCTTCCCTATCACTTTCCACCGATTTAGACACTGTCAAACGACGTACTATTACATCGGAAGTCGTCGATCTGAATGTTGTAAGTATAGTACAAATGATAACTGGCAACCGTTAAGGTGAACAATTTTAATATGTGAATTTATTAACGAGTGTAATTTACTGAAGATGCGCACGAGCAGAAGAAGTCGCGCAGACGGCATGAAAGTGATATGCGCGCGCGTGTGTTTTCCCTCGAGTTACGTCTGCAATGTTTTTTAGGGATACAAAGTGTATCGCGGGAGAGCCTTCCCCGACTTGCCGGGAATTAATTTTCACTGAAATACTTCTGGTACCGCGTTCGGGAGATAACGAGCAACGCGTCTGCTTGCCAGGCTTTTACGAAATGTCCGTGTATTATTCTTCTAACCGATGTAACGTAATAACGTTCCTGATAAAGACGGAGCATTAATGAGAAAACATACAATCGCCTGAGAACTCTAAAAAAGAAATAAAAATAGTGTGAAAGGCTGTTATGGCGTTTTCTTTTCCCACTGAACCGAACAGATGGCATGCGCGAGGGGGAAGTTTTTCGATTTTGCCGCGATACGGTAATAAAGTAACGAATCGTGAAAAATAGCAGTGATGACATACGCGCAACTAACATAATAAATCGAGTGCTTATTCGAAGACACTATTGCAACCGAAGACGTGTGGGCTTAATTGGCACGATTTCAATCCGTTAGCCGAGGAATTAATGAAAACAACAAATCGGCGCCGGCGAGCAAATTGCTCACGCGGATCGTTACGTTCGAAAAGACCTTCTGTACGGGAGAGCAGGAAAAAAAGGCAGTCACGCATGCGAAAATTGCCGTCGTGACGCCGCGAGCTCGCGGGAATAATGGTAAAAACGACAGTAACGCCGAGACGAACGGGTAATAATGAATGCGACCAGTTCGGGAGGTGGAAACACGAAGTTGAAAACATCGGTGGAAGTAGTGATGGGACTGGTACTCTCTTCCTATTAAGAAAACAATCACCGAACAAATATTGCTGAGTGCTCATGCATAGACGAGTAACTGACACTCATCTGCATCGCAAGCATTGATGCTTACAAGGAGAACGACTCTTATCCAGATGAAACTTTAGGAAATGAAACCCACCCTATTCTGCCCATAGACATTCCTTTCTTGTACCGTGGGCCTTATTTATCGCGGAAAATGCATATATCATTTTTCGTCCGACTAATCTGTCAGCATCATAACACCGAATGTTAAATAACGATTGTGGTAGAGGCAGTAAGGCCTTGCTTTTTTTATTACGTATCAATTTGAGCGTACTTAATGTAAACATGGAACAATTGACATTGTTGAAAATGATTCCGTTACCCCGCCGAACGATTTCAGCGAGCTCGAGCGTTAATTGCCAGCACCGAAGTTGCAGCTCAATTAATCCCATCCCTAGCTGGAAATCGAAACCAATTTCTCATCGGGCGCCATTATCGTCCTATCAACATTCTCTCGCGGCGCGTTCTTTACGGATCACCGCGATGTCTCAACGCCGGTCTCCCGGCTTAATAGCGCGGACATTAACGATAAATAACGACGACTCCTTTGACTCGGCTGGATGGTCGTTTACCCTCCTTCCTTGCGGCCTCGATTCACGACGAAAACAAGCCGCGACGGCTACGCGTCAGAATGCGCTCGCTTTCCGGACTGCGCCACTCGACGCGTGTCAACCAGAAGACAAACACGATTTTGCACGTCGCCTATCAACGTCTGCAGCGCGCGCGCGCCACACTTTTGACATTCGCCAGATTTGTTTTTTTTTTTCCTTCCGTTTTGTCCCGCGTCAGAACGAGTTCCTCTGCTGGACCGCGCGCGCCGGTGCACATGGAGAACGGCAGCACTGCGCACGACTGTCTGAACTTGTTGCAGTCGTTCGTCAACTGCGAATCCGAGTTATTGTTGCATCGGGTTTCATCATTTCCTACTTTCCTTTCGGAAGCATTAAAGCGGTAACATGTGGCGGTAGATGATTCCTGTGAACTCGCAGTCTACTCTTACATGTGCCGTTAACCGTGACGTTACACAGCCCTTCGTCACAATTTTGCGAGTCATGTGTGTATGTGTATAGTCGTGCGTACACGACTTCCATCGTGTATCATCAGTTGCGTTAGCGCACGTTACTTGTAACGCGGTGCGAAAATTTCCTAACCACCGTATGGATTTTTAAACAAATTAGCGGCTCGGATGATGGAAAATTATTTCTTCGAGTACACGCATGCGCGGACGAGCCGGGAGGCAAGAACGGACGTGCGCACGTGCTGAGTTATGTCACGATCCAAATGATTACGTAACGTGTACAGTAAGGCGTAAGTCGAGTTAACGAGGGACCTTCGAAAATACCGACACAACAGACGGACCTCGATCAACTTTTGTTCGACGTTTCTTTCCGTGCAATGCTTTAACACGATTGGGGCAGTTTAGTCAGAGTCGACAATGGAAAACTGAAAACTGTGGTTAACGACCTCACATGCATTTTCGTAAATTGTTTAAATTAGAAATAAAGTAGCTCCTATTTCCTGCTGAAACGAAAAAGCTTGAAGCGTCAACTATCGACAGTTTCGGAGACAAATCAATTATGCTTTTGGAACTTAATTGCACGTATTTACAAACGGTAAACTGGAAACTTAAACAAATTGCAGAATGTCGTTTAAGCTTGACGAGTTAAACCGTCGACAATAGTCTGGAATGAACTCGCTAGATGCTAGATAAATGAAAGATCATTATTTTTTACCCAATAATCCTGCAGTTAGCATCCAGAGTTCTTGCAAAGAAACACGCATACACGCGTACAAGACGTCGTCAAACTGACAATTACCAGATTGATCCCACCGGCAAATAGAGATAGGCGTCTTCGTGTCCTGAGAAAAAAAACATAGACACTGTTATTACACGCGCCATACTAAATTTAGCACACGGAGCATACTAAATTTAAACTTTAGCACCAAGTCGGTGTTGTTAATACGTCACCGTTGCCACGACGACCTAATCGCTGTCGTCACGTCCCTGCCCCCAATTCTAATCGTATCATTTAATCGTAACCATATTCTAATCGCGCGAATGTGGAACAAAACAGGTACCCAGCGTTCCACGCAAAATGGAAACAATTGTCAAATGCGGGGACCAATAAATCTGAACAAACAGAAGAAACTTTTTGTGAACACATTGTCGAAGCCAATATCGAGGAACCAGAACTTTAAGCGCACACGCGGAAATAATAGACCAGATATATCTGTTTTGAGTTGGAATAAGCATGAGTCAATAGTCGTTGCCGAATAAGCACAAAAGGCAAGATTGTTTTGGCCCATCGACCATTACGTCAAACGAAGTTCGGCACATGTTTCGTCCGGGTTTTGCAAGATAAAATACAGACACATCACGAACTGATTCTCAGATATTTTCTTGCTGAAGAGGCCTCTATATATACGTTCCTGACACACTACTATTATTACTGTTATTCTGTTATTATTATATTACCCACTCCTTTATCAGAGAGTATGTGTGACACATAAAAATCGATTTTCTATTTCTTGGCAGAAACAAAACACGTGTCGTGAAAAAATACATGAACGAAACAGTACGATTCTATTTCATTATCGAGGAATGTTCACAAACATAAAGAGACACGATTGGCGTCCATCGAAAGTTTCATATTTTCTCGCACCAGAGCGCTTTGATAAATTTGCCCCGATTAAATTCGCTTGCTCACCGGTAAATAAACATTTATATTCAATGCGTGATGCATGCAAATTCTACTGCATCCTTTTATTTCATATTGCACGAACATCAGGCTAGTTCCACGCTCTCGAGGAATTTCATGTAGTGAAAGGAGACGAACGTCGGGCCAGATTTCGGGTTGTAACATTTACAACTCCCTGACTGCAGAAAGTTACGACATGACGCCAAACAGTGTCATTCTTCGCATTAATTCTCTTGTTAGTCGCCTCTTGGCGACAAAACATTGTGCAAAATAAATGTGCTTCAACGATGTATTGGTGTAGACGCGTGCTCGATACATGCCGAGCGTGTTGTTTGCGATTATGACACAAAACAGATAGAAGCATCACCCTTACAAACTGGCGACCGATTTCTAAACTAACGACACAATGACAGTAATATGTCATACATTTGATGATCGGCAAATAAATTAGCAAGCGAACACCATACGAGGTGAATGTACCGATAATCGTCCGAGTACCGCTATTGTCTTTTTATCGATAACAATGTCTCGAAATAGAATCAATATTAATCGTACAAACATACATAATAGTCTGTCACCATTCAAGTATTAAACACTCTAAATTACCCCGACAACGATCCATGGTGACGTCGAAAAGAGATTTTCATTCGCGTATAAATACTTCTATGACAAGAGCAACCGCGAAAAAAGGCAGTCGTTCAACGATGCAAAGTTTGCGGAACTTGGACTAGCGTAAAAAGCGTGAGTCGACGCGCACGTAACACGGAATTGCGCGGAAGGCGCAGGGGGGCACAGGGGGGAAGAGTGCGACTCGACATTTCTAATTGTAAGAAGGAGCGCAATGTTATAAAACGAGATTAACTCTGAATCCGTCGAACTGACATCACACGACAGACCTGCATACTTCACTGAAATGACTGTCCGTAAACAGTTCGAGCACCTGTTTACACATTCGCTCACGATTATATACGTCTGTAACGCGTCGAGAAACTTCGCCGTATTTTGACCGCGGACGACGGAACAATGTTAATAAGGTTTTTACTGGCGTCATCGTGTTTTTCGACTTTCGTGCTTAGGTCAGGTTAGATGAGAGAGAATGCGGGACAGGATGCAACAAAGAATGGAGGTCGGAACAAGGACGATGGCATTCGTCGAATTTCATAGTCAAGTATAGACTGGTACGCAATTAATAATGAACAATGATAAGTGTACAATGTACATGTCTAGCGCAGAGTAAATGCGACTAATTTCATTTGACTTTAATTATACGCATGATGACCGACCTAAACACTAGCCGCATACACGCCGAGTAACGATGTCCGGGTTCTACGCGTCCTAGAGTACGCCTTATAATTCGAACGAGCCAAGGATCGTCAAACTTTTTATAACACAATCTGTATCTACTCTCTACACCCAATCGCCGTCGCTCGACTGCTCGTCGTTCTACAATGCAACTCTACCACGCGACAAGCGACCAACTCTATCGACTTCGATTTTCGGAGCTGTTACATAAACTCGGCCAGGGTGACATCATTTTTGGGACGCGCAAAAACAGCGATGCGCAACGAACGCACAATAATACCGCTCAGCAGTTCGGTATCGCATGATGTTTGTTCTGTGATTATTCATCGGTGGCGTATGAGGAGGGGGCCTTTATTGTTTTAAGTGCACAATATTTTTCGCGCCGCCAGCCCAGTCAGACATCCAGCCATCCTGCCATCCAGCCAGCCAGCCAGCCAGCCAGCCAGCCATCCAACCGTCGAATCATCCATTTGACGTGTGTGTATGTACCTGCAGGCGAAAAAGCATCTGCGCAATAATCCGCGAGAAGAAAAACATCGCATTTCACGGCGACGACGACGGTAAATCGTTTCGATCGTTGAGTTAGGTCATGACTGCCGGGTTTAGAGCGTGCTATTGACACGTCATGCAGACGTAACGGATAAGCTGAACGGAAGTCTGGTAACAGAAACGACCTTTGGGACGGAGATCGAGACGGCGACAACAAGCCACTCTGATGTTTCGCTGATCGTTCCGTTCGTCTAGATGGGACTTCGTAACCGTCGCCGATCGCCGTAATCACTGTTAATCGCAGTCGCGAGGCACGGCGGAGAGAACTAGCCCGAGAATTGGGACAAAGTTGTACTTAGCTTTGCGTATAATTCGCGAGGCCTTGATTGACGGATTCTTTCGTAATTCGACACGCCTCTTGGAAAGGATTTTTCCATTTGCTTCGGGGGCTGTTGTGGAAAATTCGTTGATGATCGACAAATGCTCGTAGTAGGGATCGAGCTTATTATCGAGTGACGCAATTGTAGGTTATAGTGCGACGCGATGCATCGTAATGATCCTACATAACCTTATATAACGATAGATGCACTGAGCGAATTAACATATCGGCGAATGCAACAATTATGTTTCAACCATTCAAGGTACGTCATAGATTTATCGTCTCGCCGCAATAAACAATTTTTTATAATTATGGCTTTTTTGCCACTCTAATCAAGTATCGCAATCAATTTGTAAAGACGCACTTGGCCGCACAATTATAGGCATTCATCAACGTCGTAAAACATCAAACAATAAGAAAACAAGTGTCAAAATAAAATATATACCATTCACTTAAAATCTTCAGGCAATGACACAACTTTTTCGTAACGAACTCGTTCCGTAGCACAACGAAGCAGCCGAAGGACCGTAACGCTCGCGTTGCAAAGGGTTGCCAACCCACTGTAAACAAACATTATTTTTCCGCATGCTTAAAGATTTCTTACCCAACGATTGGTAATCGATAAACGTATTTTATAAAGCTTGGAAGTTTTTCTTGAATGATTCGATAAAGTTGGTTAAAAATTAATGAAAACATTTTGCACAGATCGAGAAGCATTGATTGATGCAATGTGGGTCACTGCAAAGTGGCGATAATGTAACGACCGTTCCTAACCTTGCATAACCCTATATATGCAAAGTGAGTTAACACATCGTCGAATATAACAATCATGTTTCGGACCCTCCAAGTGCACCGAATATGTATTATCTGCACGCAACAAACAATCTTTCGTAATAAATAATGAATTTTTTGCAATTTAAATCAAGTACCTCAATGAATTTCGAAAAATGCAATTAGCTGCACATTGGTAACATTAATCAACGCCGCAAAACATTGAAACGATATTACTCGATAAGAAGCAAGTGATAAAACAAAATATGTATCGTACAACGTAATACCTTGAGATTATGAGGCAATTTTTTCCGAAGCAACCCCTTTCCATGTCAACACAAGGCATTCAAAACAACACAACGAACGCGTTCAATTGTATTGCCAACCCCTTACCAACAAAAGGACTCTGCATCACCCGAACATTTTTTTCACCTAACGGTTGGTAATCGATAATATGTAATAATTATTGTGGAATGATTTAATATAGAATGTTAAGAATTAATGGATACATTTCATGCAAATTCAGGATTATTGATGACTGATGCAATGCAGGTTACCGCAATATGACGATAATGTTATGACCCTATAAAACCTTGCATAACCACCTACACGTATTATGCAAGTTAACACTCCAGTAAACACAAAAATTACATTTTCGATGCTTCAAGTGCATCGAATACGTATCGTCGGTACACAGCAAATCATTTTGCGTAATCAATTACCAACTTTTCATCATTCTAACCACGAACGACGATATATTACATGCGCATAAATATATG
Source organism: Priocnemis perturbator (assembly GCA_963942575.1). Classification (NCBI taxonomy): domain Eukaryota; kingdom Metazoa; phylum Arthropoda; class Insecta; order Hymenoptera; family Pompilidae; genus Priocnemis; species Priocnemis perturbator. The sequence goes on along the minus strand of OZ012644.1, from coordinate 15,010,799 downwards.
TAGATCCGTAAACACGGCACCTCGTTACATTAATATCGACAATCTTTTAATGAATATCGTAAAACGCTAAAAGATACACAGAAAAAAATCGAAAGTAATAAAACCAAGTAAATACATATGTATGTATGTATGTATATATGTATGTATGTATGTATATATGTATATGTCGTCAAAATTGATTTTTTACAAAGCCTGTGGCAAGTTCGTCCCAACCGTCGCGTTCCATACCATCGCGGCGAAAGAACTTTCCGAACGCATTTAAATATGTTGCAAACCCACCTCGTTGACGTCGCAGACTCGATAACAGTCGAGCGAAAAAATTCCAAGGTGACGTTATATGCCGTTCAAACTTGCCGCTGCACGGAAGTGGCCTAGGAATAACGTCGTGTCGTTATGTTAGGTCAGGCCTACGAAATTAGCGCGTTGCGTCATTCCTGTTGAATGACTACTGGCGGAACCGGACGAAAACAAACGGGTACGTTCGCTGCATGACATTCAAATTCTTGGCTGAAATTTAACGTAAAAGGTACATTTGCTAGGCTCCCGCACGCGGGTATAAATTTGTCGGAAGAACGACGGATGCGTTTACCTCGGCGAAAGACGAGTGAAAGATGTCACGGTTGAACAAGAGTGCGGATCGAAGGTAACCTCAAATATTCTTTCAATGCACGTGATTGTCGATGTTTCATTGTTGATATGTAGTGTCGTAATGGAACATTCCTGAAATTGAGATTGAAAGAGAGTTGGTGTTTTTATGTGCACTAATTTCCATATGTTACGATCTACGCGTGTACATATGTATATTCATATGGACAATCTGTGAAATCGGGGAATCGTATGAAACGTTTGATATCCGTATTCTACATGTTGCATGTGGTTTATACAATTGCACATTTTGCATTAAGGTTTTAGGCATTCTACACAATGCCTGAATTTTTCTTGAAATATATTTATATTGTAATATAGATTAAATAGAAAGATGACGACACTCATAAATACTTTACCCGCTCGTACATTAACTATTGCTGACGTACAATTTTTCTTGACTCGAGACGAGTCCAAGCAAGTCAGTGCTCACTCGCCATTCTTGACATTCGAAAACTCGATTTTCCAACACAAAACCGCGGAACCGTAATCTGAAAAAACAACACATGTTCAAAAACGTTTTAATCATTCCCCGGCATAAGTGAGTCCGATAAAGTGGCGCAACAAGGTTGATAAACAAAGTGCGCCTCCTTCTTGATCGGCGAAGGAGAGCACAAGGGGTTGAGAAAAACAAGATATAGGCTGGCAGAGAGCAAATAAAGAGTCGGTCTCGCGTCTGTCGAACCAGACGGAAAAACGGAAGTCGGGACTGGATGATGATACGTGTGTCTGCTTTCAAGAGCGTTCTCCATATGTTCTGGCTCATTGTTAGACTTGGGACGACTGAATGGACGATGGTCGAACAACTGAAGCGTAAAAAGACACACAGCACGATAACGAGGCGAGCGAAGACGTCCCACGATGAACGATTGCAGACGTCCGTGTTGTCGACATTAGGCATCCGTCACACCGGTTTCTCAATACAGGTAAAAAGACTAAGCGTGAGTGTGACTAAGGAAAAGTATGAGCACGTTGATTTTGATGTCGAATGACATCTCGAGTACGAAAGGCAAGTGTAGGTATAAAAGTAGTGAGGTTAGGTTTGTAACGCTATTTCATGATCGTTTATTTATACATGTAACTTGTGTTTTAGCTTTCACGTTTGTTTAACTGATACTTCTAGAATGGTACGTTATAGCTTCTACTAAACACAGGGTTAAAGGAGATCGGCCAATGGTGTTACTTGTGGAAAAATATGAAGCCTTCATAAAGTCATCAAAATTTCATTTCTACAGCATTGTGACACAGAGATTGATCCCTCCGCTTTGCTTTTAGACTATCGACAAACCTGTTGTGGTTGACACCTTAAGACTCCGAAAACGTCCTTAAAGCCCTCGTTACGTAACAGTTGCGAGGTGCGGTAGTTCACAAGGAAATAAGTAGCCGGTGGCAGATTGATTGCGTACATGTTTATTGGCGCCCCAGACAGTACGCGATTTTCTCAAAATCGAAGCTTTGATTCGCCGGAAGCCAGTGAACGATACTTACCTACCGGCCAGTTTCTTTGTTTACTCCTTCGGCCGACGACATGTAGAATCGGTCGTGACTAGACTGCTGACAAACGGTCACGTGTGTCGCGCTACGAGCGAACGGCAATTATTCGAGTCTTTGCGCCAATTTGCCAAAACTCCTCGAAAATGCTTGAAGCCGAGGCTCTCCGTAAAGAAGGAAAGGAAAATCCGGGTGGCACGTCCGTGCGTTCCGATGTCGTCAACAAAGCTGTTGCGTCTGTCCTCTGAAAACATAAGCGCGTTCCTACGTTTATAAAAGATCGCATTTGACGGAATAAATTGGATGATTTGTCACGAGTGAGAGGCTAGCATGAAATATCGAAGTTGTCAGCTCTGCGCGATTGACCGTGGCTATCTACCGCGGTTAGCAAGGATTAGCTCACGTAACCAGGGTACAATATATATTTTAGGAGACGCACACAATGTCAGTTGGAAATAAACCGCTAGAATTGCAATCAGAATAAATCTGAAGCGTAATGGTGGTTGGGTGTAACAGAAACCGTCCGTCCGGTGCGTGATGTGATATACGTCCCAATTGTATTTCGGACAGTTCACCTTCGCAACAATTTCAACGATTTCGTAATTGGCGGCAACAGGCTGAAATGTAGATTTCTAAAGCGTACGCGGGGTCTGAAAATTTACGCGTGCGCGACGATTGGCCGCCCTCGTTTGACAGGTGGCACATAGGCACATAGAGTTGTTCTCGAAGGAGATCGATCGTAAATTAAGACGACGACCTACGCGCTCGTAACGGCAATCGTCGGGTTTCGTAATAAATAGGAATTCGGGTGTCGGCGATTTATTTATTTATAATTCAGTGACTCACTCCGCCGACACCTTTCGGCAACGTTGTCCCCCGTTAAATAATGACAGGTAAGTAAACGTCGGCTGCCGTGCTATTTTCAGCACCGTCACCGCGCCCTGATATTTATCGGCGATATTGCTGGCTTATAAATAAGACCGTGGGAGCATCTTTAGCAGTGCGCAATGAGACAGTTCGACTTTCTCGCCCGAGGCAATACCTGTCAAAGTCTAACAAACAAATCACAGTCGCCCGACGACAGAACAAGAGAAACGGTTGATTCTGAGAATACGCACAAATTTTAACCGATCGTTAATATGACAGCATCAAAGTAAAGAATACAGCTGATAAGTCACCGCTCTAATTAGATTCGCGTTCCCCGAAATCACGTCGATGTACGCGTCTAAATGCGGACATCGCGTTCGTCCGATTAGAAATTCAGAATGTCACGACTGTTTGCCGAGAATAAATTACGCGAGCGAAAATCCGCGGCGCACGATTATACGCGCGGGCGCGACACCTTCGTGCGAAAAGCGCGATAATAATCGGCCGATCGAGGAGGCAAGGCCGGGTATCTGTTGACCGTGAAAACCGTCTGACATTTCAATATGAGCGTCTCTTATCTGCGGGCGCGGGCGCGGGCGCAATCAATCGGCACTCCAATGACCGTCAATTTTCGCGTCGAAAGATAGTAGGCGCGGGATTTGTCCTCGCGAAATTTACGACTCCGTCCGGCCTGCCCTCACTCAACGTCACGGCTGTTGATGCACCGTGTTCCTGTGTACACAATTGTACGGCGACGGCAGCCGAAATTGTGATTAATCGCTGTTTGCGCCAAGCCACCGCCGGTGCGCCCGGCCAATTATTTCCGGCAGCTGGATCGAACTCTTACGAAACGGGTCGAAAGTTACGTCGCGCGTCGCCGGATCAACGCCGCGACGCGTATGCGCGAGGAGGACGGCGGAAATTTCCAGACGATGATGCGGTAGCCTGTCTCGATTCCGCGATCGAACGTCTGTTCGTCTCGCCGAATCACGATGGCATTTAGCGAGTGCAAGTTGCTCCCGACTGACTATTCCATCGGCGCAGCATTCGTTATGCAATTCTTAAACGGTAGTAATACTTTCCTAACTGTTTTCGAGGGATTCTGTGAATGTATAGAGAGCACTCGAGACTATCGAGAAATATCGGAAGGAGAATTTTCGTCGTAATTCTGAAGATCCGCATATACGTCAGACGATAGAGTGGGAAAAGGGTTTGGTGCAAGAGATGCCAAGTTTTCACTTTGCTGTTGTGAATTGTAATGGGATGTGATTGAATTTTTAAACGATGCATTTAGACGTACCGACATCGAAGTATAATTTTACAGAGAGCATTGAATGATGATGAATATTATTATCGATAGATCGAGCATTTGAAATTCTCGCTTCTCGCGGAATTTACTAGCAATTCATTTCCGAATGTCGACGAAATTATCGTGCGAGAGGCACGGTAAGCAGCTCACGTATGTTATTATTACCGCCGAGAATTATTACGAAAATAATAACACCCGCGTTATCAGATCCCAAAAATTCAAGAGAGAGAGAGAGACAGACAGAGAACGCTACGCCACGGCGAAACCTTGAAAAATACGAACCCGACGATGACGCTGGCAAATTACACAATCGGCGCATTGGCAAGGTCAGTTACAACGTGGCGTCGTCTTCTCGGTAAGCGCCGGAGAAACGTCACTCCGCTTTGGCTCACCGTGTATCTGTTTAATGATCGCGGGTAAACACGCGGAAATAGGAATATTCGCGTCACTCGAATGCAACCAGTTACGAACCTCGCGCGACATTGCCGCGACCATTACGCAAAAATTCCCAAAAGTATTCCACGGATCGTCCCTCCAGCATCGATAAAGAACGCTAACATTCCATTCATCTGCAAAAAAAAAAGAGTCTACCTCCAATTTGAAGTCCGACCGCTACGATCCGCGTCGGCCGCGCATCATTACGCCGGACTCGTAACAGTCGTAACTCGTTACGGCGAAAATCCTCGCAGAGGGCACATAATGCGAGTCGAATAATAATGCAGATAATGACGCGGTACCGCGAAGCGCAAACATATTTGCAGACATCGTCCGGGAATTGATAGCGCTATCGGGACGGTTACGACGCCTGCAGCTGCGGTCGATTTCGCGCTCTAAGTCGACTTCTTATCGGCGCGCCCGCGCGTTCCGTGCACCCCGCGGATTTGCTATTTTAATCGGCCGCGTGATGTAACCGCACGCATAACGCTAAGAAAGTCAAACATAACCGGTCGGCTGGAAGTCGGCAGGGAAACGATTTAATGTCGATCGCGCTCGCGGGAGTGGATGCAATTAGTATCGGAGGCATGAAGGCGAGTAGACCCAAAACGGGTCGGCTTCGCGTCGCGCAGCGTGGGCAGGGCGAACCTCTCGATTAGTCCACTCGTCAGACTGCTCCACCGGACGGGTCACCTTCATTCCCAATCGTCGGACCTCCTCTCCCTCCTTTTTTTGTCCTTTTCTGTGTTTTTACCTAATTCGTCGTAATCGACCGGCGACGAGAATGCAGTGTTTGCGCCGCGATTGCGCGCAGCCGGTGCGTCCGTGTGGCTTTATAGAAAATATTTGACTGGGTACGACCTGCCTCGCGACAGGAGCAAACGACGACGCTCGCACGTTGAGTGCGCCGCGCGTATTAGTATGGTAATTAATGGATGCTTAATTGTGAGTCGGTATGATGTAGCGCTTTCGCGGTTATAATGTCGTAACGGGTACGTCTAAATAAATAAGCGACGTTATGAAATATATGTGTGCCGCGGGGGGGATGGGGGGTACACGGTGTCATTCCAACGGCCGCATAATTCATTCGGCTGCCACCCACTGTGTCGCAGGTGTCGATAACCATTTTTCGGGCCGAATGGGAAAATGCTCTCATTCAGTCGCGCGTTACGGTTACGTGAAAAACAATTACACAATACGATGTTTATGCATCATATGCTAAGTAAATTGGCTGATACATGCTACGGGCGCGCTCGCACACCCACCTATAATCGTGGATTTACTGAAATCGCTTGTCGTCTCGCGTATAAACACACCGATAAGCCTCATTGAAGGAACTGAAAAAATAGACTACTTAAATATGAATACATGAAACCACCTGATGCCTGTCGTCGGGACCGACACCCGGCGGAAGGTGAACGTGCGCATAGCTGGCCACGGTATAGGGACTTGTTTACGATTTCAACGTATCGCACTCCGATTGGAGCGAAGTAGTCGCGGGCATTGGGGCGGAAATGAAAAATCGGCCATTTCGGATAATGCATCGAATTACGACGTTAATCGATCGGACACTTTTGCGATCAGCCTATGATGAATTAGCCGTTTATCGGTGGCGCGGGACGGAGCGCGCGACAGGTCGGGAAAAACATTTTCAGATTGACTCTGCCGATTATCGCGATCATCCTCGTCGGGAGTACAGGCGAACGAGACCCACATTATGCTGCATAAACGGCGCGAACGATGCTAATCGTGAGGGAATGATGACGAAGAGCGGGGCGGGCAGGGCGGAGGGAAAAATGATGCGAACAGAGAAACAGTCGGTAAACAGTATAATGATACCTCGTCGCCGGAGCGAGCGAGCGAGAGAAGCGTAGTTAGTATGGTAATATCCGTGCACTTACGTAATTTAGCGCTAGGTAAAAGCGGTAATTTATTGCTAACTCGTTAATTGGCGAAGAATAATTCCGAACGGCTAATGTTCATTACGAATACGGCCAGACCTTCGAGCCTAGGTTAATGGACAGCCGGGTACGGGCCGCACGATAGACGATGCCGAAACGAGATTATGCGGATGGTTATTGCCAAACGGCATGTGAGCGCACGCGCGCTCCTCCTGTGCGCATTGAAAGTAAATTATGAGCATATATTGACGAATTCGGAATTTAAAGAAGACGGTGGCTGCCCGACGAAAGCGGTTTTGTTGGCCTTCTTTCGCCGATTTCAATGGACTTTTCATCGAGTGATTACTCTCGACCGCGCGAATTTAGGTATGTAGGTAATGATAAGCCGCAATTATTTCAGCAAAACAGAAAAGAAATGCGACGGAACGTGCTGATTGACGGCGAAACTTTTCTAAACATTGTTCACAGATAGCTAAATCTGTTTCGAGCTGCGTGTCACCACTGTCACCAGTCGAAGAAGATGAGAAAATTGAACGTTTTTCCTTCAGTAACTGCGCGGGCGCGCAAGCGACTGTAGAATGTCAATATTGTTGTTGCCTGTTGACACCGATGCAAGATCTCTTACGCCGTTTATAATTAACGCATTTCATTACGCGCATTTACCCCCACTCAGACCTCTCTCTCTCTCTCTTTGTCCCATCTCGCTCCGTCCGCTCGCTTCTCGTTCTTTTCTCTCACATCTCTCACTTCTGCGTCACTTTCCCTCCTTGTTCCTCGTTCCCTCTCCCGCTTCATACTTTTGCCCCCCCGATGAATGCGATGCATTCATCCATTTGCGCGCAATTTGTCTCGGTAGCAGCCGTTTTTCCCGACGTGTTTGTTTAATAAAAGTCTAGACTGCACCGGCGCGAAAATACTCGCACCGTGTTTTGATAAGAGTGGATGTGTCGCCGGTCGTCGAACCAGTCCGCGCTCAGCTGTTAAACAATGGCCAGGACGGTGCTATGAAGTCGCATAAATAAATATCGTTCGTCGTCGTCATCTCTGACCGGCGAAGGAAGGAAATGAGACGAATTAACCCTTTAGTTGTCGCTCCTCGAGCAACAAGAGCGCTCGCTTTACACACGCAAACACACACAGACACACGCACTTATCCTGTATGACCAGTTGTACTCGACGAGAGGTGAGCTTGAAAACATATTTTCCACTCGCCGATACGCCGACGCTATCTTATTATTAAACGCTAATTATTTTCTTTCGGTATGCCTGAAATTGTCCCACCGTATCAGTATCATATTTCAGTAAGTGTGTCAATATCGTTGAATCAACGGACATCTGCTATCGTTTTCTTAGTTATGATTGCCAGAAACTGCGTTCGAGGCGATATTATCATGTTGATCGATACGTACCGCCTTAAGCGAATTAGTCATAATATTCATTCAGTATGCTGGAAAGTATTTCGCGTTGCGCGGCATGATTTATAAGTAAATGTATACGTGAAATTTTGTGGATGAATGAAATTTACCTAATTCCCTGACGATTCGTTCTCGTTCAGCACGTTCCAAATGTTCGTCTCTTGCGTGACGTAATTTCGAAGTGATTTTTTCGACGAAGGTGTCAATAACGTCAGAGCAACAACATTTCTTTCCACTTTCAATGCCGAGCACCAGCGATGAGTGTTCAGAGGTCAGAGAATAAGACTTATCATTCTATTTCTTCGATTTCCGTGTTTGTGCCGTCGCAAACTGCACAACGCCAAACAAACAGCACCAGACGAAATAAACTTTTCGCAATAGTCCAGACAAATGTGTACATCGCGACAAACCGAATCTCGTGAGACGGATTAAGCGTGACAAACAACGCGCAATTCGCTGTTTTTTCCAGGAATCGTCACCGTCGCAACTCACCACGGAGTGCGGAAAAAACGGAGATGGGAGGCTCGACGATTTCCGGAATGTAACGTGTCGGTATCAGCGTTTTTATCGTTTTCCCTGAACACCTTCAATAATTTCGTGCCTCGATTGCGGCGGCCTTATCTTCGCTTCAGATTCGCACGGCCCGATACCGAGATACAAAAATAACGGCATAATTGAAAAGGCGTGTAACAGTGGCATTCGTGAAATAAGCTAAACTAAACTGTACTAGTACAGTTCTATTTCTATCCTACTTTACGCTCTAATCGCATCCGAACGACTCGACGAAAGTATCGAAATTTCAAAGTTCTCACAAAATATACATATTCTCCTCGACGCATACCCACTAATATTTCACCTAACACTTCTCGCAGTTTCAAAACCCGAGCATGTAAAAACTGACCGAAATCATAGCCAACCGCGGAGGAGGCTCGTTGTTTTCGGCCGTACAGTTCGCACAGCTCATCGGCCATTTGCGCGGGCAGATGTCATTGAGATATCCTCGACCTTGCTCGTGAACGCTCTAGAAATCGGGCGTTCAATATCGCCGCCCGATTCCAGCGCGAACGTTGAACCCGAGATTTGGCGAGCGACTAATAAAACGAAGCCGACTTTGCACAATGCTTAAATAATCGACACCCCTCTCTGTCCCACTCTCTTCGCCCCTCGCTCCGTCTCTCTCTCTCTCTTCTCCTATCTTGTCAATCCCCCTGCCATCAGCACCCCGCGACCGCCCCAAAACGCTCGTCTTTTTCTCCCGATTCTCAGTACAGCTCAGACGATAACGGTTGCGTCACGTTGCGCAATCATTGTTTACGCTTCCCGTTAGCAATAATGTCGAAGCGATGCGCGTTCGTTTAATTATAGAAGCCCTGTTACGGCATCGTAGGCCACCCGGGCCATCTACACTGTCCACCGCGTCTTTGTCGCTCGGAACTTTCAGGAACGCGTCCACTCGGTACTTACGAACTGTCCCGGCTTTCGATTACGTCGCGCTCGAAGCGTTGCTGCTCTCTATGACGCGTTCGCGTGTCGCGATCAAAATCGAGGCCGCAATTTCAAACCGTAATACATCCTGCGCGACGCTTGCATATCAATACTCTTCAATTACTCGCATCAGTACTTGGTGCGCGAAAGAAATGACGAGCTCACTCGCATCGCACTCGCGACGTGCGCCGCTTTCGTAATCACTGACGCAAATCTGTAGGTACCCTAATGACGCGTCCCCGAATAGTTTATCCGCTGAAAGAAGTTCGTTCGCCGGTGAATTTGCGTACGCCTGCCCGTCGAGAGGCAGGTGCCGGTGCACGTAGTTCGCGCGAGCGATATGAAGCGTCAATCCTCGAATGCACATTCGAAAATAGACGAATCAACGCACTCGTATTTTTAGCCACCGGCCGACCTCGGCAAAAAACGTCGGGACGCGATAAATTTGTTTTTCTTCGTCGCGCCCGTCGGGCGTGTTCGAGAAAGGGGGGCCGAATGGAAAAGTGCTGTAACATTGATCGCGCCACCTTCTCGTCGTGCCGGTAGCATCGTAGAACGACGACCGACGACGCGCTCCGTCATGTTGCCCGTATTCGTGGTGTCATAAAAATTGCACCTCACTGATTGCTCGGCATTGCGCAACTCAGCCGCTATTTGCTGCGGACGGGAGGCGAGGGAGGCGACAAAACAAATCGAAATTCGGCGCGCGAGCTCGGCAAAGCCGGGGAATTAAAGGATCGCGAGTCGCGGGCAAAAGTGTGAATACACTCGCGAATTACGTTTTTACGCACGCACTCCGGAATTCGCGGCCTCCGCGCCAGGTGCAGGTGCGGTATTGCTGTAGTATCTTCCTTCCGCGAACTTTTACCCCCTGTCTTGACTCCGACCACTGCGTTCGTCGATTCTTTAATGCTTCAGTTTGGTAAATGTTGTAAATGTTTTTTTTTTTTTTTTACGTAGGTTTACCAGCCGCGATCGTGTATTGTTCATTCGGAATGTCATGTTTCTCGCGACACGAACGAGTGTACACGGGAAAAAGTGATTTGCTAGACGCGAGACAAGCCGGCATTGACATTGTACGTGAAAACGTGAACGATACGTATACTGGTGCGTAGCTGATGTAATTTTAAGCTCTTCTTGCGCAAACACGTTCCTCGAGAAAGTCTGAAAAATATTATTTCAGCCTTAACGTTCCCACAACGATCGGCAACGATACCGATCTGCGTGTCGCTTTATCGTTACCCGTGTGCTCCAGATTTTCGACAATACGCTCACGTCGAATGGAGCATTATTTTCGGATGCCACGTAACTTCCCGCGCACTCGTTCCTGTTACTCGCGCAATATGCGCGGTTCGGTACAATGTCGTAAAGAGCATTTCCGTATCTGGATTGACGGAGTTGGAAGATGTTCAAAATTGAGCCGCAATCGCGGTGCGTCCCAGTTTGAATGGATCTGAACATACGCGAAGTTTGAGCTCGATAACGGCAAAATTAACGACTCGACTATATTCGCGCGAATCTTCCGGCTGTCGGAACTACGCGATAATGAGGATTTTTCACTCGAAATCACTCAGACGGCCACTACACCACGCAGACTGGCACTTTTTTCGCCAGTTACGCGACGCGTTACGGTGAGGATCTAATGACGCGTTTCATCGGCAAACAAGCATCAGGAAAGCGACGCGACGGCGACGTAAACACGCGGCAAAAGCGTCGCTAATGCCCTCCAAAAACCCCACTGCAGCGGTGTGAAACTTTCATTATTATTCCAATCGACGCTTCTTTCCTTATGTACTTACCATTACCGTCCAGACGTATCGATAGGGTGATCAAAAAGTGCTCGTATACGTCTGTAAGCACGTCACACAACACAAATTTGCGAGGTGAAAAATGAAAAGACATTTATACACAATTTTCCCATTCTCATTTTTGTCCCTTGTCCGCACACGATTCTCCGTGACAGTTTCAAATTTGTACCTGTTAAGCGGCTTAAATCGCTAGGACCTATTAATTCGCTGCCATCCCCATTGTACTTAATTTGTGCCGAACTCTTAAGTGCATTCAATGACTTCCACGAGCATTACGGTCCGCGAAAAGCTCTCGAGCCAATCGATCGGCCGTCTGACTGGCCGTACGAAAGTCCGAAAAACATGTGTGACGACACGAGAACGCGATGAAAGGCGCATAATGGGACTGGCGGATCGACGGGAGCGGACGCACAAAGACGCGGTCGTCACCGGCCACATCCAGAGAGATAGAGAGAGAGAGAGAGAAAGAGGGAGAGAGAGAAGAGAGCTGTTTTCATTTTTAATGTACCCAGACGTTTATCGTCCTTCCTGTAATTTTTTCCTCGAACACGTTCCGCGAAATCTCTCGCGTCGCGGGCCGCGCTGACGTTTCGCGTCGAAACGAAAGTGAGAAAAACACGTCGCGGAACGGCGCAGAAAGTGCAGCTTTCAAAGATCATCGACGGACCGCCGCGACGATTCCATGCACTCACAATCAGAGTGCATTTGTGCCGTGCAGACCGAATGACGTGACGGTCTGACCGCGAACGGATCTATCCACTGTGTCGTCTGGCTAGGCTAGACGCTCAGCATCTGAAATGCCTGCTGCAAAGTCATTCGCGTACGACGCATGCTTCGTGCATGCAGATATTCGTGACTCCACTTATTGACGTTGGTCCGCCAGCGACCGGTGGAATGAACGTCTTTAGCGACCATAACACGAAACTAACGTTGTAACCGTACATTTACCCGTGTCGCCTATTCCCAGCCCGTCTAAAACATAGCAGCAGTGAAGGTCCTCCCCACCACTAACTCCGCGAGGGATCACGGCAGGTCATCTACGACCCAGTAGAGAGCGCCCGTGGTCATCGGCAAATCAACTCTCGCGAGGGCCTCCACTGCTGAGGGAGTATAAAAGGGGATGCGAGGCATAGGCTCATTACCAATTCTGGTAGTACACCAATTGAGTCAAGTACCGCTAAAAACGATATAAATCAGGAAGGCAAACCCGCCTTAGCGAAACCGTAGCAAAAAGTCTCACCTCGCTCACCTATTTATATGCGCCCAGTTGGGAGTCGCCTGGACACAACCGTCCTGCGGCACTGCGAGAAAAGCTCACGTGTATTAAGATCAGGAAACGGTCAAATACGTACCTATTAATTGCATAGAGTCATTAGTAGAGTCAGTAAAGAGTGACAATCGTAGTGTGATCTCTTCCGCCTAAACCCCGGCCGAATCTACACTTACGATCTGTACTCTCCTCAGATTATTTTATTTTAAAGGGAATAACGACGACTCGTGTGCCTGCACCGCCCAAAACACCGGCCAAGGTTACACGTGGTTATGTCTAAATCAGTAGGAGCTGGGGCCTACTGATCACCCGATTAGAATCGAGAGTTATACATAACTAAAAAAATTGCATCAGGACACGAACAGAGCAGAAGTCTCGCAGTCCGCATATCGCGAAGACATATCGATACATATATTAGACGACCGAATACATTGCGAACACGCGTGTCATGACACCTCGGTAATCGTGCGACTAAAAGACACTTCATGTACATTTTCTAGCAGAATATACATTTATCTTACATAACATAAGCCAGTTCATTGCCCTGCCCAGCTGATATATATATTCGTCTCTCTCCTCTAGAGTCCGAACCTGTCTAAAAGGTAAACAAGCCGTGCGGACGTGTGACACCACACGGTCAGCCGCGATACAATTGCGTGCACAACGAGGACGCAAATAAATCACGCGGCGAATAAAACATATCGCATTCGCGATCTCGCGCATTTTCGAACTATTTAAAATGTGCGGTCACAACGTCAACCATTGACCATTGTACCTGGCTAGCACCTTGGAGGTCGCTCTTACGCCCACGTACCTAGACGATAAACATGCGATGCAACGGAGTAGGCTCTTTGTTCGACGTTATCGCGTCGAGGGTAGAACAGGAGAGAGAGAGAGAGAGAGAGAGAGAGAGAGAGAAGAGAGAGACGTGCACGTCCCGACGTCGTCGAAACTCGACGGCGTTGGCGCGACCTTGAAACGCGACGGACGACGCAGAGTTCGACGGCCTCGGCGATCCGACAAGGTCATGATGCAAGATCGACCCGCCGCTCCCCTATCGGCGTCGTATTCGCCGGGGCCGATTGTGCATTGAGAAGTGCGCGTCGATAAACAACGCCCGGCTCGGCAGTCGGCCCCTCATTATCCCGCGACGAGGCGAAAAACAGCGCGTAACCGCGATCGTAATCCGGCGCGATGAGGTCGACGAAGCAGTGTCGCTGCAGTCCGCCGACAATCGCTTCGATAATAATCGAGCTGACGGAGACGACACTACGGCGACGGCTTGTTTTTTTCGCGCCGCGAACGTGGTACGTCTGTCGTCCGTTATTCCGTATGACAGAGTGGTGCGATATGATCTTCTGGTACTTGTTGCCGACATCCGTCCGCCATTGGCACGGTCGAGTCTTCTGGCAATTTCTCGATTTTGTTAACGGATCATAGCAGATTTTCGATTTCGGCCTGTCCTCCGGTGCAACCGGTTTCTTCATTTGTCCAGACACAGTCGTTCAATTTTATTTGCCTTTCCAAGTCTCGCAGTTTTCAGCATCGCTTTCGGTCTGGCTTTGCAATTAGCTTTTTACGCTGGTGTTTTTGCTGAAAGCACATGCTTAACGTTACCGGGACGTCGTTTATGCGGAAACTGGTTCTGCGCTTTTGTCTGTTTTCTTCTTCTTCGATCAAGTTTTTACTTCGCGATGTTTTTTACGCAAGTCTCTTGTTTAATGCCAGATGTGACGTTTGACGAAGTCTGCCGAAAATTGACCTTCGGGGATCGCACTTTCGGGAAATACAAGCGACGGACTGACGTCAATACGAGTCCATTTTCCCCTGCATTATCTTATCGAGTGCAAAATTGACATGTCCAAATTGGGCGATAAAACTGTCTGAGAACCCAGAGCGCATTTTCGGAATAACATATGTAAACAAAAAGGATAACGTAAAGATTTCAGTATTTCATGGAGTCATCCGAGTGATGGAGAATATTTACATTTACATCCTGCACGAGATTCGATGCTAAAATCCGTATACGAACTTGAAATCGCCGAATTATCGTGTTTGTTCTCGAAATAACCACTCGAAATAACGACTCGAAATATAATCGCACCTTCAGTTAAGTGTCAGATTCAGACAACTCCTTATGCCTTATGAAGTACGATGCAAATTATAGACTACGCATCTGCGAATATTGCAACATAAGCATAACTGATCACCCATTACAATAATCCCCTTCAAACTTGCATCACAATGTACGCTCTCTGTTTCGAATTCCTACGATAGCGCGTCCAATGTAGCATAGAATTTATACGCCACAAAACGCGTATATTACAAAGTCTGCCGACGCTCGTGCACGATTGCCGCTCTTAACCCGTGAGCCTCGCAATTATATAAAATTCAACGGCCAGCCGTCGGTATCGTTTTAATTGCGAAATTAAAGAAACGTCGTACGCTAATAAACAACGCCGCTTCTACAGTTCATTTTTCGCGTACCCCTGAGAGTCGATGCAGTAGGCGGTTGGGTTCCGTTGCGAAAAAATAATTTGCCGTGAGATTAGTGCGGTATCGCGACGCGACGAAGTGCAGGGACGACAGAGAAGGTGGAGAGTATCGAGGAAAGGGGAGAAAGGCCGATAGCGACCGCATTATCGTCGACTTCGATTTCTGTCGCGCGCGCTTCGAGTCATCGAGCGATGCGTCGCATTATGCAACGACAATGAGTTTTCAGCGAGGCGGCACAGCAAAGTCTAAAGTTCATTGGTACGTTACGTTGGCCGCGTACATACGTACGTCGCCGGTCCGAACAACGTTCAATGACCCTCTTACGTCAAAGGTGATAGGTACATCGGACTAGACTGTCGATTTATCAGTGTCAATTTTAAAAATACACAATCGCGCTCGGCCGCTCCTCCATTTTTTTGTAAATAAAATCGCGCCGGAGCCTTCAACCCGCGGAACGTCGCCGTTCGACGACAACGGTTACACCGTTGCAGAGTCATCCATAATGACGGGGAAGAGATTTTCGAAAAACGTTGATAGAGTCGTGGCCGTTGAAAATCAGCCACGCAAATACGAGTCCGCCGTTAGTGCCGAGGCGACATTAATTCCTTAACAACGTACGCTTTCCAACGAAATGTCATATTGACATTTTCAGTAAATCCTAACGAAGCGGCGACCGGCGCGGCGGATAGAAAAAGGTTGTAACGTTCAACCGACGAATCAAAGGATATCGACAATAACGTTGCGGGCCAGCCGGGCTCGCTCGCCGACGAAATTACATAATAACGTTCGGCCTCCTATCGCCTTCGTGACGGTGCTGCGAAAGACGAGCGTCCCACTTTTTGCACTTACATCTCCATCCGCGCGCGCGCGCGCGAAATGTAGAAGCAGGGACCGGCGATCGCGGGCCGTAGCCATTCTAAATTTATAACTGCTCCGGATTATTTGTATTGCGATTACGAGCGGTGATAACGTGGCGATTATGCAATTTTCAGGCGTGTGGAAACCGGCCGCCTGGCGCGCGTGAGCCTTTCCCGCGCCGTCGGCGTCGGCCGATCGTCTTTCCTTGATTCAGGTCAAATTCCGCTCACAATTAGATAAGGCGAATCTAAGCGCGCTTAGGAGCGGAGAACGATTTCATGCCCATCTGCCCAGCCGTTATCGCTACTCCGTGGCAAGTACGAGTTATGTAACGTCTATCGATATATCGTCTAATCCTCTACATGCAGAGCATGCGAGGCTAGCGGCGGATACGTGACGCGCACACGATTCCGGCCGCATATATGTATGCGTGTGGCATAAACGTGTACGTATTCACCGCTAACTTATGTTATCAGTCGTATCATGAACTGCACACATGCTATGCTTGCTTCTAGTGACGACTATGTTTACGAACTTATGTCATACGCGCGACAATACGCAATTGGATCAGATGCCGGATCTTTCATTCGGTTGACGCGAGTGGTATGCATGGAGGGTCGTTTCCGACGTTTTGAATTTCGAATTTTGCTGCGAGATGCACATTCTTCCTTGGTACATTTACCGCGACAGGTGGGACGTGCGGCGAAACTGTTCCGGTTTCAAAGTCCTCTTTTTAGTTCAAAGTTACGTGTATGAGCTGGGTGTAGAATTTTCATCGCCGAAACGGTCTCCGCAAATATCAGATCTGTGAAATTTGTCGCACTGCACGGAGAGCGCTCGCGTTGAAATTTTAGGTGAGCATAGTTTTTTGCGTGGTAGACGACGTACGAGCGAAACTCGCTGGCGTCAAATGCTTCGCCCTGCGAACAGATTGTCCACCTTTTTTTTTTTTTTACCTTGCGTGTCACTTTACAACCACCGCGCGCTTTCAGGACTCCCAGTTTCAATATTCCACCTGCATCTGACAACCCTGTTAAAATGTGTCACTGCTCGGGACTACTAGCATTATTTTTTCACTTAGAATGCTTTTAGTTTCGATGAGAAGCGTACGACGGCGTTTCAATCGTGAACAACGTCGTAGAACAATTTTGTATTATACGATAAAGTGCCGACGTATTAACAAATAAAAGAGCACTCAAAGCACGTTGCTGCTAGTAATACCACTTGTACACTGCTACCAATGAAGGAACTCTGATTCAAGACGTTAAACTGATTGCATGCAAGTTCACACAGATAGTATATTCATAGATCAGACATACCATAACCTACTGATGCAACCGTGTCGTAATCGGCTGTATCAACTGCAACATATTGAACATCGTCTCCAACAACGTAGTTACCGTGACGCATTTGATTTTTCTCAGGCCGTATCGTTGAATACTGAGCGTCACAAAATTAGCTGAGTTTGCCTCGCTACCATGCCGACCGCTAACGCTATCTGAAACGTTTCCTCGCACGACCATTTTACCCGCAATTGCGCGATTGTCAGCTGAATGATGAAATCGCGAGTGCGCAGTTCGCCGATTTAGCCGCGTAACCGCGACACTCGCGGAATCCGAGGCGTCAGCTCCGGTCACGCGTACATCGTTTCAACTCGGGCAGCGGATTTCTATTTAGCGCTGCTAGGCACCTCGTCCACTGCCCGCTCTTCTCCTCATCTTTCCTAGCTCGCGCGAAAACGTGACAACTCGGTTGCATCGTCGGCAATCGGCCGGCCGCAACTTTTCGCGCGCGCGCGCGCGCACGCATTACACAACTCACGCGCCGTAATAACGCTGACGTTTTTGCGGGGCCGGGCATCAATGACGCCCGTCACGTGTCTGGAAATCGTGTGAATGACTCACAATGCCCGCGATGTCACCGCAGGCTAGGTACCGAGTGGGCATAGCGTGGAATATATTTTTAACCGACTTCGAAAAAGTAGAAGGTTCTCTATTCGACGCGTATATTTATTTTTCTTTTTTCCGGGTTTGTTTTTTTGATGTATGCTCGGCGCCGTGCATGCTTATATGTTTGTTTCCCATTGATCGCCGATTTGCATCGGTGGAGGCGGGTGAGCTACCACTGACCCAGATAATTGTGTACCGATCGATAGTGCGAAAATGTAGAATCAATGCGAGCACTCGCGGACAAGAGGGTCGCGTGGCACCTGGGGCATAACGGCGGACCTTCAATTCGATTTCGAGAGGTCGAGAGTAACGTTAAGCTCGCGAGCCCGTCCGCGCGTCCCGTCGTAATTCCAATTTACCGCACCCACGACCCACGACCATAGCGCGGCGCGACTCGTAACAGTAGTAAAGCCAAGTACGCGGCAGGCGAGGATAATCGCGCGGCTCGCGGAATCTTCGAAGTTCCCGCAAATGGGCCACTCGATCGATAAATTCCGCGCCCGCGGGTCGTACTGTCAAGGCCGAGCAATTTCTTTTTCACGATCCCGACCGTCTGATGTATCTATACCGAATCTAGGTTATTTTCGTATCGAGGGCTGCGGCAGCCTTGGAACGGTCAGCCTTGTGCCACGGACTGGAATATGTTCCGGGTTTGACTGGCGGCGACAATCGGCAGCCGCCGCGGGCGAATTTCTACGTGAATCATCCTGATATCACCATTGTCCGAAGCGTGACTCACCGGGCGGGCGGCACGCCTGACAGCGATAAAGGACGAGAACGGGCGCGAGTTGAAATTTTCTGCGGCGGAGAAGAGTCATTGGTCGACCCGCTAACAGTTCATAGATCCCGAGGGTCTCCCGCGCTGACATTTCGCCGTCACCTTGAAGAAGCGACCGTCTTTGCTCTTGAGCAAGCCGCATTCTGCGAAGCCAACCGGCCGGTCGCGAAGTCTGGGCCCTCTCTCGTTAGTGCCGCTTGCAAAGCGCAGCCTTCTCGTTAGTGCCAGCTGTAAAACCACCATCCCGAGTGGCAAGCAGCACGTGACTGCTCCGCAGCATAGTTCGCCTACTTCGTGCCTGCGTTACGTAACCCCGGCCGCGTGTACGATTACGTCCGTCCCTCTGGCACTCTCTGCGCAGCGTAACTGTGCTCGTCTTCCAACACTTTTACTCGCTCCATCGCATCGGCTCGAACAACGGCGTCCGGATCGTCCGTTCCGCCGGTTTACTTCGATTTTCACGCGGCCCCCTTTCTGCCGCTTCGATTCGCGCGTACGCCCCGACCGACACGACGTCCTGCTGCCCTACGTCACACGATGTGTTTGAAACGGACGGATGACACTTCTTGGTCTCTGTTTACGTGCTTCGTTTGCGTTTCTAGCTGTTACTTGTGTAACAGTTGCCGTACATCGTACTGTCTGCCTGACTTCATTTCCGAACACGTGCACTTGCCATTGGATCTCCGAGCGTCCCTTTTACGCGCGTACGCTCAAAATCCCGCGTAACGTAACCGCGAAACGCGCTTGATGGCGGAGTGCGAGTTACGTGGCCTCGTCTCGTTACGAAACTTTTTCGAGAAAAGCGATTCGATGTTGGCGCAAGAGAATTTTAATTGACGGTGCGACGCAATAAAATAATTTCAACATTTTTCAACCACTTTTGAACCATATCGCACGATCAATATTGCTCTCTTGACAGTCCTGATTCCCGGTTCGCGAACATCATTTTTCGTCCGCCCTTTGACGTTGGATGATAGTAATCGACTTATTAATAACTTTCTGCGTAAGCATTGACTTCGCAAGCCCCTGAATCGCTTCCAGCGAAGAGGAGAAAACAGTTTCATCAAGGGGCACTTTCGACGAGTCAACAGCCATCGCGAATTCAAAACACGTCTGCATTAAGCTCCGCGAAAGTATCGTCATTGCCGAGAACAACGGAAGTGCAGCGTGATATCATCCGTTCCAGAAATGCCGAAATTAACGCCTTCGAAAAACGCAGCAGCTGTACACCGGAAGGAGCGGGCAAACATCGACGGCGTCATCGGAGAGAAACAAGCTCTTCTTACGGCGAAACGTTGCAAGCTCCGGTTGCAGGTCGAATCACGCGAGCCGGCTTATCGCATTGCGGCAAACCTGACGTGATCGATCAATTACATACATGAGCCACCGCGACAAGGATTAACACATTCATTGCAATAACCATCACTAGCGCAGACCACAGCGGCTGCTACGCAAAAATGCATAACGTACGAAATAATTAATACATGAACTATCGAGGTGTCGAAATGATACTTTCGACGACTTTTGCTATTAATAAATGCTCATTTTTTAATCATCCCATTTTCGGTAACTTGGCAATATTTCATAGTTCATTTCGAGAGTACTCCGATGTCACCATAGTGACAGTACATTCTGATTTAGCTTCACGAACGACCTATCGTTTGCTCAAGCCATTTACAATACTCCCGCAAAAACACTGTCCGCTTTTAAAAAAAGCTTCTGAAGAATGGCCAAATTAACATAGCGTTTATGACGGCCATAAACCTCGAGTTCCTGGCCGCGAACGAAGTGTCCACGTGTTTAATCTAATGATCCGTATATATCTGCCGTTAACGATTCGCGCGGCACCGACGTCGACAACTACGGTGACTCGCTAGGTGCATAATTACTTGCCTTGTTGACCGGTTCGTGTAACGCATGCGGCCGTGCCGGATTACGTATTCCTCCTGCACGTGTCGTGCGAGATCGGCACGAGCTGACTAACGTAGCCACATGTAGCCGCAAGTTTACATCTACTCGCGCGGCGACTATCGGGCGTGTGAACATACTCTAGCGCCAAAATGCGTACATATATGACACGCTGGTGACATATATATATATACATACATGCGTATAGATAGGAACACGGTATCTACGCACGCATCTAATTGTATGGGTCTAAATATACATTCATGCATAATACACGTTTATGCATATATACGACCATGCATATGTATTCGTGCCTGTCTGCATCTGAATACATTCATATACGCATTCGCCTAATAAAGAGAACGTGTCACTCCCAGATCCAACTTTGGGAAATGCACCTCAAAATATCCCCCCCGTGAAACTCAAAATTGTTCGTCCCACTAACTGAATATTCTCGTAAACATATTTTTACACATTGTACACATCGAGCACGTAGATGTACGTCTGACTACGCTCGTCCATATACTTAAGTACGCCTAAATAGTAATTACGTCTCCCACAAGTGGAAATCGGAGCCACTCGTATATGTATATACTCTAAATATGCCTGAGTCACTCGAAATTATATTGATAAATCTCACTCGTAAACGGTTTTCGGAAAGCGTACTCCGCGTTTCTGAGGAACAAATATTCTCGGCATTTTCGGTATTGCTCGCTGCGTTCGATAAAATAACTCTTCTGCCGGCCGGCCGGCGAGCGGCACGTGAGCGCAGAGAAACGTGATTGTACGACCCACGCGGCGTGCAAGGATTACACACAACGTAGGAAACAATTGGCAGGTGCTCGGATCGTCGTCGTTCTCCGCCGTCGTTATAATCCGATTGACGTCAAGCGTTTGAGGAAGTATCGATCAATCGGATGACGACTCAACAATGCTACGGAGAGGTGGCTAAGAAGAGTCAACGCTTGAAAAGCTTTTGCGCCGGATCAATGCTCATTGTGCTGGAGGGTAGAGTGTCTACAATCGAGAGAATTCTTGGGATAATTATGACAAAAGACCCGTAATTGGATTTTATTGTAAAGCGCACATAAAGATGACGATTACCCGTTAACAGTACTAAAGTACCGGTTATCGCATTCCATTCTCTGAAACTGACAAGCTCTAATACGTTTCAAAGAAAAGCCAGCGTGGAAACAACACGCGCCCTTTTAACGAAATCGAATCGTACGAGCAGCACTCGCTAATGCTGAATATTGTCATGGTGCGAGCCCCTTGTCGACGCTAGTCCCGCAAAAGCCGATAACGACGACTCTGAAGCGCAGCGTTCGCTCGTAATCCGAGGCCGCGCGACACGTTTTTTTCGGATGGTGCGCGTTCAAAAAAATACGAGAACCCCATCGATCAAAACCGTAATCTGGAAGCGCGTCTTCAGGAACCGGCTGGCGCGCGCGCGCGCCACCGCTTCAGGCAAGAAACGTGAGCGTTACACAACGCACGCGCCTACAATGAACGTGGTTATGCAGTCGTCAGGCCGTTCGTCGGCGAGTCTGACGCGGAATAAATAGCCGGCGAGCGAATTAATACATCTTCGAGCATTCGATGCCCCATCGACAGTGCACGGCAACCGGCGTCTGGATATCTCCAAGTCGCCGCATACTTGGTCTTCCTTTCTATCGGCGTCTCGCGAGCCAGAGCGCAGCTCTCCACGTTCGTTCATACGAGAAATGTCGTCGAAGGTTCGCGCTTTAATTGGTTGCGCGCGAAAAAGAAAGATTGAAAAAGATCCGCCGTCTTCGACGATCAAACGTGACCCTCGGCACTTCTCACACGTGAGCACGTGAGACGTTACGCAACGGCCTGCGCAAGGATTACCGCCGACGTGCCAGCGGCGTTTTGTAATACCGCCGCGGCCCGAATGAATGGGATAATCGAATTAATTTCGCAAGCGCGTTGGCTGTTTCGACAGAGGACAAACGGTCCCCTCCGTGCGTTCCATCGTCGGTCGGACGCTTGTTACATTGGCGACGGCGATCTTCGCGTCCTCTGATCGCGAGCAAGTCGATTTGGATATGAATTAGATCGAGTGCGTCCGTCGATCTGGATCGGCTGCTTTTGGTAACGCGGATTAAATTACGGCAGCTTTATGTCACGCGGATTTTGTATTGTGGGATTATTTAGGATCGGGATTAGATGTTCGTCTCAGACAGAAATGTTCTATAACAACCACGCGTATGCTTTCAATTACATAGTTACAAGTTACACGTTTAATCTCACTCGCGTTCGTACCGGGACAAAAATCCACTCGCTCATCCGGAGGAAATGGAGAAACGGATTACCTTAGTCTCAATGCGTGCTTTTTACTGGCTTGGAAAAATGTTCCCTTCCAAGCGCTTCACCGCGGACGCTTCTAAAGCGCAGCGCGCAGATTTGCGAACATGAGAAACGCGTTAAATGGCGCACGACCGCGAGTCACTATCAAAGTTGAAGATAATTCCGACATGAATTACGGTCAAGTTAACCGAGACGCAAGAATAAGAAGCGAGGAAAGAATCGATGCGACGACCGTGGATTGGATTACGACGAAGGACGGCTGGTTTGTTATATACGCCGCGAGCCTTGGCTGAATATACACTTTGTTCATTTTGCCCAACTTATTTCATTTCGCGCATAAATTATGCCCCCCCACCCGATGACTTCCGTTGAGAGTAAACGTGGAAGGACGAGAAGATAGGTAACCGACGTTCATACCGAAGTCCCACGTAAGAGTATCGACCCTTCGGAGCATGTTCGAAATAATAATCGCAGTCTTGCGTAAGCCAGCAAAAACGCAAGGAGCATCGTGCCCCATCGCGGGAACACGCTTTTCCACATTATCTAAAGTACATACATCGCATGCGCGATAGCGACGGAAAAAAAACAACATGAACGCAAAACTTGTGATCGTAACTATATTCACGGAAAGAAACAAAAAAACCGAACTAAGAACACGGCAGCATTTAACTCCACAAACAACGCTACCTACACCCCTACACGATCGAAATAAAACGTCAACTGTACGCGCAAACCACCACGTAAGAATCTATTAAAAATAAAAATTGCAGCGACCATCCCTCCAGTCGCTATGATGTTATTATTAACAACATCGAAGGAAATAACCTTCGTGATCTCGTCCGTGAAAGTGTCTTTCGCACTGACCACGAGTGGCGAGCGAAGAAATTCGTCGCACACAAGCGAACCGCGAAAACGTACGGGTCGAGCGCCGCTTAATTCGCGACGAGGAGAGCCGATATTAACGGCGTCTAAATGCGCGTGGCTCGTCGCGACGTCGCGAGACGCGCCGTTCTTGGAAACCGTTAAATTAACCTCGCTCGCCCGACGAGATGATGTCGCGCGGGACGCGAGGAGAGGACCTGACAGATTTGTTGCATATCGATCTGTTTACGACGACATCGCACCTCGACCGCAGCGTCGGCCAATGCAGGCTCAATTGTGCGACGCTTTATAGTAATCTCCTGGTAGAGTTAGGTAACCTACTCCGGTGCAACTGGGTCGAGACCCCGTGCATGTGCATTCGTGTCGTCTACCTAAGAGCCTCTGGCGCACGCTTAAATTGCAGATGACTGTATGTATCTCCTTGTCGAAACGACGACGACGACGGCAACGACGCCGCGCGCCTTCGGGGACAACTGCATGTCGCGTCGAGGCAGCGTCTAAAAGTGGATGTAAAAGGTAATAGCCGGCGCCGCCTTCGCAAATTTGTCGTTGAACGAAAACTCGCCGCCGTGGGCTTGAGCATACTTGCGAGGGAGCATAGGCAAGGCTGAAATTCGAAAAATTCTGAAATTTTCCACACAGAAACGAAACGTCCGCACTCGGAACGGGGAAACTGTCACATATAAATCAGCGCCTTAAATCCTGAGTAATCGTCGTGCGACGATTATTATTCAGCGAGATTGCAGGCACGCATATCCATATCAATGCGCGCCCGCTCATTTGCATTCTCATTGTCTCTTGCGCGATTATAATGGTCGCGACGTAACGTATGCTCCGCATGCGAGTACGCAGAAAATAAAGCTCGACGTTAATTCCTTTTCCTTGGCGACTGCGTAATGTGCCAAAGTACACAATGTTACGCTCGTCGTCGACTCCTTAATTGCCAGTGCACACGAATAACTAGTGCGCCGATAATACGGCGTGTGCAATATCCGAGCGATCCGATCAAGGTATAATGAGGACGAAAACGAATGAGGCCATCCTTTGCGGGGCGGCCGGAAAGATTCGTTGTGTGGCTGGCAAGAAAAATTTGTCCTTGCTGTAAATTATTTATATTTATCTCAACCGTGTCGAATGGGTCGATACATGTGCGGTGAAAAATAAAAGACTATTAGAATAGCGGCGAGATGCTGCGCGACGGACACTCTGCGACCTGAAGAAGGCCCCCGTTTAAAAACGTATCCAACGTCAGAATCTTTGTTACAGCCGAGACCCGAACAACGGAAAATGTCTGTAAGTTATTTTTATTAGAGCGCCCACGTCGCGATGGTAGGGGATTGCAACCTTTATTATTAAATCAAGGCTGTTGGCTTTCACTCCGCGGAATGGCGAGATACAAGATCTGCATTACACCATTGCTCACTGCCCCGTGCAATGCTCACCTTTTACGATACATAGACCGAGCCGTTGGGCAGAAAACGGCGGCAAGAAAAATGATTGAAAATGACACCCGCCTGCCTCGTTAATGTGACATTGTTATAGCGTATGAAAGAGGTGTGTGACTGATGGACAGCGACGTCAGATGCGAGAAAAAAGTCTTTGTCCAACAGTACGTGAGCACCGTATCGGAGTTCACGCACTGCAAACGTGCACGAACGGGGGTGTCTCGATCGATTTGCCGCGCGTTTCGTAATTTCGCCCAGAAAACGAAGTCTGCCAACAGCGCGCGATATCTGCTCGGCATATCGAGCGGTCGTTAAGTCATTCTGCTCTGGAAACGAACTACGCGATATTTCATCGCGACGCATTGTTTAAAATGCTCTTCGACCTCAACTCGTTTCCCTCCGTCGTCAACTATGTTACACTGCGACACACGCGCCACACTCCGCGACTACTTAGCATGATGTAAGCACGATGGACACGCATAATCGACCGAAGACCTTGCAATAAGGACGCCATTTCGCACGAGATCTTTACGCAAGTCGTGCATTCGACATACGCACGCCTCGCGTTTCGCAGAAGCCTCCCTGGCAGCGTTTTTCGATTGCACTCCGCCTTTGTGACTGAAACGTCAGAACGCAAGCGTCGCCTGCGACGACTCAAACGCCGCGCCAGGCGCGATTCCGAACGCTTATCCGTTCCACTAAATCCGTCTCGCGGCCAAAAACGGATCCGCGAGAGAGGCACGGTGCAACGATAATATTCAGCCTTACTCTTACAACCTCTTACTCTCCCACTTCTTTCTGCTCCAAATGTTACACCGCGCTCGGCGTGACGCAGGCTCTCTTCCCCAGACAGATGTCGGTGACCAGGGAGAAGGATGTGAGCCAAACAAAGGCGCTAACCAATGCGAGGCGACGAGCACGACGACGTTGGTAGACGACGAAGGCGACAGCGAGAAAGACGACGACACGGTGCTTCCCGACGATGGAGACGAAATACAAGGCGCGTACGCGAGGGAAGAGAGAGAGAGAGAGAGAGAAAGGGTAAAGACGCTGTGGGCGTCTCGGTGGCCCCTCAACTCTTTTACGATTTTTGTCTGGCTCTTGCCGAGAAGAGACTTAGTCGGGCAAAGCTACTGTGATTTATCCGTCCCTCCGTCCGTCCGTCCGTCCGTCCATCCGTCGCAACTCTTTCCAGCCCCCTTCCATCAACCCCCTTCTTTCTTCAACCGCCCGCAGTCCATGGCCGTAGCTCGACTAAAGACGATGCGGCCTTATTTTCGTCGCCCGTTAATGACGTTCGCGAAACATTATTTTTACCGTTCCGCTCAGCCCCTTCTCCCTCCTCTTCTTATGCACCACTTTTTGCATGCGCGCACGCTTCTCTCTTTGCCGCTCAACTCTGGCATGCACCAGATACGACTTATATACGGCGGAGGACTGTGTGACCTATGCCGGGGGATGACGAGGATGACAACTTCACGCGGCCGAAACGAATGAGCCGAATTCCGGGCCAGGGTGCAGAGGAGAGGGCGAAGGAGGGGCGCGAGCGCGAGTCGTTTGATAATTCGAGACGAACTTTTTGCCGTTTTTCACCTGTCCGTTTTCTGGTTATTTCGCGACATGCCCCACTGACGTCTGGATGATTAAACGATGCCAACCGACTGAGACATTAACGTTCGTCCATTTTTATAGCTGTTTTAGCATGGAGTGGTGACAAGTAACGCGCAGCGAAAATACTTGATTATATTATTAATGCATAGATCGGTACGATCGACTACTCTTCCGCATGCCACTTACGTAGAAAACGTGGCACGCGCATTTTTAGACGTCACAAATTTTTCCTCACTTTCCTTTGAAAATTCGACAAAAATCATGCTTTCGCGACAAGTCCGCATTGAGCGCAGGAACGGATCTCGGGAATAGATATGTGCGGCAGAAATCGATCGATCCGACGGCAGCCCGTCCGTTGAGAGGACGCAATCGTTGCGGAATGAAAAAGCACGACTCCGCCATCCCGGGAGAAATGCAAGTGTGAATGATGCAAGTCGCGCGTCCCGCGCATCGGAATACGGCGAATAGCGTGTGTCTTTGAGTAAACTGCGAGGAGGCAGAGAGAAGGCCTAGACACAGATGGCCATCGTCCGTGTGATGCAAATAGTAAACCATTTCGTAATGAGGTATTAATTGACGTGCCGGCGGCGCGGCCCCGGCTCGCTTACGTAAGCGGCCGACGTTAAAACTCTTCGTTAATCTAATCGCTATCAATAATTAGCGTGCCGCCGCGAAATTTACGCTCGCCGATTCGCGCCACTTGCAACATCGTCGAGCTTTTAATCGATCGGCCTCCCCTATTAAAATCTTTCATTAGTTTCCAAGTTCGCTATCGGCCCCGCGCAGGATCGTTGGACTAACGACTACTACATTGTCTTTCGCATTTTTCCCGACATTCCATCTTCGCGAATACTCCCAGACGTTCTCGTCGATCTCCTTTCCGACTCTACCCTCAAATCTCATGCTCAGTCTACACTTCGAAATGATCGCAAAACGGCCATAAACGTGGCTGACTAGTGACATTGGAGACGAGTGCGACTAAAATTGGGGAAACTTGAACTACGCGAGCGCTCGATGAGATATTCCGTAATTTGCGGTTGCTGGCGAGCTGAACGCTGAACGTCGGAGCGTTCAACCGTCTGCGAGGCGTTGCACGAAGCGTAGACGCCGGAGATTGCGGCGCTGCGCGTCATCGACAGAACGCTCCAATTACACAGGGAAGGGTACACTCCCTCGGTCTATGCACGTCGACGGACTCGCTTTAATTGCAAGTGGATACTTCCACGATCCAGCGCCGGGGGCTAATGACGGATTTTCCGCGGCGTGATCTTTCGACCCGCGTCCACAGAGGCGATAACGAATTACATACTCGCGGCCCCTCGAGTATTACGAAATCGGCCGACGTAACTCGGCGGCGGATAGTGAAATTCACCGTTAGCCGAAAGAATCCAAACCGCTAACGGAATTAGAGGCTCGATTCGTAGTCTCCTTTCCGTCCTCTCCCCCTCCCCCACTCGGCAAGCATTCCGCTTCTGTCCCTCTTCCACCGTCCACCGTCGCGCCTTTTTCCGTTCTCTTCTCGTACTCGCTCGACACCGCGTTGAAAAATAGGTACCGTATCAGACGCGGACGTACCTTGGGTACCTGCCCCGTGGGTGGGCGGACTGAGTGGGCTATCGATCGGACGAAAGATCGGTAATGAATCAGAACAAGCCGCGATCACTAACGGTAACTATTCCCCGTTACACTGAAACCGCCGTGTGTAAGGGTAAAGCGAGCCGAGGAGAGCGCCGAGTCGCCGACTCTTTCGTCGCGCGCTCCATTTGTACAGTCCGTACGGCGTACGGTATCGATGGTCCCTTAAAGTCCCGCCGGAATAACCTCGGCGGCCGTGTCGTAAAAGTGTCCTCGCCGAATTTCGCGGCAGCATATTATGCGCGCGCGAGATTCTGGAAGAAGTGGCGAGGAATGGCTGTGCGACGTTCTTGTCGCGTCGCCAATTTTCTCGCCTGACTCAAGTGTACGAGAGTCTGGCGAGCTCGAGGGAATGTTTCATCGAATCGTATATTTCGTACGGTCGCGTATGGCGAATTTGGAGTATGGGGCGATAACGGGTGTGCATTAACATATTTTCGGTATTCTCGGGGCAGATTCTAGCAGCTTGGCCGTTGCCGAGGGAACGGAATATATGTCTTTCTGGTGTCAGTGCCCGTTACATCAGGGTCACGCGAACCATGCCGTTGCGTAACGTCGAGCTTGAACGTCCATTCAGAATTTCGGTCATAATTTTGCGACCTTCCCAAACGTCTGACGGCGTAAGAACGGTCTTCATAGTCGGGGTACAAAAATGATGCTTGTATAACGGCGCTTCTCGCATTATACCGGAACACGCGGCTCTCACGCGACGTCTCTTTTCTTTCCTCCACATTTCGGTTTTGCATCCTCTTGAAACTGACGAATTCCGATCGTTCGTACATATTTGAACGTTCGACTAACCATCCTGTATTCGCCGATACCGTAAACGGCGAATCGTTAAGTCACTTCTTCCGTTAAACCGCGCGCCTCGCTGATCGACTGAACTTACCACTCTATCGCGATCAAGAATCCAGCTTATTGGAATGTGCAAGATCCGTGCTAATTAAGTACCGGAATACTCGAATCAAATACCAACGAGCCGCTTACACAGCTCATACACAGACATTTCTAATTCCGCATAACTGAAATCGTTAGATCGGAAAAAAATCCACCCCTACCGCTTCCCTGAGATTCTCTCGTTATACCATCTTGTCTTCGGCCGAAGCATCGAAGAATCACCACTCTTACAAAGGCAGCCATGCTACTCTCGGACTACTCGACAGCCCGTATACTACAAGACGTTAACCGAGTGCAGGCGATTACTACGAACTATGAAGTAACCATGGAAACTTGCAGAAATGTAAGACACGCCGATGGAGCGTCGAAAATCGCTCAACCCCCGGTCCGCAAAATGAGCAACAGCTGGGGATCGAAGAGGACCGTGTGCCCGGCGTCTGGACCGAGCGAATGCGCTCAGGTTGGCCAGTTTTAAGCGCCTATCAGTGCGTAGCTTAACGGTAACCAAGACACCGCGGGAGAAGGCGAACAGTCCAAGATGGACTCTCTGCCTCGTGACTCCGCGCCGGCGACTGTGTGCTCTCTCTAAAAGGGGTCTCACCTTTGCTCCACATCGTGCCACCGGCGTCGGTGCAAGATGTGGGCCGCCGTCGCCGTCGTTGCGTATCCGGGCCAGCGAATGCGACGCCGGTAGTGCATTAAAATCCGCCGCCACCCCCGCCGCCGGCCGGAAAAACACTGACATTCTCACAGCGGGACGAGCGTTAAGCGGCGACACTGCAACGACCCAACGACATGCCAGCGAAACACGCTCGTACGTGATACGCGGCGCGAGCGTCGACACGGAAGACGAATCTATTGTACACACTCGCTGATTGCAGAGTGCGTCCGCGACGAGATTCGCATGCGCCACATTCCGTCTTTCGGCCATTTACCGTTCTCCCGCGATCGCCAGAGTAAACAGTCAAACGAGGTATGTACAGTACGCCGCGAGCAATTACGGCGGCAATTACGTCATAATGATGCTGCGACCGCGATTTCATACGGCATTCGTGGCGTTTCGCATAGCGCAGAAGACGGAAAAAGGGAGCAGGGCCGCGCGAAAGGGCCTCGACTTTCAATGCTTCCGTCCGCGCAACTGCTCTCGTCTCATATCCGGTCCGCGCGTTTCGGCGCTGTTCCGCCGAGTACATATTTAGCCGGGATCGGGATCGGGTCCGCGTCTAACGGTGAATTCTCGCTTTTACGAGCGAAGACGCAGGACGCAGAGGAGGGCCGGGCGTTCTCGCGACACTGCTTCGAGCGCGAGAGGATCTGAAAATCAGCGATGCGTGCTCGTCGCCCAGTCAGTTATATTCCCGGTAAAGCGGAGCGGCCGCGGCTTTATGTATGGCGTTAGATCGAGGAGGACTCTATTAGCCGCCCAGCTGGAACCGGTTTAAGATTCCACTCCCGGCGCAGAATTCGCATCGCCACGAGGATATTGCCGGACCTCTGAACTGGCACAGAATCTTCCTTCTACTTCTTCTTCTTCTTCATGCTTTTTTTTTTTTTTTTTCGTGTCAGTCGGTCGGCCGACCGCCACTCCGACGTCTCGCGGAACGTAACGTGCTGCGTGCGTCGTAATATCGAGAAACTATTACACGCGGGAATTTAGATGCGCCGCGGAAGTGTAACGCGCCACCTTCTTTCTCTTCCCGCGGCGTGTTCTTCGTTGCACGTGCTTCTTCCAGCGTTCGCCCGGCATGCCGGAACGCGGCGAGCGAGCGGAGCTGGTAGTAGTATCGGGAAAATATCATTGCGGGACACGTTTTAAATGGCCTCGCGTTACGAAAGCGTAACGGGCCGCGGTGTAAGTATGAGAACGTGAACAAATGATTTGGCGTGAAATGGCTTTTAGCGATCAAGGTCGGCCGTGGCTTTGACGTAAGAGTGACAGAGAGGAGAGGGACGTGGGAAAAGGTTGGAAATGAAGTCGGTTTTCGTGTTTACGTTACCGCTGGGCGTTCGCTCGAAAATTCGCTGACAATGCTGATCGCGATAGTGGCTCTGTACGAGAGTACGGTACCGGTGTCATTCACTCAGTTTATCAACCGTTACTTTAACGCGGGCAATGTCTTCCCCGAATGAGTAGACCCGGTTTATCTAGGAATGTAATGTGCAGAGGTAACAAGAGACGTTCGCCGAGCGTGCACGCGGCACGCTATGTATATTCAAAGTTCTCGTCCGTGATCACATCATATGTAGCACGATTGATCCGTGACGAAAGCTCGACGAAACAGACTCAGCGGCCTGCCGGCAAACTTTTCTTTCTTTCTTTCTTTAGGTTTTCTGTCTTTCGGCACAGCATCGGGAAGCATGAACTTAATTCCCGAAACGAGAACTATTGTATCGTCGGGTCGGCCTAATGATGGAAAGGATTCTCGCAATCAAACGTAAGAGCGCCTCATGCTTCGCGCAAAACGCAATAACAGGAGCCATGAGCCAACAATGACACCCATCAAGCGTCTCGCAACTCGCTCGTTACTCGGCCACGAATGTTCGTCGGAAAATGACTCTGCCACGGCATCGTTCGCCTCGACCTATGATACGCTCACCCACGTCGTGGTCGGCAGTGGCAGCTGGTAGCCCAGTAGTCTAAGCTCATTTTGCGGAGGCATCGGCCGTTGCGAGCACGGTTGTGTTGTGCGCATACGCTTCGCAAGACATGGGTACATGCCTACAGTCCGACCGCGGCGTCTCACGAATTGCGGCAATGACTCCAAGAAAGCAAGCAATCAGTGAGATTTGTTAGAGATTTCGATGGAAACGGCGTCTTTTCAACCGGTCTATCGTGCATATTAAGTTCTAAAAACGCAGACAAGGTAGACATGCAGAGATGGCAATAAGAATTTCTCACAAAGCGCACTTATATATCTATGCCTATTTAAATGCTTAAAGCTTAAAATGATAGTGCAGTTGTCATCCAAACAGGATGTTCTTCGCGTTCTCGTACGTTAATCCAAGAATATAAAAATAAAAACAATGGTTTCCTGGACAAGAAAAATATGTTGTCTATTCAATAGAAGTCCTGACGCGATCGCACACCAATACGCCCGATTCTCGACTGGACATTTCCCAAAACCTAGCGCAGCACGAGTCGTCCAATGTCACTCACAGAATCAGACGGCAACGCGTGCACCGGCCAAGTGTTGTCGTTGCCTAACACTCGGCGTGTTCCGTTAGCCGGTTGCTTCATCGCTCCTCAACATCATCGTTGTCCCAGTAGAAGTAGACGGCAACCGACCGTTCGCCGTATCAGCGTCGATGAGACTCGCAGGAAGTCGATTGCTCATCTCCTTACCTAATTGTCCGACTTCCATTGCACTCTCCGTTATGTCTTACGCTTGCGGTTGCGCAAGATCGAGATCGCGCGATGGAATGACACACTCCTCTCTGCACATTGTTGTTCCTCGAAATCCTGAATCAGTGACGGCTTTTGAGTTTGCGTCGGCCGCTGCTCGCAACTTCATATTTGCGAATTGCCACTGTTTGCGACGTTACTCATACAACGGCTCACCAATTTCATTCCCATCTGCCGTGGAGTACTAATTCACCATTGTCTTATTGTTAAACGTAGGTTTAATGGTTTAATCGAATCAATGCGGGTGTTTCGGGAATTATAGTATTAGACGTAATTTAAGTAGATGACTTTTATTGACGAAGCACAAAATTGTGCGATTGGCTTACAAAGTTACGTATATTAAAACTGCTTAATTTCCACCTATGGCGCATGTCGTGTTTCTAATAGAGCTCGCTGCACTTTAGAAGCTCCTGCATTATTCTAATTTACGACTTCTTCTCGCCCGGTATAAGGTAGCCTTTACATAACACAAATCTGTTCGGCTTCACGTAACTCGTCGAGGGCAAGGTCTGACTTCGTTTTTACACAATAGATCAAGAAAAAAGACGTATTCCCGCGACACGAGTTGCCGTTCGGTAAATAGCTTGCCGGCTCGAGTCGCCCTTCGGGTATGCACATGTGCATCGACGTGCGCAACATCAGGAAGCGGCCTATCGGCGGGAGTCGGAGATTCGTGGACATAAGAATATCCAGCTCGCTCGCGGAACGGCATTGAGCATATAAATACCGAAGGCGCATTTTGCGCTAGACAAACGTTTCCGTAAACATCACACCTCGTTCTCGTGACTGTGTTACGTTAAAGGCTCGTTTCGCGACGGCTCGCGAGCGAGAAAAACGCGGCGGATAAAAACGTTCGCAAAATGAAGAGGCATCGAAGTCCGGTGGTCAGATATACCAGAACATTAAATACGACTACACAGATGCGGGACAAAACGAAATTTTGAATTTTTTCTTCTTTTCTTTTCTATTATTTTGAAAGCATATCTCGATCACAGGTTGTCGCTCTCCACAGTTATAAATCATTCTAGACATCATACTTTCAATCCTCGACCATGCATCACTTTGAATTACGCTATACCCATTCAATATTGTTCGCGAAGAGTTCGCGAACCGCCCGGTGTGAACCCGGCATAACGAGTTTCACTTTGTTGCATGTACCTTCTGTGCCTGAACGCATCGAGCCTACGAACATCATCGCGAACGATTGCACGCCGCGCAGACGATCGAGGAAATATAAATACGATGTGCGATCGAGCGATCGCCGCGATCTTACGCAATCGACACTCGACCGTATTCTCCCGAAGAGCCATTATTTCACGCAAGGAACAGTTTCGGAGAATAGCCTCGTCCGCCAACGGTCGGCGTTAATTATGCGGACGTTTACGATTTCCGCCCTGCTGTTGCGCGCACACGCTCGCCGGCGATGATAAACGAAAAATGCCAAAATAAACGGGAAAACACGCAACCGGCGACGACGGAGTTCGAGAAGTTCGGACGTAGGGCTGGGAAAAGGCCTCGGTCAAATTTAACCTCGTCCAAAGCTCCTGGCGTGTGCACCTCGGATGATTAATAAACGTGAGCAGATTCATGACGCCTCATGCAATTTCCACGCGAACGTTTGTCTGATTACTCGTGAATCAAATTAGCTGACGGGTTGAGTTGGGCCGGTATTAAAACGGCTTCCCAGATTAATGCGGCTCATAAACGGGACAAAGGATGCTCTCTTTTTCACTGGAGCTTGGGTATCGCCGCAGTGCGTCAAAGGAGCAGAAAATGCGTTGGCCTTTGGCACGGAGTCAACGTTGCAGCAAAATGTGTACAAGAGCGCACGCTTTAAAGACGCGTGAAACGCCTCAGTGCCCTCGCCTGTACCGGTGAACAAGAACTCGAAACATCCTCGTGTGACTAAACCTGTCAAGGAGAGACTGCGAATGTGCGGCAGCCCTTGTGATTGCATTTCGACGTTGGTTGCCTGCGAATAATATCCGCTCGGCCTTCCCCAACCCACTGTTAAACCTACTTCACATTTCGTGCCTCTCGTTAAGACGAAGCTTTTCTTCTTCACTTCCCTGTATCGAGACAATCCGTAATAAACACGAATTCGAGCAATCACGTCCGCAGAAATTACGAGCTCGCAATTAACTATAATTAGCAGACTCGCGCACGAGTTTAACGCGCCGAAGTCGCGAATCGATTAGCCGCGCGAGGAAACACGGTAACTAACAATAGACGGTCAGATGTTCACGAAATACCGCGTCTAACGCTCGTTTCAACGGTACACGTGCGCGTGTTACGTTACTAGCGTCGCGAGTGCGAGACACACACACACGCACACACATACGCCTGCACACCGAAATACACGACGTTGACATATTCATACGTGGATGAACGCGCACACGACGGCGAGGGCAAACGGGAAACTCGCTCGTGTGACCTATTGCCCCACATAGCAAAAGCGGCAATACCTACACCGTCGCAAAAGACCTCGTTGCGTGGCAAAGTTTGCTTTACGGAGGCACACGTAATCCACCCGCGACGACCGGCGATCGCGCACTTTTAATTATCAGCCGAGACCTCGTTAGATCTGTGCCTGCGCACTGCGTGAAACGAGCGGTACGCGTGTACCAGGCATCGCTGAGACCGATAGAGCGATATAGTAAGGTGCGATCGAGTTTGTCGTCGCTAGATCAGATTTTATCTTCCAAACATCGCTCTTTCGCGCGCCGCCAGACGTTGCCTCGCATTTGTTTGTTTCTCGTTTGCGAGTTGCAAGATCCCTGAACCGCTGCACAGTGTGTTATTTTGGCAATCTAGCGGGACAAAAGTACCGTCTTGGTGCTTGAATATGATTTTTATTTTTTTTTCAGCTGTAACTAGTCAAAATGAAAAGAAAGTAACCTGGTAAAAAAAAACATTTTAAGCAAAAAAAAAATAAAATTTTGAAAAGTAATTGTAAATTTAGATATTATGTAATTTGTTTTACATTAACTAATGTAATATGAACAGAACAACAATTATAGTTCAAAAATATATTCTTAACAAATTATGAATGATAACATAGCTGGCAAATATGTTTTTTTTCGCATTTGTGCTCATTCTACACGCAGATAAAAAATATTCAGTTTCTACCAAAAGCGCAAGAATGCGCAGAATGTTTTTACAGTTTTGGGTACTTGAATGCTCATAGATTAAGTCTATGAAAGAATCTAGTTGGAATTTTGCGGAATAACTAAGAAAAAGTTAACCTCAATGTCATGTAGTAAACGAATATTTCGCTTGTGGAGCCCAAACTTTGAAGAACAATAACTGCATAAAAACAATTGATATTTATATAAGAAAAACAAGCAGAACATACCATATTGAAGGTACAATTCCGTATGAATAAAAAAAAACCAGGAAGATTTGCCACTTTTCCAGAATTTACGGGTAAACAGAACGAACTAAGAATAAGGAACGCAGTCCATTAATTTGCAAGATGAATACGGGTGGGTTGAAACATGTCCCAACACCCTGTGTTGAAGGCAAAAGAGTAAACAGTTTCGATTTCGAGACTACCTAATATCCCTCTGAACACACGCAATAGCGTCCACTTAAAAAAAAGAACTTCATTTTTGGACTTTGTCCACCTAGATTGCCGAAATAACACACTGTGCGGTGCCAGGACGGATTTATGCCGGACGAGAGTTCGATACTGTCGCGTTCCCGAAAACGGTCAATTACATTCTCCCGACGATTGATGAGTGCATCGAGACAAAAGACAATGGCACGTTTCTGCGCGAGCGGGAGGATGCGCGATTGCGATTCTCCCGCCGTTGCCTCACCTTTCATCCACTCAAAGTTCACGTCAGATCGCGCGGATAATGGCCTGCCCTACTGTCCGTCTGTTTGTCAATCCAGCTTCTTTCTTCTTCTCCCGCTCCCGTTCGCTCCCGTCTCCTTCTTTCTCCTCCCTACTTCTCGCCGGCACTAATCTCGGGTACGATGCGAGCGTCGTTTCATGGTCGAAATTTCCATACCGCGTCCCAGGGTTATCGCACACCTTTTTCCTGCATTGCGTAATTTCCCCGCTCCCGGCCGTCGCGGTTATCCGCAATCTGCGAAATTCAGTCAACGCATATACCGAAAGTCAACGACGTACACCGAACTCTTCTCACAATTCACTACATCCCTCTACATTGCTCAATAAATTTAATAATCTTCTCAACATTAGACTCGATATCGAAAAACATCATTACACAATACGCTCTTCGAAACATGCCGAGCGAAGAGTCCGAATAATAAATTTCAATTTTCAACCAACAAGAAGGTACTTAATTAAAACACGTTCCACAAAGACACGTTACTCTTCAGCGTCATCCTACTACGATCATTGGAAGATCGCTTCAGCAAGCTCTCCTACATCGACGAGGTCCAGGAATGCGAGTCAATACAGTTGTTCGGAGAGGATTGAACCGTTCAGGCAGCGTCGAGACGTGCGCGGGGCCCGGCCGATCGATCGATCTTTACGATCCAGCCGGGAACCGTTAGAATTGTTCGCGTTAGTATGCTAACGACGCTCGTTTGTTTCCTTTATCCGCCACCGTTGTGTTTCTGAAATCAAGGTCGGCCGCTATCGATCCCCCTCGACTTCGAGTCAAGGTGGCGGATATCGAGGAGAGGCCTGCCAGCAAAGCGGGCTGGGGGGTGGGGGCGGAGCGCGAAGATTTATACCGACGGAAAGGACAAACGTTCTCGTGGGCCGTAGGTGCCACTCTCGGCAGCGACGTCCGTCATCCGTGACATCGCCGGCGAGACATTATTACGGGGGCGGGGAGCGCATCTTACCCTCGACTCGACGTGTGTTGGCCGATCGGCGACGAGCGGGACTGGTTAATTAAATTGCGTAACCACTGGCCAGAAGTAAGACGCTTCTGACGAGTCAGAGTCGGAGCGATTTCGAGAGACGTTTAATTAATAAATCTTTCCTGATTTCCACGTTCTCTTGACTCGGGGCTTACGTAAATGTGATTTACGGTAGAAAAATGGCCGCCGACGCCAGTAATCGCGGACTGAGTGTCCCGGTATAGGTCTTTGTGCGGGTGATGCGTACATTGATTCGGTTTAAGATCGCGATGATTGAGCAGGTGGTTGGTTGAAAAGCGGTGCCAAGTACGTTGTACACCGTGCATTGTGGTCTGCTAACGAAAACGCATAACGTAACTGGAGCGATCGGTATGCCCGCGATCCATGTCCTTGACAGTCTACCAAGGAGTTACGGCCTTCCGGTTGAGAGGTCTGGGTAGATAAAAAATGTAACCATGAGGAACGCGCGCGTACGTCGTCTCTCTCTCTCTCTCTTTCGCTCTCTTGGACAACGAGGGTCTCCTGGCGACACGATAAATTCAAGTACGGAAGGCCGTGTACGTCGTGCACGTAATGCGCATATCGTTGCGTGGTGAGGAACGATGTCCGACGAGTAGGCACGAGAAAACTCGTGTCTTTACGACGCTGGATACTTTTACGACAGCCGCTTATGTTTGCGAGTAAGGAATTAATGTAAACACTTCGCTGCGATTTATCTAGGCTTAACGCTTTCCACAGCACGCTTTCTTCAAGCGACATTCACAGTCCACCGAATGTGTTATTATGCCGCGCATGACCGGGTCGTAATAAATGATGCAAAATTTAGGACTCAGTTATTGCTGCACTTACTTGCACACTAAGATCGCGGAAAGAGTTGAGAAAAATGAAGGCGCTAGACTATTATATCGTTGCCTGCAGATTCTGTACTATTCCGCATTTTGCCACAAGAAATTATGCCTCTAGCACGTAATCGTGTAAACACTTTGCGCATGCAGCTGCCTATATGTATCTCAGTTATGCGGACCGTTGTAATTATCCAGTTCAGCAAGGCGATAAGTATAGTCCGATAAAACGATCGATTCCGTTAAATGCTCGCTTGTCGAATTTGACCAATGCCAGTGACTGTTGAAAATGAGACATGGAAGCATGTCGAGGATTTGTTCCTTTCTCGGAGTGACCGTCGACAGAGTGCTGTAACTTGCGACTCCTCGGGTGGCCGGTCCTTGAGCACGAAGAGCGTTATGTAAACGATCGGGAAGCTATTTAAGATTTAGTCACCGCGCGAGTCATGCCGCGTACGTTAAGAGGTAGGATGACGATGGCGAGGCTTCCGGAAGAGCGAGGATAAAATGCGGAAATCGACTGAATCTCGGTGAGAATGTACAGATGCCTCGAAACCTTGAACGACACCTTTTTTCCCATCGCGTCGATAATGCGCGGAAAAACATATTTATGCGACCCGAGTGACTGTATCCTTTATCGTTACAGCCAGCCGCGATATGTACTTCGCACAAGCAACAGTCGCTTCAGTCATGAACCGTCCAGTCGATGGTAGGAAATTTCGTTAGAGATCGATGGACTTTTCGAAAGGTCCAGCGACTTCAGATTTCATCGGCGAGTGCCTACGACGGGAATGAAAATGACTAAACGTCAATTTAAAGTTCATTTCGCTTCGTGTAATTGAATCCCTTGCCGTCTTACGCACATCGCGCTCGCGCGCGCGCGCGCGCGCCGGGTAATTAAATCCGAAAGAAGCGGCATCCGTGCCACTTACGAGGCTCACGATGATGAAGTCGATAGATTGGCTCGGCTTCAAATTACGCATAAATGTCATGACTAGGAGCGTGCCGTTTTCCGCAACTCAGATTTCCTGGCATTCGATCTTACGAAATCGGCCGCCACGAAATCACCTTTCCATTCATTGTGCACTGCCGCGCTCTGTCCGCCAAACACAAGCACGTTTGAATTAAGACAGCTCGCAGTGCAAGAGCTTATCGTAACAGAACCAAACATTTCCACGATTCGCTGCCTGCAGTAACGTGATCGGAATAACTGAAACATTTCCAATTAACGACGCATGTCATGAAAGAAAACTGTCTCGGGCCTCGAACTGAGGCGTCCTCTGAACGTTGAAAATTCGGGGCCGATCGGGCCCAATCCACAAGCCGGTAATGGTCCGTTATCATGCTGGCGTGCAACGCGTTTAAACGTTCCCCGAGCCGGGCCGATCCACTGGCCCGTGAAACACGGGCGCGAGTCGCGCGTACACACTTTTATTATGTAACGATGCTAACTGTAAATATTTGCCGGAGGGGCCCCCGGGAGGAGTGAGACGGCTAGCGAGCGCGATTGTGCGCGTTGGTACGGAAAGTAGACCGAAAGAAGGAACGTCGGGCCCGGGGAGGGGAGTGAATATGTGAGAAGGAGAAGCAAAGAGGCGTGGAGTGAGAAACAGAAAGGTGGCAGGAAGAGGAAGAGAGCGAAAAGGCGAAATGAGAGAGAGAGAGAGAGAGAGAGAGAGAGAATGGAAGCAGGAAGAGGAAGGGTCGAGGAACAGAAGGATGCTAACGACGGGAAAGGGTGAGGATGAGTAGAAAGGGAAAGAGAGAGAGAGAGAGAGAGGGAGGGGGAAAAATGTGTTGAAGGGTGAAAGGAGTGACGATGTTTAAAAATACCAAAGTGGAGCAATCATCCACAGTCCTGGGACGGGGCCATGGTTACGGAAAGAGCAGGTACGTCACTGCCGGTGCCTCCTCTCTTTGTCTCAGAGACCCACCTCGTTAAGTACGAATGGGTACAAAGGAGAGGAACTCGAAAACGGTCGGCCCGACCGGACCCGGTCGTCAGCAGTACACGTCGTTTCGTTTAATTTCGCTGCTTCCTTTATTTTCGCGCGCCTCCTAATTGTCGCGCGTGGACGAATTGCCGAGTTTATGCCTCTGCCTCCCGGCGGCTCGGGCACAGATGTCATTCGACGCGCGCTTTGTACACCGTGCTCCTAAGACGACGCTTCTAACTGGTCGTTTCTAACGGTACACGGGATGTGAGCGATGATACGGATTTTCGTTGAATCATTTTCGTAACTCTTTATGACGGTACATAACGAACGGGTCCTGTTACTGAAACTGTACATTGCTATGTCAACGTGTATACTGATATGCTGATCCGTCCTGTACATCGTAGTAATGAAATCAACGGCCGCCTACTACCTATGCATCACTAATGAACACTTTGTGGTTTTACTGAAATTAGAAAGGGGAAGGAATGTGAGAATTCTGATGCATATCCTTGTCAAACTTTCTCTGCGCGGATCATTTCTAGAGACAAGGCAACATTGATGTTGCAGATGCGCATGCTCGTGCTCCCGCTTCATTGCCCGGAACCCTTACTTTAGCAACTGCCACACAAGGAGACGTCTTTTTTTAACGAGGAAATCTGCGACGCATACAAATGGCACCTGATACGTACTATAACGCCCGATACGCGGCGCGTAACCTTCGACCATGATAGCTCGGTTCTGTAATCTTTAAGCGTCCGATGCTTCAGAATCGTCATCGTCATTGAAATCGACTTCCGGCAAACAATCACGTTCCACTTGTCCTCGAACGCGTGAGTACGCACGAGACTCGAGGGACTTCTTTAACACATCGAACGTCATGTCACCCAAAAGTGGACGACAGACACAGTTCCTTACCTACGACTACTCGGTTCCTATTTAATCGCAACTCGTTCTATGATCTGTCCTTTAACATCATCCGAAAGAGCAATTGTTAAGACGAAATTTAGTGTTACGTTCGCCGAGATCACACGAAAATTAACACAATACGGGCTACTAATTACCAAACGAAATTAATATCATACCTGCACGACATCGTTTTAGCTAATACTTCATCGTAAACGCCTGGAGGGACCATAATGTGCTCGGTTGAGAAACGCAGCCTGCGCATATTTCAATGGGTTTATTCAACAAGACTGCCAAACGTGCCCGGATTGCAGCAGCCTCGTAATTCGTGCCTCGTCGCGGGTGAGCCGCGTTTTACCACGAACGTCCAGCTGCGCGATCGGCGATTCCAGTAATGACCTTAACGTTCAGAGGACCGTCGAATGAATCAGTCCGATCGGCGAGAAAAACGGCCGCGAAGGCAAAAAGGCGAGGAAGCGAGAGAAGGCGGTTAACGGTGTTCACGAGTGACTAATTTCTAAATCGGAATTTTAGGACGGTGCCCCTGACTTCCTTCCGCTGTCGTTTCGAATTTATTCGAGTGCCGACGCCATGACGAACGACTCTTCCCCATCGCTCTGATTCCTGGTACTCGCGAAACAAGAACAGACGACCTAGGTAGCCGTTTCAAATATTATCATCGGACACCGGAGGTCCTACTAGAACGAGCCAGCTCAACACCTTTTCGGCAGGTCACTAATTCATTACTGACATTTTCTAAGCGGACCTTCCGAAGCTCGCTAGAAACTGATTGAACCCTATCGACATCTAACGCTTGGCCGTAAAACGTATTCTCGTGAGGCCGTTAAGCAGCGGCGTCGATTATTCCGAAAGTCCGCGGGACGTCGCGAGGCTCACAGCCTTGAGAGCGCAGCATTGAATAGTAGTCTCCGCCCACCAAGGGTTAAGGGGTTAAGCACCTACGCTGACATTGGCATTAATAAAATCAGCGGAGCGCGACGCGCGACGTCGATGTAACAGGACGACTACCGGTTCCGCCGAAAGCTTCGGATTAGTCCAGGTGTTACGTTGGCCCCTCTCTCGTCATGTAAGTGTTACATGTGCACTTTCTTTATGCGAGCCCGGAGAGATGGCGGGAGAGTGAGCGAGAGAGGGAGAGAAGGAAAGCGGGAGACGTGGAAGGAAGGAAGGAGAGGCGGGGAGAGATTCG
Source organism: Priocnemis perturbator (assembly GCA_963942575.1). NCBI lineage: Eukaryota > Metazoa > Arthropoda > Insecta > Hymenoptera > Pompilidae > Priocnemis > Priocnemis perturbator. Next base: position 14,968,246 of record OZ012644.1, on the reverse strand, counting down.
TTACGTGAAAGTTGCGCTTTGCTTCTGACCGGCTCTGACGAATTATGCCGCTTGGCGCCTCTTTGCGCCTCTTTGCCTCTCCCTCCCCCCTCTCGCCCCGCCCTACCGCCACCCCCTGTCACATTTAGCCGCGGGGCCACCATCGTCGCTCTCGAAACTTCCTCCTTGCATTGAACTTGTGCCGCTCACTCCGCTCAAGGATCCTGACCCGGAATGTAGGAACCGCCAAAACACGATTTCACAATCCGACGATCGGCCGGCCGAGATTAAGGAGTCGCTGAACCCGAGGCCCGAGAGCGGTTATGCCGATCTAACGCTGAGGTAAGCCGGATCGCTCTGCATTTCTAACGGCGAGGCTAACGTCCGCGCCGAAATGTCGTCCGGAGGCGTAAGAATAGTACGCCTAATTGAGAATTCCAGGACCGGCCGGCCGGGCGCTGGCAATTCTCGGGCCCAACGATTCTAACGGGGCTCGTATGAATATGTATTCGGAATATCCACGATTCCGATATATGGGCCAGATTGAATCGATGTGATGAAGATGGAACGATTGATTTCGCGGCTGGGTGCAATGTGCCGGGTAGGAAATTAGTTCTCGATTCTTCGCGTACGCACGCCGTACGACACTGACTCAACGCTGAGGTGAGCGGGCTCGCGGAGACATCACTTACCGTCACGCGACGTCACGTGCCCATAAGCAAGGAACGTGACGCGGATAAAAACGTTCGAGCGCATCAATCGGCCATTTCCGCGCAGAGGCGTCCTTTAATTGCCGCCGCTCCGCGAGGACCATGATCTATGACAATGACGACGTAACCGTTCTTCGCGAACAATAAGTCATTCCGTACGGCCGCGAAGAAAAAAGGAAGACCGTGGACGTCGGGAACAACGGTTTCTGCGCCCACTCACGGCTTCAAAATTCGCGGGGCTGTCCGTTTATCGACGCTCCCATTTATTCTACAGACCAAAAATCCTCGGTCGCCCGCGATTGCGACTGCTTTGTTTTTTATACCATGCTTTTCCATCATAATTACTTTACAAACGTTACGTATGTTTGTTAGTTTCGTTCACGATTCGGAAGCGGCTGCGCATCACGTTGCCTCGTCGCAGATCCGCCTTTTCGGTCTATGCAGTAGATGGTTGAGCTGTACGTGTCCTGGGTCCGCTAGTCGTCTCAGTTACGAAACGGAGTAGCCGGGATTACGAAACAAGAGGACGTAATATCGTGGCAATGCAGCGAGTAAGCACGATGCCGGTGAGTCGCTGCTCTCTTACATACCGTTAGATTTTCTCTCGGCAGACCCGACTGCCTGCCTGGCTTGTCACACTTCTGACGCCTCAACGACGAGCAGAACTATCCGTGCCTGTTCCAAATTCGAATGGGCCGCGACGCCGGCGGACCACACTCGGTTACAGCCTAGTAATTAGACGACGCACGCGGGAGGAGTGTGAGTCGCTAATTTCATCTCGATTCTAAATGGCACGGTATGTCGATTGTGCTATGGGGCGTTGTGTGTAATCGCGACAGCTTTCATCGGGACGGAAATATAAATTGACCCCAAATGCTTTTCGCCTTGACAGAGTCTCGCTATTTTTTGTGATTAGTCTGTTCTTTATTAGTACTTAGTACCCGCCACTTTGATTTTAGCTATCAATAGAATCGCCAGAAAGTTCAATTCACTTCATTCCGAACGCCCGTTCATTTCTTCGGACGATCGAATATTAATACCCGTCTCCGAGTTTCACATTTAGAGGCAGACTCTGGATAAAAGTTCAACGCGTTAGCCGTGGCGAACTGTTGCCACCCTAAAAGGCCAGACACATTACGGGCGGCCGTGTTTGCAGGCGATGTCTATCGATGTAGTACAATGGCCTGGTGCCGTCTTAGTGTTAGTCTCCGAGGTATCTCCTGTCGAGGGGAAATCGTACGCGTGTGGGACTTAAAATATTCCCACGTACCGGCGCGATATTTAAGAGACACTTAGACGTGTCTAACGCGCGAGTAAACGTCTCGTTACTGAACCAGACGCCGCTCGTATTCGCCACGGATGAACTTGATATCCGCCGAATGAGCACATCGCGAATGACGTGCGCGAGACGATTAACGCACATTCTATGTGGATCAAGGAACATCGTGCCTCTGGTGTTCCGAAGATCGTTGGAAATCGTCGAATCTGTACTCGATTGCAAAGCATCACGAACTGAGTACAATAAAACAATAGAATACAATACAACATACACCGATGACCCTGTACAAGACGAAAAACCTGCCCGAAAAATCGACAAGATCATTTTCATTCAAAAGCACAATTCTCAGCAGACCAAAGCGTAAAGCGGAAACGTGCAAATTGACACGTCAGATAACGGCGAACATTGGCCGATTACTGTAAAAGACTAGGCCTGCCGTATTCTCGTAAGAGAGTACGGAGGCGTGGATGACACGTTCGATGATTAAGCGTCGAGGACGATAACGATCGCGAGCAGAGCGCGCGTTTCCTCTCAGCGAGCCACGAGCTCACGCCATGATGAATCGCTTCGAGTCAAAAGAGAACGCCTCCGATTCTGCCACCGTGCCGCGAAGCGTCGCGCACCTTTCGTAGGGAACAAGCACGCGCTCCACATGCGCGTAATGACGAGGCGAGCCAACTTTCTCGTACCTACACACGCGGCAATGGCATCGGCGCTAAATGTAATGCATCCAGCCCCCGTCTCGCTGGTCTTACCTCACTCGGTAATTTCCAACGAGACTTTCCTCGCCCGTCGCTTACTTATTACCTTTCTAACCGGCCCGCGCGCGCGCGCGCGAACGTGCCGGATGAATTTCTTTGCGGAAGTTTGACCGTGACGGGGTCAAAATCCTTCGGCACCATGGCCGGGCCGAAGAACGTTGGCACGCGCTAGGCTTGGTCCGCGAATGTTTTCGAGTTTCAGGCGTATTCTTTTTTTCTCTCTCCAGGGAGCTCTGTCTTGAAAGAAGGCACGATTTGTCACGTGTAGCGAAGTTCGCGATGCATGTAACCGCGGCTTTTGTCAGGACGCAGGAAATTGTAAATGGACGACGTCGAGAGTGAGCGATCGATGCATATGTTTTACGTCACAAAGTACGCGTGGCGAATGAGTATTGAAGGATGATCGATATAACGCGTTTTATGGAAGGATGAAGAAATCGGTACGTACTGTTCACTTGTTATTTTTGCGTTATTAAATGCGAACGCACGAGTATACGCGACGTCCAATGGAAGAAACTCGTTAGTTTCGAAGTCTGGCATTGTGAAACGAAACGGTTCTCGGTTCTTTAAAAACCGTTCTATCGGCGACGGACGAACGTAACAGTACCGTAGCGGGCCAAGCGCTTAATTCGGCACCTTCTAAAAATAGCCCGGCACCGTTAGACGGAGGCACGTTAGAAGGGACGCTTTGTCGATTTTGTTGAGCCACGTAATACCGTACTCTCGGTTACACCGTGAAACGTAACAAATATCCGCGGCCGGAATCCTCGACTCGGCCGCCGCGCGGAGCGTCGTCGTCGCGAGAAGAAGGCATTTACCACATTTTCTCGCGTCCCATTTCCCTCACCTAGACCTCGAACGCGTACACATATCAGCTTCGTAGAAATCGCAATTAATTTAGCGTCGCGATCTCGCGCAATTATCTCGACGCGGGGCGTACGAGCGAATTAATGCCCGGTACGAGTCGATCTGCGAGAAGAAATGTTGCGGGGGCAATTAATCGAGTGTCAGCCAATCTCGCGTGCACAGCAGCGTACACGTACTACAGTGAAGAGTATCATTAAATTTCACCGAAATCGTCCTGCCGTCTGATCAATCACGCTGCTTCGGATTACAAGCCGATACACGCTACCATCGTTGCCTTCCTCAGTATCATTAACGACGCTCGATGCATGCAAATCTCGCATCTAACCCGCATCAACGCACTTCCTCCATCCAAGCCATCGACTCGTCCCGCACAGCTGTTGATCGGCAGGCACAGGGAAAAATTGCCGAGTCCACCATATTAAACCGGAGCGCAATTGGGCCGGGCGTCGCCGACAGTATCGTCGAGATGGGCCATTCGTCGTGCACCGGTCCAAGGCGGTGGCCTTGATTCCTCCTGGAGCGTCCCGTCGGTCGAAACGGGTTCCGTACCGTTTCGACCGCGTCCCGTTACGTACGGCCGGAGAGGAAGCGTGCGCGCGCGCGGCGTAAGTGCCTCCCTCCCGTCGGTGGGGAGGGCAAGAGGAATAAAGTGGAAGGAGCGCGAAGGCGGGAGAGAGGGGAGAGGGGACACGTTCGGAGCCAGTTTTCGAACGGTCCGGAGAAAGTGGTGGCTATACATTTACTGACCTACATTACCCTCGTTTCGCCCCCTCCCCGAGCCGCCTGACACCCACCCGGGCGTGCAGCCAGCCCACAAATTGTCCCGTTACACACGAGCCCGTTGTGTACACGTCATCGCCATGACCCACAAAATGACACCCGGCCAGCCCCCCCTCTCGCCCGTGCCGGTTTCCTCTTCCCTCACCACTTCTCACTTCCTCCGATCTCTCTCTCTCCCTCCCTCCTCTGCCACACAACGGTAAGCCTGTATTCTGTATTGTACTCCGAAATTATGTCACGCGACCGCTGCGCTGCCGAAATTCGGCTCGGCTTGGCTCGGCGCAGCGAGATCGAACGGACAAAGGAGCCATTTAATTGAGATGTTTACGCTCACGGTCGAGAGAGTGAGACGGCTGCTTGGGAACGGGATCGTTCCGCTGCCGCGGGATCGCGACCGCTGGCTGGCCCGATCTCGTTTGGGATTCGGCGACGACGAGGTAAGAAGATCGCGGAATGCCGATCCAGTTTCTTTGTCCGCGAGGCTCCTCGATGCGAACGTGGATGGTACGAATCTTGCCGGGCATGCAAATTGTCTGCTTTCTCTTGACAACCTAGCCGCGTACGTGCGAATCGATCGACGCTCCGCGCGCGTTCGTTACGCACGTTTGCGGTAATGCGGATAATGCAGATTGTAGACAGACCATTGTTGCGTCCCGAGCGTAAGGAAATCGTTTCGTCTGGAGCGGGGAGCGGAGCCGCAATAAGCGTTTACGGTAAATTACGCTCGCCCATCGACGAGAGCACAGTTGCATCGGTGAAAGTATCACATTTCATAATGCCCCATTACCCGCGATTATGGGCACACCGCGCGAGGCAGAATTATGGGCGCGCTCGACTTCGAAGCCTCGAAAATCTAGCCGCGCGTACGTTCGGCCGAACGAAAGTAGGCGCATCGAGCGAAAGGCACTGTTATTCGGCTCACATCCGAAACTGCGTGAAACGGAGTCGGCGACCGGGCCGATCTATCATGCTTACGGTCCGTGTACCGAAGGATCGCGCGGGTCTGGCAATTCTTCGTCGATTCACCGAATATAATTTGCCGGGCGAACTTTGCGGAATTCGGCAGCGAGAGCGTCTTTCGACCCACTTACCGCATCAGCGGCTGCGAATAATGTCCCACGTATCATTCATTTCATCCCATCAACAATCGCCACCCTCACCCCTGGCGGCTCAGCGCCGAATTACACGTTCAGCCCTCATTACGAGAGTTTTAGCGACCGCTCGAACGGTGTCAACGATCGACTTCTCGCTTCTCGGACGGTCGCGGAGAACGAGGTCGCGACGATATCGTCGGACGCGAGCGACGTGCGAGGGAACGTGGAAGTGTTACTATCAACCGAAAAAAAAAGAACCCGACCAGCTTATCGTGCGCGGCCCTGATCGTTGACAGTTCAATCCGCAGCAAATTTTCGGCTCACCTCGTGGCGACCTCATAAAACGAGCCGTATCCGATACGCCCTGCCTACCTCCCTCTCTTTCTCATGCGCGCGCCGCGTAACTGCATTAAATTTAGCGGATCGCCCAACAGGGACGCGTTTGTTCTCGAGTCGGGAGGGTCGGCGACGAAAAAAATCGGCCTGTCATACGCGAATTGTACGGCGACAGCGAGAAGGGAAGCGCGGCCGCGTTACGACGTCGACCGGCACACACGTGCGTGGCAACGTGTACCAACGTGTACCCGCTTCTCTGCTCGTTCCGCGCGGAGCGGAGCGGATTACAGGCCCGCGAGAGCCGGCCGCCATTGTGTCTCCCTCTTGTGGCAGCGATACGAAGAGCCTTGGCATTATTTTCCAGCCAACTCGAGCTGGGGGCCGTTACTTAATCGAAGTTACGAAACTTCGCGGACGCGCTCTCGTATCCAGCGCGTTAAATCACGGGGGAGAAATAGAGGAGAGCCTCTCGCGGTCGCTGGATGATGAGGGGAGGAGGAGGAGGGGGCGGGAATAAAAGCGGAACAGGTTCATGGACTCGATCTTATGCGGGCGAGCAACGTCGTGCGACGTCGAGCGACGCTCACTGGCCTGCAGACTCTATACGAGCGGACAAGCAGCGCGAAATCGTGATATTGCACGTCAGCGAGACGGCTCTGATCGATTAGCCGCGCGCGATCGTGCCGCTGGGATGATTTAAACGGCAAGGGGACTCGACGCGGGGTGGGTCTTGTAGGATCGGAAAAAGTAAACAGCATGGGGCGGATTCCAAACGTCACCTTTGGATCCGCAAGGAGGGCGCGCTAATTTTTTTTTTTTTTTTTTTTTGTAATGTTTATTTAATTAGCAATAACATTCTGGTAAATACAAGTGCAAATAAACTATAACAAACAAAAACCTAACAATTCTTAACTTAAGCGGGTACACGACAGATGAGACGCTGTATCCCATTACCCCTCTCTCTATTGTGTTTATGGAAGTATGTCTTATAAAAGATAATAGCCGGACTAATTAATTGAGCTATACGATCGCTGGGCATTGCCTTATTGTGAGGCGGAGAAGAAACAGTGTAACCGTACGACCTTATAGGCCCGAACGAACACCGATATATATACAGTGGTGGATGTGCCCCCACCACCGGCAAGGGGAACAACCCCAGACACCACACCGCCGGCCGGTAGGGTGCGTCTTAACAAATGACATTATTAGTTTCGCTAAACAATCCCCACCACTGGCGAGTATATAAGGCGCCGAAATTAGGCAATCGAGGCCTTTCGTGCCGAGTCAGTGTAAAGCACCGTATGTGCTAAGACTCCACGAGAGTGCAGTATCTGGGAGCCCTCAGCTCCACGTGCTCAGTAGTAAGCGCGCCTCCTCCGAGGACTTTGCATAAGGATTGTAAGAAGGGAGTTAAGAGGGAAGATCCACGCCGTCTCGCCTCCGCTCACGCACCGGCCGCGCAGACGTGTGTGTGATACGAACTCGGCCTCAGATTTTATTATTTCATTAAAAGGGAAACGACTGGCGCCAAGCCCTCCCCGCTCACGTACCGGCTGGGGCATTGTGCGCATTTTGGTCTTAAAACGCCACAGGGAGCTGAGGACCTGTGGTAGCCCTAGCGATTATATAAGACAGCGAGTCAACGTTTATCTATAGATTTAAAACCCTGCGGAGCAATCAGCTGTACCGAGCTCTGAAAATAAATAGGAATATACACGTATAAAAAAGTTGAGTTCAACGCCCGAACACTCTCCCCCACCATCCGCCTCCTAAGCAGGAGCACGAGCTTCTCTCTCCGACATATACTAGAGCACTGGTGTGGGTTAAGAAGTGACCGCTCACACCAGCGTGCCGGCACACCGACGCGGCGTACATCACAACAAACCGCGTTACCTTCAAATCACGGACGATCCTCCGAAATATTACGAAAGAACATACATTAAAACGCGATAAAATAATACATCGCGGTTAGCGAAAGCAAGTACGGTCACAACAGAAAGCAAACTATCTGGAAAAACCGCTACTGAGAACTTATCGTTTGGTCTAACACTAAATACAATAACTTATTTTAAGATGAAGAATGAGAGGTGATGGAGAAGTGATGGGGTGAGTATATACAAGGGGTAGGCGCGCTATGCACCGCGCCACCGATGCCTAAATGTACGTCTACATCTGAACACGAACGCGCACGAGGCAGCCTGAGCATGACGTCATCAGAGGCGCGTGAATAAACCGAGGCAAACCGATTCGATGGTTTCACGTTGCATTCATCGATCGATTGATTCGACGCCGTACGAGAAAAAATTCAGTGTGTTGGAGATTTATTCTAATGTTGGTTAATCGGTGTAGTTTGCTCGGACCGATCCGCAACTGTCTCAGCGGGTGAACGAGAAATCACACAACAATAACAACGATGTGTACATGGTCAAAAACACAGTCACAGTCACAGTCAATGAAACCAGCGTATAAAAGTCAGTCAAAAGTCGGAAAAAAGTCGGAAAAAAAGTCGGAAAAAAATCTGAAAAAAGTTGGAAAAAAGTCGGAAAAAAGTTAGAAAAATGTCAGTCAAAAGTCGGAAAATAGTCCTATGCGATACACATGATTGTCAGACACTACAAAAAAGACTTTGTTCCGACTTTTTTTCCAACTTTTTTCCGACTTTTTCCGACCTTTTTCCGACTTTTTCCCGACTTTTTTTCCCACTTTTTTCCGACTTTTTTCCGACTTCTCCCGACTTTTTTCCGACTTTTTTCCGACTTTATTCCGACTTTTTTCCGACTTTTGACTGACTTTTATACGCTGGTTTCATTGACTGTGACTGTGACTGTGTTTTTGACCATGTACACATCGTTGTTATTGTTGTGTGATTTCTCGTTCACGCGCTCAGACAGTCGCGGATCGGCCATATATGCTCACTGCCCGATCCGACAGTCTCGAATCGGGCCGAGCAAGCCACACCGATTCTCCAATACTAGAATGAATCTCCACACCCCAATGATTTTTCGTTCACGCGCTCAGACAGTTGCGGATCGGTCCGAGCAAGCTACACCGATTAACCAACATTAGAATAAATTTCCAACACACTGAATTTTTTCTCGTACGGCGGCGAATCAATCGATCGATGAATGCAACGTGAACCATCGAATCGGTTTGCCTCGGCTTATTCACGCGCCTCTGATGACGTCATGCTCAGGCTGCCTCGTGCGCGTTCGTGCTCAGATGTAGACGCACCTGTACGTTTACGTCTTAATTGCCCTGTCCGGCCTCTTAGCGCTCCGCGTGCTTCTTTGTTTCTTTCCCGATCCTCTCTGTTCTTTATAGGGGACTCCGATCCCCACAGTCTCATATCGACCGGCCAGACCTGGCGGAATTAACTTATGAGCCGGCGAATCAATGGCGATGTCCTGTTGGCGATGACTTTTGGAAATGGCAGATGGGATTGGTCGGAGGAATCGGGCTCGTGAGAATCGGCCGCCGCGGAGAACGAAGCGCGATGTTCGGCTTGACGGCGTCGATCTCTGATGTCGGTACGTTTATCGGGTGTGCTGATATATTGACTTCGGGTTAGAAGTCGCGTTTCGTGCGCTACGTGTCTGCAGACGCTGGAACGTGGGACGGATGAATTAGAATGATACGATAAAAAGTTGCTTCGAGCTGTACCAGTGTAATGTAAGAATTTGGCTGTTTTATGAAGAACTATGTTGTTGGTATTGAATCGATATTTGTACTGCTGTGTAACGTAAATGCGCGCTCGACGTAACGTAACGTCGAAAAACTTGAGAAAACAGGATCATAGCCAAGATTCCGTATTCTCGTTGAGTTTGCCATCATCTCTCATTGCCGGACGACGTAACATGGACAGAGAACCTGGTATGAAACCGCGAGTTCCGGAAGAAACCCCCAAAGTCCCATTCTTTCCTCTCCCGCACACTGCCTACCGTCAGAACGAGCCCATAAAACGGCTAAGTGCAACAAAGAAGAGCCGCTCTCCTCGGCGTCGGATTACGATTACGGCAAGCGGCCGGGCCGTTTTCCCGCATAATTTCGCGCCGCCTTAATGGCACGTACAAATAGTCAATCGCTCTGGCCACGAATTAACGAGCGAGCGCTGGCCAGAACGCCGGCAATTTCCGACGACCGGCATGCGGCATCATCGTCGACAAACGGCGGCGATTAAATAGCGCAGCTTTCGATCATTAAATAAATTGCGCGCGAGCAGCGCCGTTTCGCTGAAAGGCCGTGACTAAAATCAGACGAGGAAGACGCGCGCAGGCGGACTCTCGTCGTGGAAGCCTGCGGACGACGAAAAGGACACTCCGGAGAGAGTTCGGTGTTTAATAGTTTCCCGCGAAGCGAATAACGTCCCCCAGATCAGACGCTCACAATTAGATCAACCGGTACAATGATTCCTGCTTCCTCTTTTTTACCCCTAAACGCTCATATAATCGTCTATTTTCGCCGGCTAACATGATACGCTGGCCACGGTACTATCGGATTTTACCGTGCGATTGATATCCTGCAGAATGACGCCGACGATAATATCCCATTTAATGGCGATTACATAAATACTCGTTCGTTCGGATGAGTCAGACGGCTAGGGATCACGTTTCCTGACTATTTTCGAGAGTTTTCCGCGGAGCAATCGTCGAAAAGGCATGGCGAGAATGAGGCTCGCTGAAAATAATGGAATGCCTTATCGGCCGTCCCGCTTAATTATCTCATTGTCCTCTTCATTATGATTTAATATCCGCCGTAAACGTTCGCGTCAGTCAGTTGCGCGGCAATTTACGAACGACATGACATTTACAACCGCTTCGAAAATCTCATTCATAGTGCTCGCGCAAGAATCACAGCCGCTCTGACTCAACGGTCGGCCGATTTAATTGCCGGCCGTTGAGCAATTCATAAAAGTCTGCTTAGCGCGCTCGCTGCAAAACGTGACACTCCGTAGGTCCCACTGGACAACGTGACCGTGAATCACGATTCCTAGCGAGTTAAAACTTTCATGATAACGCACAAACTACAACGGAGTATGTGTGTGTGTCACGCAGGCGATATGTCGGCTGAAGTCGATGGAATCAAAACGTGGTCGAGGTCGAGCGTGAATCGTTACGTCATCGAGACTCGACAGCGATCATCGATGGAGATACAGGATCGTCTTCTCAGAAAAAAGGAGGACTTCGGCATCGACGCGAAGAACAAAAGGCGCAGTTGCGTACAGAATGGAATCCTGACGACGAGGTACTGTTTGTCGTCGAATCGTGCCGTGCGATCGGAAGGGCCGTGAGAAGGAGGGCCGAGCCGCAGTCGGCGCGTAAGAAAGAGAGCGAGAGCGAGAGTGAGAGATCGAGGCAAACGCTCGTACGCGCTCGCAATGGAATATCATAAAGTAGGCGTTTCCGCTCACGAGATAAAGTATGTATTGCAATACACAAAACGCTACTTAACCTTCTACGCGAGCGTCGCCGTATCTGGCCCCATTGTTGCTTCCATCGAACCAACAAACTGAATATACTAGAGAACGCCTTCGTTGTACGAGGAATTTAAATAATTACCGCGATTATCATCGCGGAAATATCCGCACGACGAAAAAAAAACAGAACGAGAACAACTGGCCAACAATAAGTCAACGGGGCAGGCGTGTTGCGCGAGAAATTAGGACGATTAGCGAAGTAACGGGACGCGCTAACGGCGCGACATTCGTTAGAAGCCGTTTCGTCGGACCCACTCGATGGAGACGGAAAGATACGGGAGGGAACGAAATAAGAAGCAGAAAGAGAACGGTGCTACGCGCGGGAGACGGAGAGAGATAAAGATAGAGAGGGACGGTCGACGGAATTTTTTCCCCGCCATTTTTCCCGCCATTTTTCCTGTCGCATCGGCGCGCGTCCGCGGGACATTGAACTGCGCGCTATTCGAGGTCGATGGGAAAGAGAGTTGTCGTGAAGTTAGAAGTTCTTGGCTACTCTCCCTGCCGCGACGTCGGCCCGGTGATCGGCACTTTCTCCTGCGGTGAAGGCGTCCATCGAACAGTAACACGCTCTACTCCCCTGTCCCGCTTCCTCGCCGCCCACCCCTCGACCCTCGTCGACGCCGACGCCGACGCCGACGTCCGCGAATCTCATCGTGCGCCGGAACGAGACGGGACACGTTGCATTCGCTGGATCGAGATGATGGGCGGCTTAATTGGTCGACCGACGTCAGGTGGTCGCTTTCGTAAGAGGCGGACGTGGCCGGCTTCTATTTCAAAAGACCAATCGACTACTGCCGTGCACCGTCGGCCGCGTACGCCGCGGAGGCTGCCACGAAAATTCTGCGAAACTGACTTTTCTGCCGTTCCGTTTTCAATGCGACGTCTCGATTTATGCGTTCTCGGAGTGCGTACGTTCCGCGTATGTGGCACACGCCGATACACGCGGGACTTTCTTGCCTCCATGTAGGCCGCAAAAGTATGACTAAATTGATGAAGATTTGCGTATAACAAGATGATTGCGTTAATTAAAGAGGAAAGTTCTTAGGTAATCTGCATTATATAAACATGATCCGGCACGTTTTATGCGCACGTGTATATAGCGTCAGTTTTGCGTCATGCCGTAGATTGATATATATGTATATATATATATATATATACAGTTAGCCGTGCTCCGCTTTGTCGATTTAGCGCCGGCAGAGTCTTAAATTCTGTCAAAATATAAGAAATGAACGTCCCCATCCATTACGCACACGTTACGCGCACGTTCCATTGTGTTTTCCATCGTCGCTGCGAATTCTCTGTCACCCGCCGTACCGGCGCCTCGAGGCACTATATAATTTATAGAAAACATTCATTCCCTCGGCGCGCATAATTTTCCCCAACAGACCCAATTTTTAGTCATACACCGATCTCGAGCCGTTCGTCGTTCCAAGGACGAGTACGCTTCTCACGCACAACTGCGTGCAGCCGATATTTCGAGCCGATCGTCATTACGCCTTGTCGACCAAAGACCGTAGTGGACAACGGCAAAGAAACGATTCAAAAGACGACACCTAGCCGAATTTCATTAAATCGAATCTCGCGAGCGTATACGCCCTGCCACTCTCTTTATCAGATACGTGAGCGTGTATTCTGCCTTAAGAGGTGATAAAAAATAAGTAGGGCACAGACATGGGCTGCCGTGACCCAGATCCGGCGCATTATCGACATTCGATAAAGATATTAATAAAACGACTCTTCCAAACTAATGCATCATCTAATGCGGCGCGAGCGATGGGGGAGAGAGGAGAAACGTGTGGCCGAAAGGAGTATCGGGCTTTGGCGCGTGCGTTGATTTAGAGATCGACGGTTTCGCGTTATTATAACGGCTGGACATAAAGTACTGGGGTGCAATCTGCTTTATGGCAGACTGCTGGCCTGCAAGGCGAGTGAAAGGACTGGGTTAGGATGAGTGAAGTCCTGGTTGTGTCTATGTTCGCTCTCTGTTAGATTTAAGTACGGTCAGAATTTTATCGGAATCAGATTTTTCTGATGTCGCTCAATTTTTCCGCAATAACCGTAAACTTTCCCTCGAACTTCGTGATTCTAGGCTTCTGGCGAGTGGCAAATTCGAAATCCGAGTGTCGTTGGTTAATAATGTAATTTCGATAACCGCGTGATTTGACGTACATGTCTTAGATACGACTTGGACAAGCGTCCGCACAGAAACAGATAATCTTGATTTGCAAGGCAATTTGTGGTTCACTTTCTTAGAAAGAGACGATCACGAGCTTTGCAATGATATCGGAGAAAAGTTGAAGTTGCTATAATCACAGATGAAACATAGGATAGTCTCGTCACCTTGCGGGATGTACAATAAAAGTACGGAGTAATTCAAAAGCGTGATGGAAAAGGCAGGAAGAACCTCAAACAGTGCGACTGAGTTGAAATATGGTCGAAAAATGATGAATATCTGAGCTCTAGTACCCTGAAACGGTGAGACAAGAATATACATCCCACGATGCGTCTATCCTATACTCCACCTGTGCTATACTTGAAACTGTGCTTTTCCAACTAACATAGTTATCGCGACCGATAACTCGAGAGACGGACTTTAATTCGCTTTAATTTTTGTCTCGATACAGTATTTGTAGAACTCGAAATCCGACGCGAGCTTTCACGGCGAGCACAGTACTCCGATGTATTTAGGTTAATGCGGATCCATGACGCGTCTCTCATTCGCCGCGACTATCAATAACTTCCGAGCTAAGGCTCTCGGCTAATAATCGACAACGAATCATTTCCTGCGCCCGGGCGGATCGTTAAGTTCGTTAGTCAACGGCACTTTGTGCTTCCCCCGGATATCGTGACGAATCCTCGCCGGCCACCGCGGCGGGAAAAGAATCGTAAAGAAGCGAGCTTTCCGGAATCGGGGTCGCGGTGATCTATATATAATCCCACGCCACGGTTAGCTAATCTTTATTTTAAGTGAATTTCTAAAATCTCATCCGTGCCACGTGCGCCTTGACACTAGACCGACTTGACGAACCAATGGCCCGACTTCGAGATACGGAGGGACCTACTTTCCGGGAAGATCTAAAATCTAAATTGTCCGACGTTCACGCTCTGCCCACCGCGACGTTATTGTTCCCGAATCGTCTCGTCGATAATTCGCACGTGAAATATTGACGCGTCACGATGCCGGCCCACCTGGAACGGTGAGAAAACGAAGGAGAGAAGAAAGGAGTCACGTTTTCGTGTTCTTGGAAATTCAAAGTCGGACAATGAGAGCAGAATCATCCGCGGGGAATCTGGCGGAATTTTACGTAACGTTAAGGAGGAAAAGAGAAGAATGAAAGCAGCTCCTTTATAGCACGCGACAGGAAAAAGTGCGGAATTTCGTCTGAATTAAGCGCGCGATAAACGTTGGCCCGAATCGGCGCGAAATGAAACAAAGCACGGCAGTGTCTCACGAGCGAACGCGAGCGAGGGGACCGGGTCTTTCCCTCATCCTCGCAGCGGAGAGCACGCGGTCGTGCCAAACTCCGAATGCGCGTAGAAATCAATTGGCGCCGAAGAGCGAGAGAAATAAATGAAAGAAGCCGCCGAGACGCGAAGCGGGCCGTTCGCGTAATGGCGTAATTTAACTTTCGGGCAGGATCGGGCGAAACAATACGAAGCCAAGTTTGCTCCGGCAAACGTACGACTTAGTCGAGCGACAATTTAAGCATTAAGCCGAGCAAAAGAAACAACCGTACGCGCGCGTGGCGACGAATCGGCGCGAATAAATTGGAGGGCAAAAAGCGAGACGCGAGGCACGGAGTGGAAGGGACGCGCGATCGGGGGCATGAAAAATGCGCAATGCGTGGAGGACGAAATGCGAGCGGGGATCGGCTTCAGCCGCTGACATAATCCGCGCACGCCAACGCGCGCGGTCCACGTGCCAAGTAAATCGCGGCATCGTCAAAACACCTGACGAGTAACTCAGCCGCTTCCTCGTGCGGCGAGGGTTGCGGCGAGAGATGCTTACGGCGGAGAATGAGAGAGAGAGAGAGAGAAAATGGAACGGCGCGTCATCGGTGTGCCCAAAAACGCGGACGCGCTTTACGACGACAATAATTGACGATACTTTTTCGACGCCCCCCGGCGATCTATTAGCGCGGCAAGCTTTCGTTCGTCACCTTTACGAGGCCCCTTCCTCGCTTTTTCGACGTAATCTGCCGTCTTAATAGGCCGTAACGCGGCGCGCTTAACGTCCGTGCGAGAATCGCACTTCGGGATGGCGGGTAGAAAGAATTGTTGGGACGGGCCAGCGTCGTAAGAATGCTTCTAATACCGCCGCGGTATAATTTGCTGCTAAGTTAGGACCTTCCGTTGGGACGTACGAAATCTGGTGAGAGAACTGTTGAGACAGTCGAGTATCGTAAGAAAGGTCCTAATACTGCCGTGGCGCAGTTTGCTGCTAAGTTAGGACTTTGAGTCTGGACGTGCGAAATCTGGCGAAAGAATTGTTGAGACAAACGAGTGTGGTGTAGAAAGCTTCTAAAATTGCCATGGAACATTTTGGTGTTAAGTTGGACAATTATGACATTTATCTAATACGTAAGCGCAAGCGAGCGATAGAGGAATCGATAGAATGGCAATACAATACGCGGAGACATCGACATTGTTTCATATTGCCAGATTTCGTATGATATAACAGAGATAAAGATACGTGGATACTGTATCTGGTACACGTAGTAAAGTAATATTTGCCTCAGTTTCGGGCCAGTATCTATATCTAATCCGATAACCCTTTTTCTCAATATCCAATAAACCGACCCTCGAGCGTGTGTGTATTGTATCGAGTTGAGAGCTTAACGTAACTGAAAGTCCGGACGCATGAAAAAGTGCGTAGACGCGCGTTTAAGGCGTCTGACATCGGTTATACTCCCGTGGCGGCACAAAACCGCGAATGATTAATTGTCGGACTAAATGTTGTTAGACAACGACTTACTCCGAGAAGCGTAATTAATCATTCGACGAAGGTGGTGGCTTAAACGGTAGGTGCGACAAATTCAACGGTGCGGGACGAGACAAACATTTTCTCGACACATTATTTACCGGTTAGTTAATATTTCAAGTTGTCGACGGGTTGGACCATTAATAGTTGCTCAAGGCGAAAAGTACTGAAATAGTTATAGAAATGCTTTCTGCTTTCAAACATTTAGCGAAAACAATACGTTGTCGAGAGTCGTTTGATGGCAAAAGGACGACGATACGTGAGTGAATGGTTAAAAATATTGCCTGACTCGACTCTCATCTAATCGGAGTTGAGTTCTTTTCTTGCGTCGAAGGTAGATCCACGTAATTATGATCCTGCTTATTGATTCCGTGCAACTTTACGCGTGACTCATGCCGATTACAAGACCCGCGTACGAAGTGACGCGATAATAGCAGCGACTGCTTCCAATTCACACATTTTTACATATTTGCACTGCCATACGACATATTCTACCATTCCCAGCTGTCCCAAAAGCGTACATGCTGTTTCAACTACTTTGATCCTCTTTAAAATCACAGTTTTCGTCTTATCCGACATTGGATGCAATAAAACGCGGAGTTACGAGGAATTTGCGTATCGAAGCTTAAAAGCGTACTCCTCTGCCGGCTCGACTTTGTTCCGCGCACATTAATTAATTTCAATTACCCAGTGCGATTATATCTCGTTGCACGACGCGGAGTAGGGGTCGAGTATTTTTTCGACACAATTCTTACTCGGCTCATCTGCTCGTTATCTAATCTGCTTGGCGGGGATCTATGCGACATTGCATAATCGGCTTTCCGGGGTTTCGTAACATCGGCACTTGTTTAGAAAACATTATCGATCACTCGGCTTGGCTCATTGAACGTCAGTGCGCGGACACAATCTACCATCGACCGTTATCCACACTCTACGAGGATCTACTACACGAAATGCCTTACGCAAGAAACATCGCAATTTATTATCGCGTGTTATAAAACAGTGGCACGTGCTTATCAACGTGACGCCGACTTGGGAATCGGCAACAAGAGGCCCGTTCCCCAAAATCACCTGTCCTCTCGAAACGGTTTTCAATAGAACTCTCTCGCCTGGAGGAGACGGCACGGTACAAGATACGAGGCGTGGACTTGATTACGAGTTTTAATCGTGCGAAGAGACACGCTTCAGCTTCGACCGATAGATGGAAACTTATAATAGACACTCATTGCTGGATGCTTCCATTTATAGTACCTAAGTATTTACGGAGATGGGTCTTTCATTAGCCAACGCATGGGCTAATTTTAATAGATGTGACGATTCTTGAGTTTGACGATTTGATAATGAGACCGATTATGTCAGCACTGTTTACTAAAGAATTTAATAAAAATTTAGTCGCCTCTTTCTCTCTCGCTTTCTTACAAATGTGCAAATCAGGAAATCTATCGTCGTATAATTCTATGTTATGTGTTAGTCGTAAGATTAAATAATAACGTAGAACGCAGCGGCACGACATGGCCGGTACTTCGTAACTTCTTAATCAGCCTTGCACACTTGAATTTTTCGCGCAACCAACGGCATTCCGACACATGAAACATGTGCCGGCAATGCACCGAGCGCGAAACGCCGCCGCAACAGTTGAGCGCAAAGCAATCCGGTATTAGAGCAATAAACTTCTCCGTCGCTCGGATTTTGCGACATACTCGGTTGCGCTGAAAACGTTAGCAGCACGCTCGCTACGGATACCTTACGTAACGACACTCTCGAGCAATTATGAGCCGATCCGGCCTGCGCAATAACGGCGCTCGAGTCCCACCCAGCCCACTGACTCCCCTCGACCCTAAAAGAGCCTAGAAAGATCAATGGACGAATTTCAATGTTGCCTGATTCAGTGCCTCTTATCTCTTTCTCTCTCCCGTCGCCCCGTACACAATGAAAATCGAATATAAGACAGGTTTAACGAGCGTCGGATTCACAGTAGCCGGAACATGGACGTAAGTACTGAAGATCGACACGATCGACGGGAACGATATTATCGTCTGCCGCGCGCAAATCTGCCGATTCCTTAAAAGTCTCTCTATCCAATCCTCGCCGTGCTCCGTCTCCCTTCTCTTCTACTAAATCGCCGTAGGGTTAAGGAACCGCGTCGGCGTTCGATGCCACGTAACACTTACGGCGTGTAACGAGGATAATTCCCCGAGAGCAGACGAAATACGGGCCACGGATTAGAAAGGTCCGTGCGCGCGGCTCGACGAAACAACATTGTGCCCGGACGAGGTACACGCTACGGGCCCCGCCATCGCAGTTACTGTTCACGCGCTGTTCCGCGGGGCAGTCTAGTTTGTGTAAAGTAGGCCTCATCGTTGCCTACTATCGTGGCACTTGACCCCGATACTCCTTCGGTGCCGGTTCTCTTTCACCGTGGCCGCGAGCGCCATCTTCCATCGGCGCTATCCTTGTATTCGCAGCCGTCGCCGGCACCTGGTGCCTTCTCTCCTGAGCTGCCAGTCGTGAAAAACGACGCGAAGGTGCGGAATTTCTTAATAAACATGCGCCGAATCCGGGTGGAATACATACGCTTATCAGTCGCGCTACTTCATATCTGGTTAGAACAATACGCTCTGCAACGATTACGTTTTGTTGAAAGAAAGAATAAGAGTGCGTTTTTGCTCCTGCGTCGCTTACGTTCCAGGCGAATAAAAGCGCTTGAGATTATTTTGTTTGCCAACTTTGTAAATGGCGTCAGAGCTAATTAAGGTTAACGATTCCTCGGTGTGTCCCTCCTTCGCCCATTGTCTCGCGGCCGGCCTCGCGTCGGTCCTTTTAAGCGCATAAACGGCCAACGATCTCTCGATCCTGCCCCGGCGAAATACGTTACACACTGTCCCTCGGAATGGTACAATGTCGTCCGACGCCCACGCGTCCTCGCATTTTACGCACTCCTCCCCGGCTTCTCTCTTTGCGAGCGAATTTCACCGCCGCGTGTCACGGCCGGCGTACAATATCCTACGTGGACCTCGTTGCATTCCCACTTCGTCTACCTCGATAATTTATACCTCACGACAAGCACGGAATAATTGTCGACAAAAATCTTAGCCAGCAAACTGCAACGCGCAACGCAACCAATTTTTCGAGTATATAAATCATGCCTATAGATATACTGCCGTGTACGATCCTGACCGTATATCTGACTGAATCAACCGTCGGATCATTATCGAAGTCACAATTCTCACTGATTGAGAATGCAACCGACATCATTCTATCCGCAAAAGGTTTGAACGGTTCCGAGTGCAGATTTCATCGAACGAACAATCGACGTCTCGGCTTCATTAATAATCTTCCGCAGAATCTTCATGACCTACGCATCGCTGAGAATTTCTGCAATGCTGACATCGTCGGCACAACGGCAGTAGTTAAAGCGGCCCGCGTCACTTTTCACTGACTCCGCGCGAGTACGTAACTCCGAAGGCCGCCTCGCCGAGTCGAGCTTGGCCCTGAACTTGAATTCGGCACACGGGCCGGGTCCTCGAAAAGAAGCCGGACGGGCTCGTTCCATTTGGTCGGTGCGCGCGCTCCGGTTCAATGTCTTCGAAAGTTTTTCGAGAGAGTCGACCCCGGCTCTCGAAATTCCACCGCGACGCCGGCCGTGTATACATCATCCCACGTTACACAGCGTGCGTGCGCGCGCGCGCGCGCGGGGACGTGCGTGAATTACGCATCGCCGATTGCGATTTCGAAACGTGCCGTCGTCGGGCACGAGTTCATTGCCATTGCTCCGTGTGTCGCGTACTGTTACGAGGCTCTCGTTTATATAATCGCAAAGACAGCGTTCATCGTTTTCCCCATTTCTTTCTGACAGCGCGAGGATTCGGCCAAATTGAATGGTTCGAGCGGCTTGCTAGCCGACGAATTTTCAGACGGCGATCGGCCGGAAGTGGGCAGTGAGGACGTTCGGTGCGGACGGAATTAACGAGGAAGCGGAGGAAATTCTAACGGCAGCTAGGACGCGTGGATAAATGTAAATCGACGCTTTCCTACGATCCGTAGCGTGTAATTTGTTGATCTTGCATCCCTGATCAATGTCTCCAACTTTGACAGTGTAAACGCTGTCCTTCCCCTTCCTGCATATAACTTTCTATCGACGTTATCTTTCAGGCTAGCTCTAGGTAAATTATGTTCCGCGTTACGTATGCAGCTTACGCGACTGCGTGCGTTCATCGATATCATATTCCATAAGTCCCATCCCGCATGAACCCTCACGTACAACCTTGACGCTGAAACCCTGTCGTATGACATAACCCAAACAATCCCTATCCGCGCACAATCGCGTCATCAATTAACCAGCCACCAGCGTAAACCATACGTCTCGCCAAGACGAAATCCATGAGGCAACGTCAAATCTGCCAGCACGTCAAGAAGAAGCGATCCATCCAAGCCAGTCGCGAAAGTCGCGGGCCGCAAGAACATTGGGAAACATTGGGAAGCATCAAGCAACCTCAGCCCTGCCCATCCCCCGCGAGCCATTGTCATCATCAGGCGGTCGCTTGCTGAACTTGAATGCCCGCCCGTTCTCCGCTCATTACGGCGCGCCACTAACGAGCGAAAAATCTCGGCTTGCCGAGCAGGAATTGCGCCCGATCTCCCCGTACTCCACTTTCACCGCGGCGGACGCGTATCGTGTATCGCGAGCGAAGAATCCCGAGTCGCGTTGCGAACCGGCAAGTTTTCACATTCTTCTCCCGGACCCGATCTTCCGTCCCGCGCGACCCTGGCACCGGCCCGCTCGAAGATAGGATATGACGAGAAAATCTCACGGCGGTTTCACGTTCGAGATCAGGACTTTCTCTCCGGGACGCCGCCGACTCTGCCAGTAGTAACAGCCGATAAAACCAGACGAGTGCGACCGTAACGCGATGGAAGAAAGAGAAGTGGGTCGTTGCAGTGAAAACGTCTGATCGATTATCGCCGCTGCATCTACTGTCTCTCGCCAGCGATCGCCTGGGTCCGCGTTCTAGAGCCGTGAGCGGCTTCAGAATGCGGTTAGGCTCTTTGTGTTCTCGCGAACGCAGGTATATACATATACCTGGCGAACGTTCGCGGAACAACGCTTTCTGCCGGCTCGCGGACAGCTCGGTACGGGCCGTTGTATTCGTCAGGGTGGATCCTTGGGACGTATTCAGAAGACTTCTTCGGAACTTCATTACTGTCAAGCGTTTCGAACGTCTAGATTAAATGTCATGGTATTAAACCGCCCTTAGCGATGATTCTACGGCAAGCATGACAAATTATGCTTCGTACCAATTATGCGATCGTCAACGGCGGCCATTAGACATCAACAGACGTCTTCAAAAGCCGCAACAATTTAATAGAAATTATTCAGACGGTATTTAGCCGGTCTCAACTTTCGAAACGTTGCGGGGGGAGGTTGAGGCAGGGGAGCGAAACACTTATCAATGTCTAACATCGAGCAGCGATGCTGGTAATGGCTCCCTCGTCGCCCCGGTAAGAGGAACAGATCGAAAGCGCAATTTTCCTTGGCCGTGGCAACGGGCACCATGATTTTCTCCTCGCTCGGAGATTGTCTCACAGCGATTACCTAAATGATTATATATCCGCTGCACTTTCATCGTGGCTAATCCGCGCCAGTGTTACTCGTGAGTTACTTTAACTGTAAAAGGTGGAACGAGGAAGGCATCAGAGAAAGAGAGAGAGAGGGGGGGAAGAAGGTGCCGCAACTTGCTACGGCCGCAAGAGAAATGTCGCGAGAAGGAGGATCGCCTAATGGGGAAAGTCCTCTTCACGTTTCTCCTCTGCTGCAATTTTCGTGCCTCCGAAGATTCGGCCGAGAACAACTCGATGAGCGAGCGACGACGGTATCGAGAAAAGTCAACGTTGCGCGCTTCAATTTGAAAAAATTACGCCGATGACAACCGGACGAATTATAGAAATCGCGCTCTTCTCGTTGTCCAATTACCGCGGAATCGTTCGAACGGCCTCATTGCGAGATTTCACCGAATCGACGGGAAACGACGCTGAGGGGGAAGCCTCGTAGGAAGAAAGCAAATCTCAGGTAAGAGGGCAGATCATAATCCGTTCCCATCGCCACACCTTTTCCCGGACTCCGTTCTTGCTTTTTTGCGTCTCTTTCTTGTTCCGTCCACTCCTATCAGCGCATCGGCTTCGCTGAATCGTCGAGCAGCTGAATGGAAAGCATAATTTGAGTTGGCCGTGGCAACGGGGCGAGCGAGTGATTTTCTCCTCGCAGCGAGAACGATTGTCTCACACCTCGATTACCCAAGTGGTTATACGTCCGCTGCACTTTCATCGTGGCTTACCGCTCGGTGTTACACTCGCGTATTACTTTGCGTTACTCACGAGCGGAGCGCAGTGCGGGGGTGCGAGGGGAGGAGGGATCCGAGGAAGGGGCAACCCTGGAAAGAGTGGAAAAAGTCGACAAGCTCTCTATCCGCGGCTAAGAGAGAGGGGATTCGTTAACGACGAGTGCACATCCTCCGTCTTCGTCGCTCGCTCCACCTTTCTCTCGCCGCCTCTCCCTCTCGCTCGCTACATTTCTCGCGCACACACTTATTTTCTCTGCAGTTCTCGCGCGCGTACCCCCCTCTCTCCCTCGCTTCCATTCTATCTCCCGTCTTTTCCGTCCCCCTCTCTCATCCTTCCGCCGCCTCCCCTCCAGCAAATGCGTAACTACTGGCACGCGATGCACTTTCATAAAACTTTCAGCTTTCCATCGGCCGCGATACGAGCGGAATGGAAAAAGAAACGGCCGTCTCCCACGTCCGCCGGCTGCAAGAACGCCTGACACTCGCGCCGCTTTTTCTCCCCTTTTGCCCGCTTAGAAATTAACGTGTCCTCGAGTCTAACGGGGCCGAGCGGAGGCGGGCCTAATCGCGGCGGTCGATCTTTATTGTTCGGGAAAGAGCGCCGGTGAAAATTGCCGCTGGAAAGTTCGTCCCGATTCTGTCGTTCCCCGAACGTTCGGCGCGGTATCGATGGATATCGTATAAGTCGTTGATAATAATGCGTCCAATTCGTCTTTTTCAACGAAATTGAAATCTTTGCGAAGCGTCCCGGAAAATATGGAATTACGAAGACGCTTGAAGGGAAAGTTGCAAATCGAGCTTGCATGAATATATCTGATATTTTCAGATATATATTATACCTACCGATTTCAGGCACCTGATATAATTGTTAGACGCTTCATGTAACGCCCGACAATGAGTTTCATACATGATCGAGAGCACAGCACTGCGCGGCCTGTGTGCCCGATTACGTGCGTCGAAGCACTTTTACGCTTTTACGCTTTTTTTGTCAGGGTCGCGTGCGACTTTACGCAACGCTAAGGGAAGTTCCATCGTCGACACGTAATACAAAGGAGCGCGTCCGCGCTCCCGGGGATTTCCGCATGACAATCGAATTTCTTAACTTCTCCACGAGATGATATCACGATTTAATGAGACTTCGGCGGACGAAGTGAAATTTTCTCTTAACATCGACGGATGCTCAACGACTTGACATTGGAACTTTTCTCCGTCTCGAGTCATTTCTTCTCACGTAGAAGAAAATGACGCCTTTCCCGTGTACGACTAATTTCGACATCGTCGAATAAACATACTGTTATTCACTCGTCGTACGAGCTAAATCTTTCGAATGACGTTGACAACTGGCATGGCCGCTGCGCTATTAATCTCGCAGACCAATTTGATCTGTCCGGACAGCGCACTTAATCAATGCGCGCGAATGAAACGAAAGGCCAAGCCCCATTCGGCGGCGCAGGAAAGTCGTCTGCTGGAAAAAAGCAACGATCCGGCGGATTTCTCCCGGTCCGTTCTCTTTTCGATTTCGAGTATCGCCGGGCAGAAGAAGCCCGTGCGCTTTTAACATTTTCTTGCCCGGTGCAAAGTCAATCTCTCGCTACGAAAGCAAAACGAGCCGCATATGCCGCGACTGTCGCTTTCCCCGTATCAAAGCGTCTCTCAGCGCGAAGAGTAGGTCAGCCGACGATTCTTTTGTCACTCCTGCGCCTGAACTAGACGGGCAGGAATATGAAACGTATACTTTAGTACGTACTCACAAGCAACGTTCGAAATATAACACAGTTTCGAGAAAGTGCACGTAACATAGCTCAACCTATTAGCACACATCTCGCCGCAACAATAAACTATATCCAACACGACTCAAAATATACAATAAAAAAAAAAACACATATACATGTCGAATACAGAACTTCCTCCTTTTTTGAAATCCGTCAAAGACTGCAATTTGGTCTGTGAAAAACGTACAGTGCCGAAGAATTCGTCGTCCCTAAAAACTGCGATATCTCTTAAAAAAAAAGCATCGAAAACGCGTTGGCGCGGATGAAAATCGTCTCGCAAGTAGTGCCTGGCTACACCTTTCTTAGCCCGACTCTGAAACATCGCGGGCGGCGTGCGCGGCGTGTCGGAAGCGTGATCGAGGCACGATCTCCGTCGGGCAGAGAAAGAGAAAGGTGAAGTGCACGCACGCCGCATCAGCGTGCACTCGCTGCCGGAGAAGAAAGTGCAACGACGATGACGTCTCGTCCCGCCTCCTCGACCTCCGCTTCCTCGACAGATCTCCCCCACCCTCCGCCGTCATAATTCCCCTTTGCCCGCCCCCTCAGAAGTACCGAGGCAAAGTCACCTTCACCGTGGTGTGCCGCCTCCCACCGTTCCGTGACTTCCTCCTCGAGCCGCTCGCTCGCCCGATTCTTCCTCGCTTCCAACCCTGAAACCGTGCCGACCAGACCTGCCTCAACGTCTTTAAGGTATGTATGAGTCGGCGTCGGTGGTGCAACGACGCGAATTACTCCGGTGCCTTAAATAGGCTGCCATGAGACGTGTAGTCATGCGTGAGGATTGTTTCTTTTTTTAATTTTCTGTTTCTTTTTTTGTCAATGTTAACATATCATGGTCAGTGTATATGTTGTGTTATATGTTGTATTGGTAATTATAGAGCTTGGATTAATGTTTCAGATGGTGGGTTTGAGGTAGGGTCGTTGTTTTTGACTGATGTAATTAATACTGTTTCGTTGTTACAAGATTATGAGGACGAAATGGACACCCGTCGATGGAGTATAATTTTCTGTTTGTTATCGTCGATGGCTGTAGTCGGGATAATTATGGATATCGGTAATTGTATTGATTGAAGACTGTCTTTCGTGTCTGCTAGAGAATACAGACGAAGTCCAAATTATTTTCGACCTAGTTTATTGGAATTTGACTCTCCGTTACGTTCTTGTCCGTTGTGACTTCGGTTTAAAAGGAATCGCGATATCCAATCTTCTTGATCGAATCGAGTTACGTTGGAAATATGTACGAGTCAAGCTGACAATAGAACCCGTCCGACGTTAAATTTACCCAAGTGGACACGGTGTACTCAATGCTCCCGTTTATTCGCAAATTCCGAAAAAGACATACTTCGCAGATCGCATACCGACGTACAAGTACACGTATACACACAAACGTCCCGGCAATCTTACATTTAAATAAACACCGCGCGCACTCGTGTAGCTACACCAACGTCCGTCACACGAACTTCGGCCCTGACTTTATTACGAATTATTTCGCGGCGCGCAGACTTCGTGGCGCGCAACGTCGTTTACGCAATATCGGCCGCGCGGACGAAACCTTCGCGGTTAGAACTTGATCCTTGGCGTTCACTTGGCGCGCCAGCCGCCGCGGTCAACTTTCTATCCGTCGCCGTTTGTTGCGAATTTTTCCGGCACTAGCCTCGTTTCGTCGGACTCGAAACCGTTACATCGGCCAAGGCGATATCCAGCCCGGCGTCTTCTGACCGATCCATTGCACATCGGAGCTTTCACGTGACACACTAAAACAGCGAAATGCACTTGGACGGCGCGGGCGGCCGGGCGTGTTTTGCCGATTGGGCAGGAAAGAGGGGAGGGGGCTTGGCAAGATCGGTGTGCACGGTCCGCTCGCTTCGTTAGACGCTTCGTTATCTGGACTAACTGACGTATCGGGCACAAAGTAAGCGGGCGAATATAAATCAACGTGACTCTTGCTCGCTGGCGAATAATCGATGCGCTTCAGCACGCGGAGAACGTCATTGTTAATGCGATTGAAAGTGTCAATGACTATTACATGAGCCGAGTGCAACGGAAAACTTGGATATAGGGTGGGAATGGAATGAAATGAGACGGGTCAGAAGCGGTCGTGACGATTGTCTAAGTATCCGGATACCAGATATTTATACAACCGGATGTGTATCTCGTAAGATCGTTGCATCCGACTTTCAACGTACCGAAGGTCCCCTGAGCAAAAATGCGATGCGCACAGGGATCGCACGCAATCGGAGCGTGCAAATAGTTTAAAGTAGGAGACAGAAATATGAACTTGTTTTCCCAAACGATCAACGTCAAACATCCATGTAATTAGCGATATGTTCAACATAGATTAGGCTATCTCGTAACAACAATGTATACAGGAAGGAAAGCCTTGAGCGTGAATGAAGTCATCAGGGTACGATCAACGTTTGGAACAACGCGACATGAACCTGATAAGAAGGAAACAAAGAAGAACGTGCTAATTTAACGCGTACATTCAGGCCGATCAATATGAATGAGGTTGCAATCTAAAATTGTGTATGTGCAGAAATCAAGGGCACTGGACAGAAAAGCATGAAATAAAGAGCCTATCGCGTCCACTAGCACCTCGAATCGGTTAGTATGCTAATGACACCCCGAGCGATCGTTACGCTCACGCTGGGGAGACAAACGACGCTAACGCTCAAAAGCGATACCGATGGAACGTGCAAATATTATACAAGAGATTAAACGTAATATCGGTCGTTTCGGTTCGATTGCGTAATCCGGTACTTCGGAGGTGCCGAGCCGTCGACGTTTTTCATAACAGGCCGTCCAATTAACGAATTCTGCCCCGCATCCATTTGCACTATGTACAGCCTTGGGGGAAGAAATAGGTCATCTGATAGCGGCGATAACAATTGCGGCCGATACTAGATGCCTGAAACGCGAGTGAAAAGCACCCGTGACTGTTGTCATGTCAGAAAAACTGACAACGGCTAGCCCGGTGATCCTGTGATTATATAACAAATTGTGGGACTAAGCAACTGCGAGGCCTTCCAGTAGAGCAATCTCTTAAATCAATTCGTCGTCGCGGCTTTACCGTTCATCCGACGTCCCATTATCCGTCGCGGTGCGCACGAATTAAATGCACCTCGTTTGTTCATCGGGAATACACTAAATCGTCAATAAATAATGATCACGGTCGCCATAACGGCGGATCAACGATTTACGTAACACCGTTCGCTTTCAAAGCGACCCAGCGAATTCATTCCATCCAGACATTCTTTTCCATTACCTAACGCCGTACCCTAAGCCTGAACTCTCGAGCTTTCTTACCAGCCACTCCATTATTACACAATTATAACAGTTCCGTTAGTGTACGTTCGTACGGATCATGCGCGAGACTGCGCGGATGTAGAAAGAAATTGAGTAATACTTGCGCAGAAAAACGTCGATCTAGGAAATTGTGTGATGGAAAGATGATTAGACGATCGGATGCTGTTGCGTGCCGATCGTCGAGGTGTCGCCAATTGCCAGGCGACAGATCGTCGAGGCACGCGTCTGAGCGGATTCTAGAGGCAATTATTCATACGTACTCTGCATACCGGGCCGGTGACACGAAATTCGTGCACTCGAGCATCACGGGAACGTCACGGTCTCGTCTATGAGATAACGTCGCCACGAAGCACGAGAACGGGAACGTTAAAATTGAATCCTCGTCCTTGCGTTCGCTTGATACCCATTGCCGTGAAAAAGAGCTCTTTTCAGCCGCTGCCGCCTCGCCTCAAGGTTATCGCGATAATCTCCGTCACATCTCGCGTTCGTTCAGCGACGCGGAATGTCGTGACGCGAAATGTCATACCAATCTAATTACGGCCAGTGCGGGAGCAGCACACATCGCTTGTTTAATTCACTTACGTGCGGCCGACTGAGTCATGGGTCTGGCGATAACTCGCCCGCGAGATGTGCACGTGATCCGCGATTATTGCAAATAGCCGGCCGAATGTTTCATCGCGGCGACTCCAAATGTTTTCTGTTATTGAAATTGCTCGGGGCCGATTAATCAGCCGCCGCGGCCGGCCCGAGCGGACGATGGAAAGTGCATCGCGCGCGAAACTTCGTTGCTTGCCCGCGAGCCGAGTTGCGAGATTTTGCTAGGTGCCGTCGAATGTGTCGCACGACGACGACTTTTACTGTCCTACGAATGTGAGAGCGCGCGTTTTTTCCCCTTTCCATGTCAAAGGATGCTTTTTGCGGAGGAAAAAAGAGTACTTGGCCGAGGATAAAGCATTGTTCGATTAAAAAGCGATCTCCTTCAGTTGAATTTCTTCCTAGCGTAGCTGATTATTATCGAGTATGCTGATATGTCGACGGTACGTTCTTTGATCGATCGTTACCGTTGAAGTGACTCGCGCGGCGTCAAATCTAAAAATTCCATGGACTGGCATGAAGGAAACAGTGATGATATCGAATGAAATGAGGCAATCAGCCGTCATCGACAATGTATACTTTGCGTTCGCGAACGACTCAAGCCACGAATTCCGTCGTAGTAATTCATGCCGACGTGGAAAAAGCCGTGATGACGGTTCGATATGAAGAGGCAGACCAAGTACGTTCCCGCGACGATCGGGACGAGGCAATGAGTCAATTTTCGTGGAGCGGATCGATTTTCGGGGAAACGCCTCACCTCGCCATTACGAATTTTCCGACTCATAACCGTTGCGTGCTCGACGGCAATTACCGGTGTCTCGCGGCGTGTAACGCGCGCAATGCTTTCCGAGAGTGACATCAGCGATAGCAGCACGTAAATAAGCTTAGAAAATGACCCAATCCGTGAACGTAAATAGCCTGTAGCCCAGGGGTGTCAAACTGAATTAAAACACGGGCCATTTGGTGCAGCAGGCAAGATTGACACGAGCCACGTCACATTTACAAATTTTGTTAAATTTATATTAAATTGATATGCAGACATATCGCTTCCAAACGTCGCCGGAACGGAGTCAGCGCGTATATACACGCCCATAGGCCCCCAGGAAAGACACTGGGCCGCGTGTATACTCGTCTTCAGTAATTAAAGGGTTAACGAGGGAATTGTGTGTACGGTATTGCCTCGATCTTCCCTAAGCGCTATTTTCTTCGTAACAATTTTTTCTATATTAATTTTATTTCAGAGCATCGTGGGCCACCAAAAATTACCACGGGCGCCGCCAGTTTGAGATCCCTGCTACAGCCCAATAAACCTACACGCCCGCGTGCACGACACTCTCGACTCGACATCTTCGTCTCGTAAGCCCGACGTCGCGGTGCGCCGAACTTTCCTTCTAACGGTGCAAAAAAAGGATCCCACGACCCCAGACTCTCTGTATGATAATGTCACCGCGACGTGGACGCAAAAATCCCTTTGTGCTCGCTCCGCGACACGCGTCACGCGGAAATTGGATCAAGCGGCGTCGCGGGGAGCAATTTTGCGGGAAGAACATTCTCGAAGATAAACGCGAGCAGTGAAGGTCGACGTGAATTTAATTGCGTGTAGCGCGGAGCGTACGCAAAAATCGTGACGCAATTATAAACAGCGTATCTACGTTCCGTACGAGTATCCGCACTCTGATTGGCCGTAGATAAATCAACTCCGAAAGCTGCAGCAGCGATTTGTTAGCCGTGCTCTCCAAGGAGACTGCACCAACACGCATACTCGCGATTCGACGATTATTGCGGCAGATTCGATAAGCCGACGAGAGCCGCCCAAGCGACGCGCAACGATCGATTATCAGCGACGATACGAGGCCGTGAAATCGATGCGTTGTTTGCAGTGACATTAGACAGCGTCTGGTTTCTCAATCTATCCGTTGCGCAACGGATTTGTTTATCCGCAGTCCCGAGGAGCGTCGCGCGGCGTGTCGAAATCTCGCGCGGCCGTAATCGTTGCCTGGCGGAATAAACAGGTAGGAGAGTGTCTCGCCGCGCCGCCAGTGCACGGACTTTTTGTTTCCTCGTAATTTGCGCTTTTAAAATGGCGCGGAGATAACGCTCTTGCGACATTGATAATCACCGTCGGCCTGCGTGATTTCTGCGATTGAGAGCTGCCTATGTTGCAACGCTTATCGCTCTTCCCCCTCGGCGCGCTCGAAAATGAGTCGTTCAATGCGAATGAGTGCACGCTGGCGGGGCAGGTGTGTGTGCACGTATAAATGTTACGAGGCTACGCGATTCGGGAATCCCGAGGCAGTCACTTCTGAATTCATAATCTAAATCGCGTACCGTACGTCGCCGCGATGATTCGTGCATCGGGTCAGACTGCACGACCTGCGGTTAAATTGGCCAATGGAGCCGACGTCATTAGTCGAAACCTGAAAGAATAGGTAACGAACGGTTACCGCTGTCGGAGTCGTTAGTCATCCTCGCTTCCCATCGCTTGCTTTTTTCTGTCCAGCAGAAATGAATTCGTAATTCAGAAGTATTCAAATGCCGCACTTGTTGCTAGATGTTTCGGGGCATTGATTAAAAGCAAGAATTTGTTTGTTACAAGGTACAACATACAGTATACAGCATCGAAAACGAAACCATCTTTCACTCGACTTTCTCTACGATCGACCCAACTTTCCTTCGCAACAAAAACTGTGCAGTTAGCAAAGATTGTAATAAATTATACGAACTACCTGATTGATTCCTCGCGCAAGCCGCGAAGGCCCGTAGAAACGTGCCGTTCGGGAAACTCGACCGTCTATTTCCTGCCTCGGTGAGTCACGTGTGGACACAGTGACGCCGATAGGGGAGGGAACGAGCAAAAGAAGGAGCATTGCGAATCGACGCGGAATGATAAAAAGAGGATGGCTCTTTTGTCGTTCGGCTGGCGAAGGGAACCGGAGACGATGCGATTCCCGGCCCAATTAACACACTCGTCGGCTGGAAATCGAGCAAAAGGGCACGTCGAACGGATCGGAAATAGTAGGTCTGCTCGTCGTCGGCCTGTCCTCGACTGCCGCTGACTTCCTTTTATGTCGTCGGCGCATTGTCGTATTTATGTAACAATAGAATTAGACCGTGAGTAGACCAGTGGGACATGGGGCATCGGGTTTGGGGTATGCAAAATCGACGTCGATGAATCGAGGAACCCTATTCGCAAGACTCTAAATCGGAAGAAACGCTCGCTCGGAATAGACGCGTGACGATCGTCCGATCGAGGACGTCTCGAAGAAATGGTTTTCCGAACGTCACGTGACTGCGCAAATAGAACTGACAAGGAGCAGCGTGATTTTTCGCTGCATTTGTTGACGGTGAGTAAGCGAGTATCGTGTCGGTTGTCGGTACGAGAGGACAAGAGGATGATGGCTGACTTTTGAGTGGGTGAGATCCGAGGGAGAGATGTCGGGGTGGTAATTGTTGAAGGGCTGAAAGAAGAAGAATGGGATGAGTAACGAGAGTGGCACTGAATGATAAGGAGGTGATATCTCGATTGGAACGGACAGCTTTCCTCGGAATCGTCGGCGCGGATTTTCGATGCTCGCTGCGCGTTAGTCATCGCGCGGCAAAAGGGTTGTCATAGTCTGAAATACATTTTGGCCGCTGCCTCGAATTGCATAAGCGCGCCGTCGAGTGCAGTTACGTTGATTCACGTTGCTGCAAGCGGCGTATCGCGCGACTTGCGAAAGCAGCATTTTTATCGATCAATAATATTTGTCGGTGACTTAGCGGCGTCAATTAACACCGTGCGCGCCGGTCGTCATTTCGAAGTACATAATACTACAGGCGCGTAACACAGCCTTTTATCGGCAGTTGAAAAAATGACATCTTTCATTGAATAAGCCTGGTGCGCGGCGTCTTTGTTGAATTTCAGATCCACTCCTACAAAGTGAGGACACGTCTCATCGTTCTTTGTCGAGCACTCGAAAACAATAACATTGCGTCACATTTCCATTGTCCACGTATTAAACAAGATATATTATCGAGTTACGTGTCATTCTCGCGTCGGCCGTTCGGCAAATCCGTTCCGTTGCCGATAAGGCCATACTTGTTTCCACTCGATCGTGCAAAGTGAGAGCTCGTTACGTCACGGCTCGCACTCGACAGTTTGGCGAATCGGCGAATCGCATGTCCGTCTCGCGTAGACTGTCGAACGACACTCGACATTGCCTCGGGCGCATGTATCATTGAGCATGGCGTTTTAGAACGGTCACCTCGCATTATTATCAGCCGAACCGAAATGAAACGCGTCATCGGCCCTGGCCACTTTCCCAACCGGAAGCGAACGGCCAAGTTCGCAGAGGTGTGCACGCGTAATTACGTTACTAAACCGTCGCCCCCGCAACACGTGGCGCGCGTTCGCGTACACATGCAGATACCGCTGGTCACAGCATTTATTCGCGGAAAACTCACCTTCGGCCGGCCGGTGGCACGTCGATCGAAAAGCGTGTGTCGTGATTTTGGGGAAAAAGCGTCGTTGGCTCGCGTGGCCGGCCATCAGCAATGGCGTGATGTCGCATTCGTCGAGCGTGACTAAGCGAAACGTTATGTGGGGAAGTTGGATGAGAAGTAGGAGGATTCATGGTTTTCATTTAGCCGAAAATGCAACCCGGGAAACCAGAAACGAATACGGAAGCGCGTCGATATACTTCATCTGTTCGCTGAAAGTATGCCGCTCACTTCTTCGCGGCGAACTCGACGAAATTTCAGCCGGAACAAAGTGAGCAGCGTCGTACGTCCCCGCGCCCCGCGGGA
Organism: Priocnemis perturbator; assembly: GCA_963942575.1. Lineage (NCBI taxonomy): Eukaryota > Metazoa > Arthropoda > Insecta > Hymenoptera > Pompilidae > Priocnemis > Priocnemis perturbator. The sequence continues at coordinate 14,935,191 of OZ012644.1, read as the reverse complement.
GCGAGCTTGCATAACGTTACTTGCCCCACATAACCCATTTATATATTCCACATTTCGCCATTACCGTTACAGAGCCGTAAAGATCATCCGCGGGCAAATACACGGCGGCGAGTGTGACGAAAGCCGATAACTAACGCCGCGCATAATTTATTGACTTCGCGCCGGTGTTGATTTGCTTTTGAGCGGGATCGCGGCAATATATCTCCGAGGGAAGCCGGCTAATCTAGGATTACGATCGCGGATCGTAAAGCCGTAACGCGGTGACGCGCTCGCTCGTTTGCCAGGATAACGCGAACGATTCTAAAACGAACGGATTCTGTGCCTCGATGTTTCATCGTCTGCCTTCTGTTTCGCGCACGTCGGAGAGTTCGATGCGGCAGCGGCGTGCATGCGGACAGAAAAAGGTTCGGCGCGCGGAGAAAGACAAAGGGCGACGATCGGCCAGCTGACTCACGACGGGCCCGTTGATAACGACCGAATGCGAATGCGGCTTACGTGTCCTCCGTCACGTGGAAAAGCTCGACGTTGCACGAGCACGTAAGCGTTACGAGCCTCATCAAATCGTTCCTTCGTTTATCGAGGTAACGAGCTCGTGCTACGTCATCTACGTGACGCCTCGCGTCATTTTTGTCCCGGGCAAAGAGCAAACGAGCGCACAGTTTGCTTAATGCGCGTCGCAGTTAATGCCGTTCACCGACGCTTGCTCAAATTCGCATTTTTTTGCAGCGCAGTATGAAATTACGTATTTTCATGTGTGAGTAACGTTAGAGTGGTTATCATACGCGAAAAAATGTCTGAGAAGTAATACGTATAGGTCGATGCAGGCGGATCGATATGGAGAATAAAATTGAGCACCCCTCTAAGAGACTCATTGTCAGTCGTAATTTCGGAGATGGAAGCTCTTGGGACACTCGTCCTGAATGTGTTCATCGAACGAGGCCCCGCAAACGGCATGTTTCATATCCGTCGAAAACGATCCGTCACGCTTTTGTTCAGCTCCAATCGTTCGTGCCACATCGGGAGGATCGATATCTGACATGCTAGTTACGTGATAGTTAAGCGATAAGATCTCGACGTATATCCAGTCGGCTATCTATCCCTCTATCTTCGTCCGACACTCTCTGTCTCTCTCTCTCGCACACATCTCGCGTTTCTATCTTCATCCGGCTCCATCTCCTTCTAACTGTTCATCAAGATCGCGTATGTGTAAGCGTTTACGCGTGAGCGGCTTCATTTGTCATTTTACCGTTTCTGTTTGAACGCCGTCCTTCGCGCACGTCCATGAGACCGCGATAGAATTTTCTTTGATCCACGTCATCGTTCTGAAACGGTGTAATAGGAACCACCTGCGCGATATTTCAATCCAACGTGATACATCGAGCATATAGGAAACCAGCGTCGGGGTTGCGCTGATATTCGCGTTTTCCACGAACCTATTACTCCGACTTCGTCCGGCACGTTTTTCTAGGCGCAAAAGAAGTTCTTCCACGAAGTGAGAAAGGCGCGAGGATCGGCCGATTAGGAGCAAAGTTCATTTAAGCTGACCGCGGATTAAATTATAAAGCGCGCGCTGGATGCGTCCATCGGTTACATTGGTGACAATGCAAGGACCTGTTCAACGTTCGTGCCATAAATAGCCGACGACCGGCACGGTTTCAATGTTGCAGGATAGCAAGTCGACTACTGATTGACGTTAAGTCGCTGCCAATTAACAAGACGGGAGCTTTAGGATTTTATCGACGTTTTTTAAACCGCGCCGTACCGCCTGACGAACTGGAGACAGTTCTACAACAGGCACTCGCGATTTTTTTCCTGCCCTATATATAATCCGGAATAATGTATGTGTATGGATTGTTTCTCGCACGGAATCGTATACGAATGCTCCCTGGATTCTTCCTCAAATTTGATGGAATATTACATTATTATCGTAGAGACTGGAATTTGGGGATCGATAGAGGCAAACCAAGAAACAGAGAAACTAATCTAAATAAACTCGATCGAATCAGTGATGTTATGAAGACAAATTTTGGGCTTGCATTAATGTCAGTGTTTGTTAATGATCCGATTGATGAATTAAACGTGCCGGATTGACGAAACTTTCTGCCCTGCCATTTTGATACGAGTCCATACCAATCTGTGCGAATATCTGCCATGACCACTTCCATAATTATCGGAAAAAACGAAGACAATTGTCGGCGCGACGCGACTGAAAACCCCGACCATCGTTACTCTAGAAGTCTAGAAGTATCGATCGACCTTTGCACTACCTCACGTAAACAATATTATGCATAGACCCGCGCGCGCAAACATTCGCACAACGTAAGCGCGAAAATCGGTACATACGTAGATGTACGTGTGTCGGCTTACATAACGACGTAACGCCTTGTTATTTTATGTAACGCCTTGTTTAAGTGGCCACGGCAACGAGCGAGAAATGCCAGCGACTATCACGCCGGGTAGTGAATTACACGTATCGTAATTCAGCGATCGCGCGCGCGCGCCTACAGTGTACGCGCGTGCATACGTGCCTGACTATCGATTATGTCACACCGCACTGACCTCGCGCACTTCGACAGCCTTGCAGCCTTTTTGCGAGCGCGAGCCAAACGCAAGCGTAACCGACCGGCCGTGCGCGAAGAAAATCTCGCGAGCGAAGCCTCCTTCCTCGCGCTCGCTTCTGACGTCCGACGTCCGAGACTCGAGAAGGAAAGAGAGAGTACCGTTATTGCCGGGAGTCGAGCGACAAGGTGAAATGACACGCGACAGAATGTTGAGAAAATGTCATTCGCGATCGTATCGATACCCCCTGCATCCCCATCCAATCTGTTCACCTTCGAACGCACTGTCTTCGGGCCCCGACGCGCCGTAGATCAACTTGATTTATTCACCGTGGGAGGAACGGTAACTTCGAATCAACGCTCGGCTAACTTCGAACCTTAATCAGCCTCGACCGAGCGGCAACCGGTAGGCGATCGGCTGACATGCGGTTAGCGCGTCAGCTAAGAATAGTTTCGCGCTAAACGCGCGTCGGGTTACGATTTCGCATGATCGACGACGATGTTGCGCGCGGCAAATTGATAGTGCCGCGAGTTTCGACGGCTATCCTCTTCTCCCAGTATCAATATTTCGGAACGCGGAACTATAAATATTGCCGCGGCAGCCGTCTCGCCCGCGGCCGAGCCAGAAACGTTGCGAGGAGTTGGTATGGTTAATTGGAAACACGGTCGGGAAATATGTTCAACCGCGAGATGTGTATAAATAATGTATGTAAAATGCAGGGAGCACTAAAAATAGGTAATAACTACACCCGTACATGTACCCGATTCGCGGCTTGGCACGAAACTGGCTTTCGACGGCGATCGATTAAGTCGCAGATCGGCAATGATACGAAAGCGTCTGAAGAAAAGAGTAAGAGAGAGAGAAGCGAAAAGGGATTCGGTCGCTTCGATATCGTCTCGCCGCGGCCGCCTCGAATTCGCCGGACGGGCGGTAAAAATGGAAGTGGGTCATTTTGCAACTTCGCGAGGCCGCGCCGATCGCGAGAGAAGCACTGGCCGCGGACCTCTATATCGGGGCAGATCGATGCTCTCGTATCACGCGATTTCAGGCGCGAAGAAGCTTCGATCCACCTGCCGTTCGGGCTCGGGCTCGAGAGCTCGAGCGGCCGCCATAAAGCAATGTCGATTGTCGTACGCCTCCGTCGCATTACATAATGACGATTATACAAGAGTTGCATGCTGCGGTCGGATCAGGGCCAGCCGCGATATTACGTAGTAAATAAATATATAATTGGGTTGGCTCCGTCGTCGTAGGCTTAATTCAAGGCTGGGTCCATGACATAGAATTTCAGTATTCTTATACGCGACGGCGTATTAGCGGGATTATAACGCCCGCGCGTTACGAAATCGATGGCACCTCGTGAGAAAGGCGGCCGGCCGTGCGTCGCGTTCGGATTCGACGGTTATCGGCTTATCTCGTACGCTCGCGTGTGCGTGCTCGGGCCATTGTGAGCGTCTAGAATTCACCGTTGCGCCGTGACGCGTCGCGTACATCTGTTTCATTGTCAGGCAAACACCGTGTCAGGCGGGCGTGCGATCCTGACATTGTCAAAATTGCCTTGCGCCCGACCGGACCCCATCGCTCCCTGCGTCCTCTCTTACATAATCCGTCCGATCGACGCGTTGCGCAACGCCGCGCCGAAGTCGCTGACTTCACCAGCGCCGAAGTGCAGGGCGGCACTGAAATCGCAGGCTCACGATTAATACGAGACCGGGTAGTTAGACCGATGCCAAGCCCCTTTCGGTCGCCTCTTACGACGTCGCCGGCCAAGGGACATTCCGTAAGACGCATTCTACCCACCCACGGACGCCCGTCCATATGCATAATGATCGCTCGCCGGCAAGATTGACAGCATTCAGGCTAGACATTGTACCGCGGCAGAAAGGCGCACGAGGATCGCCGCGAAGAAGGAATAATAAATAATCGGCCGCCGGCGTAATGGATATCCCGGCGTGCGCAATAGCGGCGCGGAATAACGGAATGTGCCCATCGACAATGCCAGACGTACCAATCACGAACTGCAGGACTGCGCGAGATGGGATAATTGGTCACGAGCAAGCGATCGGAATAATATCGCCGGCAAAAAAGCCGCCGCGTAATGACGTCGTTACCGAACACTTGCATCAGCCGTTAAGTTTGACGTTTAAATTGTCGGCGGCGACGGCGACGTGTGTCGGTCGAATGGGACGAGTGGATTTCGAGTCCTTCAGGGAACGTGTGCTTCCGTGTGCGCCAGACGGGAATCCCGATGCCACAGAGCACGTTTGCTCGACATTATGGATAACCGGCGCGGCCTGATTATGCAAAAGTGCAAATAGAGGCGTTTAGCGAGAACTGTTATTACATGGGACTGTCCAGACGCAGATGGTAATCGGGAATATCGTTTCTCAGGAAATCGAGGAACTGCGGTAGGATTTCCTTCGAAATGCCGAGGCGGCGGTCGTAGGATAGAAGCATAAATACAAAGGAGATCGTGTGGGCAGGATGTGAATCTCGTTATGAGCAGAACCGGTCCGATTCGAATGAGAAATCTATGATGAGAGGTTAATTAGCAGGAGTTTTTCAGCTTTCAGCTTATTCGGAGAATAGTATTATGGTGGAATGAATTACGTAACGGAAGGGAATTTCTGGGTAATGCGTGCTAACACCTGTTGATGCTCCCATTGACAAGAGCCTGGATCTTATTTCATTCGTCGCACATATCGGAAGTTATTCGCGGCACGATTTCGAAGCGTGAAACGATAGATCCTTTCGAACGAGAGTCTAGGTTCGACGAACCTCTGCCAAGTCACGTTCAGGGAAAAGGAGTCGGGGCGCGTGTCGTCGGGCGGTATCATTCACCGGCGTGAGTGGCTAGGGTCAGACGTCTTACATCGGCGAACTTTGAATTCAATCTTCCAGAACTCGACCTGCCGCCGGAAATTACATTCGTCGCGCATCCGCTTAGCATTATCATCATCACGTCGTGCGAGCGAAACTGAACGGTCTGCTCGCGAAACATTTTAAATGTACATCGGATAAAAAACAGCCGCGCAATTTACATTGCACAAAGCCTGCACCGAGATCTGGCAAATAAGCGGACGTCACGGGAGTAGATGGCGTGTCTGAGAACGAATGTAGTGATTGCCCTGGAACGAGGTGGATGTTAAAAGTAACGAAACGACCGCTTTTCCGCGTCCGCGTCAAAAGTGACGGTCGGCCGCGGCCGGGTTGAAAAAAGTCTGTCTTTAGTCGGGGCCACCCTTCATGAATCACGTCCATTTCTCTATTCCGCGGCGGACGTACGAGCGCGACATAAAAACGCCAATTACCCCCAGGAATTGCTATCAACGTTCTTGCAGCTTCGCTCCGGCCCGACCTTCGTCGCTTCGTGACATTTTTTATTTGTCGCCAGATGAGGGGTATCTCTCGTAACTTTTCTCTTTCTCTCTCACTCTCTCTCTCTCTCTTTCTCTCGCCAGCATCAAGTTGCCTTCCAGAAGACGTTATCGTTGACGCTGCGCAAAATGTCGACGCATAACGTTGCAACAACAGCCGATAAGCAACGGCGATTGCAGAAATAACAAGTTGAATGGCCGTTTCGTACGCGATTTCTAAAAGCGGCCGCCCGCCTTATCTCTCGCTCTCCCGGGCGTGCGCGCGAGCGCGAGCGCGCCCGATTAAATTTCTGACAGCCGCGATCGTGTGCAATTAGACCGCGAGCGGCTTGACGTAATCAGAATGTAAGGAAAGGCACAACGATCGGCCGACGTGACGGTCATGTTCTCAACGACTTCGCCGCTGCGAAGCCTTTCTTGGCAGAATGAAAAAACGGGTAAAACTAGCAGTCGCGTTGGGAGTTATCGTGGGGGCGAGAGTGGCGGCCGTTCAAGAGTAAATGAATATTCTTATTCGATCGCTCGCTTCAATTTCTATCGCGTTACCTCCAGTCTATTGTTCCACGATCGACGACGTAAGATCGACGCCGGTATTCGGAGATGATTCTAGTAAGACCCAAAGCACATCGGCAAGCAAGAAAAGTGTTCCCAAGAACGGCCGACGTCATTTTGCGACACTGTACAATGTACATCGTTCGAGTACACGCGTGCGGTCGCTTTTACACGATCGCATTAAAGCTCGTGGAACGAGTCGATAGGGCGATTCATCGACACGACGCGCGTACGAAGAGGCAAAGCGAAACAATGGCCGGGCATGTGCGAAGCCACCTTGCGTGAGAACAGCGCCGCGTGCAGCCCTATAAAGCGATCCCGGAATCGTCGATCGAAGAAAGAAGAAAAAAAAGCCTTGCGCCGTGGCTGCGAAGCATGAAAATGCGCCGACGTCAGCGTGTTACGATGACCAAAGTGGTACTTCCACGCTACTTAATTACGTTGCAGGAAGGCTGCTTCTGCTGTTGCCGGCCGTCTGGCAAATCAAAGGTTACGCTATTCGTCAAAGGTCGCACGTATATCTGTTAACGCCGCTAAGCGGAAGGTCGGCCGCGGCTAAAAATACTCGTTAGACTGCCCGGAATACATGAGCGCACTCTTTTGCCCGAAATCTTCGCTCCCGGCAAGCACAATTAATTCGTCAGCGAATGACGCGCGCTCAATTTCGCGCCGCACTGAATCACAGCCGCTATGCGGGCTCGTTTTCTCGGAAAACACTTATAATTTCTATTTTCTTTCTACCACGCGTCCCGCGCCGTGGCAATTACGATAATCGTTTATCTCCGAGATAAGAATTCAATCTTGCCAACGGCTCCATTCTCATACCCGTGATTCCTCGTCTTCGCTTACATCATTCCGCTTGCAATAGCGGGTCAGATTCAGTCATTCTCATTAGCTATGCGGCAAGACGAGCACCTGTGCTCGTAGTCGTCACCGTTCAAACGTCTGCATACGTCGTACGAGAAGTGCTTTAGCAGAGAATCGGCCCGAACGACTCGACGACTGATAAAATCCCAGAATTGGGCTGTCGTAATGGAGAGAAACAGGGCACGAGGTCTGGATTCGAAGCGCACACCGATCGCCATTACCCCTGCAATTGCGTCATGTGATCATTATTTCCCCAATCCCGGCGACGATCGATTTCGCAACGATAAGGGAACAGAGAGGCGTCTGCAAGAGCGTCTTGAAAAAACAGAATCGCGCGCGCGAATTCGTCGAACGCGAAGCTTTTTCCTCGTCGATGACGCAAAGCCCCGAGATGTATGCTGCACGGGCCGGCGATATTTTACAAATTTACACAGAACCGTTCGCATCGCGATTCAGCATAATGATTCACGGAGAACGGTTGGCCAATATACATACGTTCGGTGAACGATACTTTGTCCGCGTCTACTTCCACTCTGCGTTGACGCCGTCTAACGCGATACTCTTTTCCTGCTGAATACGTAAGACGTTGCGTCACGAGCCGTTGCCTCACAAAGAGTCGAACTAATTGAAAGGACTACGGGTCGGGGGTAGAAAAATAAGAACGGCGACTGGGAGTGGGAGAAAATCGACTGACCACGTCGGATGAACGAAGTCCTCTTCCCACCGAACTCTTTCATGTCCCGTCCACGCGACCCCTCGCCCGATCAGGCGTGACTTAACTTGACAACAATGTACTTTGTTCGCCGGGGCAGCGAAGACGAGCGAAGGTGAGAGGTGGCCCCGTAGACCTGGAACGACTCCGCGAGTCCCAGGGGTTGGCAGCGGTCTCGTAGCGGCGACGCCGGCGAAACAGAGAAAATGGCAGAAAGAGCGAGGAGGAAGACACGCGCGAGTGTGGCGAATGAAAGAGTACGAGGGACGAGGAGAGAAACGCATAAAAGAGGGAGACCGCGAAAAGAGGAGAGTAGAGAACGAGAAGTGCCATGGTGGCGAAACGACGATGGTCCGTGAGAGGGGAGGTAACCAACGGCAGGGCCTTGGGCAGGCTGTCCTTGACTCAGCACAGTTACCCCGGCTCGAAGTGTGACGTCATTCTGCATAACTCGCCTAATTGCATCGTTGCTGCTGCACTCCGCCCGTCCCTCTCTCTCTCGCTCTCTCTCTCTCTTCGTCTCCTTCCCCCCGACATCTCACATCCCCACCCTTGATCCCCACTGAACCTTCGGAGCCCCTTCCGACCTGCTGCCAACTCCGTCTGCCCCCGCCATCGAACGCGACGTACACAACCTTCGACTCCTGATAGCGCTAACTAGCCCACCTCGCCGAGCCTGCACTCTCGCCTCTCGCAGTCTTCTTTCCACTCACACTCCTTCGCTCTCCTTCAGCATCTTCCGTTTTCGTCTCACTGTCCCGTACACTCTTTCGCCAGCCTCCTAACTCCATCGCACCTATATACGATCCTTCCTTCATCCCATCCCGCCCAGCCCACAGACACCACCCCCCTTCTTCGTCTCTCTGCGCAATTTTATTCGGACGTTACGAAACTATTGACTGGCCGGAGTCTTAATTAGAAGCGATAGCCACTTTGTCCTCACCCCTCCACCTTTTCCTCTTCCTCCCCGACACCGCCCTACTCCTAGCTGGCCGACTCTCACTCTGACCCTCCGACACGTCTCTCCGCGTTCCGGTTCAGGCTACGTGTCCGTTGGGCATATCGCGTGCACGCACGCCTCGTCGGGAACGTAAGTGGCGACTCCTCGACGTTAATTGGAGTAAAAGGTGACGCCGCGTTGCGTTCCGTCGTTCCGTGGCGAGGAAAGCACTTGCCGGGCAGTGCAGAGGAAAGCGTCACGGGTCGTTTTTACCTAGGTGGCGAGTCGGAAAAATGATGCGCGATCAGGTTGTAGGAGTCGGGCTGGGTTAGAGGGCAGGGTGTGGAGTGGGACTGCAATTGGTTGGGCGTTGCGACGATGATGGGTAGGTGTGGATGAGCGCGAAAGGGAGCACACGTGTGCAGCCTCGCAGGTTCGATGCGACAAATAAAATACGTATGCGACATCGATCACGACTCGGCTTCGATCTTCAATGGCATCCGTAGTCTTTCGATTCGTCGCAATGGCTGCCGGGATAGAAGGTAGAAGAAACGCATGTGCGCTTTTACGCGGCCAAGGGAAACGTATGTCGCAACGAATAACAATGTGAACATAATAAGACGTCATGTGCCGTTTGAACGGAAAAGAAAATATGTTCACAGTTTTCCGAGTGCCGATTCGCGCCGCTAAGACAACAGCCGATAACCCGGCGAAATCGGTGCCTAACGCCTCGTGTCCAGCGTGTCGGAGGCGCGTGGATACGAAAACGACCGCGTCAACGACATATTTTACACGTGCCGGTCGTGCGCGACGTAGAACGAAGCCGTGACAATGCAGGCCGGCAAAATACTTTCTCCTTCCCCTTGACTGTCCCGACGCTCGGATGCACGACCGCTAAAGCCGAACGTGTTCCTCGCGATCAACGAGCTCGAACACCCACCACCTTGTCGTGCACAAGTGCATTTGTCTGCGCAATGCGCTGTTCGGATACGAAACGCGCGACAAAACGATCGTCCGTCCAGCATGTTCGAACATCATCCGGGCTAAAGGCATCCGCGTATAGTATAAGGGCACCCAAGTTTCTTCCCTCTGCAAGCCCTAAATGATCTGGCACACTTATCCGACACGTACGACAAAAACGGTAACAATTGAATAATTGTAAATAAATGTTGTGTCGTGCCGGACGAGTTTGCGCAGCTTCATTTATTTACGTGCATTCAATCCAATCCGTTTTTTGTCGTGTCGTGTCAGATAAGTGTGCCAGATCCTTTATCCGACACGACACGACAAAAAACGGATTGGATTGAATGCATGTAAATAAATGAAGCTGCGCACACTCGTCCGGCACGACACGGCATTTATTTACAATTATTCAATTGTTACCGTTTTTGTCGTGTGTCGTGTCAGATAAGTGTACCAGATCCTTAACAACAAGACACCTCATCAGGCAATGTTCCCTCGATCGTCCCCTGCTCGATCTCTCGTAACGGAAAGCGTAGCAAAGACAGCGAAGAATCAGCGAGCACAATCCTTGTCCCATAAATAATCGCATCACCCTCTCGGTCCGTCAAACGAACGTCAGCGCGGATGCTGCGAAAAGTCGTGCCGTCATTTTTCGACCGCGAGGCGAGGCTCGCATTGTTGCGAGCCCTGTCGTAAAGTAGCTCGAACGAAAACATTTCCGACATTTCTTTGTGGAGCCTGCTCTCTGTCGAGCGCGCCCTCCCTCCCCCCCGTGGCCGATACCAAAATATTTTACAACCTCGTAACGAGTACCTCTCCTCGTCGCCTCGTCTTCGTCTTCGCGAACATACGACCCTGAACCAGCCTTTCTTCCCCTCCAACAGACTCATCGCTCCCGCGGAATGGAAAGGGGGGAAAAAAAAAAAAAAATCGCGAATGGTGTGCCATATCGTTACCGACCCTGGCGATCGAGGCGTGCGCGCGCGCGAGAACGCGCGAGCTATACGCAGAAGGCAGCTGTGACGGGAGAGAGAGAAGAAAGGAGTCATCGACTTGCATTTGACTTGGCCTTCGGCTATTAGCAACGCAAACCGGCGGCCACGGCCCGTGGCCGCCAACTGCAGCCTTTCTGCGCGAAGATACGAAGATAAACAGAGGCGGTGTCCGCGAATCGAAACCGAACTTTCCTACTTTCGCAGTCGGCGCACGTCGCCGGACAAAGGACCGAACGATTTTCGTCGCACGTACTCTTCTCGCTGGTCGACTAAGCGCGGTTTAGACGGAAATGAGCGGCGGATGAGATCGTGTGTTTTTAGCGTTGATTGTGTTATAAGTTATACAAGTACGGGTGACGGGCGGAGTATTAGAGAGAAGTTTGTCGACCAAACGATAGAGTGGGCGGGTGAATATTATTAGGTATATATTTAGATTATTTGTATCTGGCGCTCGTAGGCATAAGAAGGACTGCAGTGCGCATCAGTCGCTAACGAGCGTGCCCTTATTCATTTGTTTACCTGCGCCTCTTCTCACACGATGCACAGTCGTGTCTTGCGTTTTGTTCTGACAACACGTGCTTTTATAAACCATACTTTTTTATTCTGCGCAGTGTTGCTTGTTTTACCAGTAGATTATGGTTATGGGCCAAGCACGCTTCCACTGCGCCAGGTTTTAGTTGTAATTTATAAATATTTGAAGCAACACGGAATGGAAAGATTTCTCGCATTATTTTTTCTACCCACATCTCGACGCTTTATCCTTTCCCACGATTCCGATTCGGCCTCGGACGCTCCGGCTACTTAAACTTCAAGTCTACAGTAAGAGAAACAACAACGCGCGTCGAGCCGCAGGTAATCCCCACGACGCAATTCGTAAGACGTAATATCAGTTCGACGATACGTCGTCGTCGACCGGCTGAATTTTTAATTAACTCGCTGGATAATTAACCTGCGAGCGAGAAAAATGGAGGGGTCGAAAGAGGGAGAGAGAGAGAGAGAGAGCGAGTATAATACGATTCATCACCATCGAAATATCCCTGGCCTGGGATAACCTCGGATGAAGAAAATATTTTCCTCGAACGCGCACTCGCTCGTATACATATGCACGTCGCTGTTAACAAGCTTTCGTGTCGTTAGGCTCATTGCACTCGGGCGTCGCAATTATGCTCGCAATTTGTCGCTCTCCCCGTTCGTCATTCGCGCCCTTGTTCGACGGTAGTACGACACGTATCCCGTCGACATTAATCGATTCGTTGCCTGACGTACGCGATACGCGATAAGACGAATGCTCAAAGTTGCCAGGTGCAGTACGGGGGAGGAGGGGGAGAGAAAATTACAGGTTCGAAGGAAGGGGGGGGGGGGCACGCGAGAAGCAGGCAAAACGGGCTTAGGATCGCTAAAAGCATTTACGCGCGACCGTGTAATCGTCAACGTGCGCGCTGACGTCATTGTCTTGAGCGGCATATAATTATCGTCATTACATCTTCTTTTTCGAGGACAATCCCGGCTTGGGCCGCGGTTTCCGATCGGCCTGCTCCTTCGTGAAAAATCCGCGAAGGACGAGCGGCAATCAGGACGCGGACGGGAGACGAGGGAGTCGTCCGATAGATGCCAATGACGCATGCGAGAGCAGGCGTAAGACCTATTTCACGCGAGCGTTCGCATCGTCCGCGGATGACACGTCCGATAACGGCGCGCCGATCTCCAGCTGGCGATCGCCGATCGACGAGGTGCGATAAAGTCGCTTTGATCAGACCACCGTTCCGCTCGACTCGATCCTCCCTACCGCGACCGTCCACTGCAGCGTAGCAAGACGTGTCTTAATAACCTATTTCACGGCAAATTTCAATATTCAATTGAACCCGAAGTTATGCACCTCGCTCTCAATCATACGGCTCAATTTTCTTAGTACGGTGTACGCGATAATTTCATCATTATTGCAAAACAATTAGAATTACCTCGAAACAAAGAAACAAGACGACGCCCTCGCACGCGACGTCAGCGACGACGGCAGATCGAGCCGCGAATCGGACCGCGAGTAGTCTCTCACGTACACCAGCGCTCGCATCCTCGTCGGTCCCTCGTCATTCCGCGAACGGTCGGCCGAACGGTTACGACGACCACCCCGGCATCTCGCGAGCGCGGCTCGTTGCGCAAAGAATGGGAACGATAATTATATCGCGTCGCGCAATTATTCCCCCCTACCGTCCACGGAGATTCCGCGACACGTCGTTCCTGAACCGCGGCCGAGAATAGAGAGGACTGGGGCAAGAAGGAGAGGAGTAATAAGAAAGCGCGGACGAAGACGAAGAGGAAGACGAAGTCGAAGGGAGAGGCTTGCGACAACAGTCGACGACGACGAAGCCGACAACAACGCTGCTACAACAGCGGCAAGATGATGCCGGAGATGGGGAACGACGACGGTGTGGACGGTAGTTGTGTGGAAGGTGGAAGGTGGACAGAGGGGCGGGAAGAAGGCAGGGAGGCAGCGGTGGAGGAGACTCAATAGGTGACCTTGACGGCCAGAGAGAGTCCTTTAAGAGCCGAATGGTCAACGTTCCAGGGACCTTCGGAGTCTCGTAGTCACGGACGGCCAAACTGCAGTCAGGCCAGACGCTCCCAATAAAGCTCGCTCGCATCTGCCTGCACGGTGCAGCAGCCTCCAGGAACACTTCGTCTTCTTTCCTCTTCGTCTCGCTCTTCCTCCCGCCCATCTCCTCTCGTTCGTTCGCTCTTTCTCTGTCTCTCTCTCTGCGCGTCTTTTTCCCTCCCTCCACGCTTCCTGTCTTTATCTTTCGGCGCGCTCACCGGTTTCTATTCCGCGCGCGTGTCTCTTACCGGTAGGACTAAATCCGGCTGCTTCGCATCTTACCACCCTCCCTCTGCCCCGCTCGTGCCGGTCTCATTCCGAGACGCTCGAGTCGATCAAAGAAGTAGGAGCGTAAGGAGATATTACGGTATTGCCCGAACGCCGATGCCTGACTTACGTCGACGTCGACCTTGCGCTCCCGTCACTTTTAGCCGTGAGTCTTTAACCCTTTTAGTGCTGCAGACGGATATAGCTGCCGAGGGAGCGCGGTCGTTATGCCGAGAGAGATTACGTCCGCGTAATCAGAATTTACGTCGCGGCGATGCTGATGCTGACGCGCGCGCCGACGCCACGTTCTTTGTTACGCGTGTCTAGTTCTGTGAAGAGTCGAACAACGTTCAATATGTATCGTGAGTAAAGTTGGAGATGTTCTGGGTACGACGTCGAGAGACAATGTGACTGCGGGACGTTGCGCGGGACCGTCGAACAACGTGAGCTTCTGTTCGCTACGGCAATCGATGCCGGCGTCGCAATTTATGCAACGCACTTTTCGCAGAATCCTTAAGCGATTCAAGCGAGTCGCATGCCTCCGTATGTAACGTATGCACGTGTGTACTTAATGCGCGAGCGAAAACGCATTGCCCGTGTGCAGATTAATTATATACCGAGGAGCTTCCGCTTGCATTCCCTTTGTCGTTGGCGAGCTCGCCACATGCAATAAGCCACGTCGACCGCACACGAGCAATTTTTCGAGCTAAGGACGAAGGGCATCGACACCATGGTCACGATACCATTCCCTCGGCCGGGCGAGCGACTAAGGACGACTTTCGCACGATCCGGTGTATACACGCTGACATTTTTCACCTCTCAGCGAACCTGGTAACCGGCCGCGAACGACGACTAAAATCGGAATATCGCTGATAACGGCCGACGCTCGCGGCCGGACGAATTTTCAGATAACACGCGTCGGTAGCGTCGCTAATTAACGACAGCCCAGAGAGCGAGAGCGAAAGCGAGAGAGAGAGAAAGTGAGACTTTGTATCGAAAACAGGAAAAAAAGTCGAACCGTAACAGCGCTTCCGGCAATTAAATTAACTGCGCGCAGGCATGCGAGAATAATATCGGACGCGAACGAGGAAAGTGTATCAATCGATATGGTAATCGACGGGTACCTTTATCGTTTTGTCAGCTCGCCCGAGCCGTCGATGCATTATTGAAAGCCGACGCAAGGGAGGATGTTACACTGCGATTTTGATGCGGCGCATTAAATCCGTCACGCGGCAATTACACATCGTCCGCCCGTAATCCGCGACCCCGGCTGTGACCTGAATCTCATCCGATGAAATCACGCGCGCAATTCTCTCGCCTCTCAGCCGACGAATTCGAAATTTCGCTCTGTCGGCGGCGGGCGTCGCGACGGGATGGACGCTGGACGCTCCAGAAACATTTTCCGCCGTCGATACCCATTGTCTCCCCTCGTCCGCTGCGCACACACTCCTACGATTTTTATCACGGACAAGATGCGTTCTAATTACCATTTTTATACTGACCACGGGCTCGCATGTGCACGGGCGTGTCCCGGGGTTATATCAGTTCTTATGTCACGATTTGCGCGCGAGAAGACGGAACGCCGGCGGAACGTCGTCGTGGTCGCCGTCGCCGCGGCAGTTAAGTAAACGGAAAGTGCAAGTTTAATGGCGCGAGCGCGGGTAGAGGAGCGCTCGATGGAAAAAATGAGCCGTTTGAAACAGGCTGAGAGCGGCGTACCGGCAAGGATCGCGCGCGCTCTCCGGGCACAATTTGCATCCCCGGTAAGAACTGGTATCGCCATACTAAATATAGAACAACCGGATGCGTATATAGTAGCCCCGATGCACGCGGCCACGGGACTACGTCATTGTTACGACCCGGCACTCTCGCGATGTACCTGCGCGCGAATTCTTTCTCTCCCGCGGCCTCATGCTGTACCCTCTCGTGCGGCCGCGTGCGGAATTGGCCGGGGAAGGAGGCGGGGGGCAAAAAGGAAGTTTCTCGCGTGAGCGTGAAAATGGGTGCTGATCGCTGTCGTCCGGACGACTCGCGCAACTCTTTGATAGGACGCGTGTCGGGTTCTGGCGGAATTGAATTGAAAGACGGTGGTGGACATTGCTCGGACGTTGTAACGAGTTTAAGCAGCGATGGACGTATAATAATTGCCGTACCTCGGACCGTTCGATTGGCTCGACGCGTTCTCGAATTCACCGTACTGTGAAGTAAATGCGGGCGAGCGAGGACGTGGCTAATGCGGTGGCGAACAAGTGAACGACTTGCACTTTGCGAGCGGGCCGGTGGACGTGCTACCCTTCTTATAAGGAGACGGTTAACTCGAAGTACGCAGCAGAACGGACGTGACCAGCGACACGTTACGGTGACCATTGACCGTATTTTCAACCACCACGACTTCACGGAGGAATCTTCCTACGAAGTGCGGAACGAAAAGAAACCGGCCAAGTATGTTGCGCGTGAGACCAGAGTGAAGTTGTAATATTCAGTCGGAACATGCTTTTATACATAGTCAGAAAGTGGGGAGAGCATAAGCAGGAAACTGGAAAGTAAAGGAGTGAATACGTTAGCGTCGTAAGCAATTGTAAATGATGTACAGAATAATATTAAAGGAAAACTAGCAACGAGAGTCGAAAGTAGTGAAACCGAGCCCCATGCATTTCGGGATCGACCGTGCGAAGCCGGAGAGACTTCGCGGTCAGACGTTCGGCCCAAATCGATTATGACCGGCAGGTGAGTATGAGATAAAAGGCCCAGGGGATAAGTGGCCGGGTAAACATCTCGTTTGACGCAACGGCGGACACGCGTACACTCGTCACGAACGATATAACGCTCGCTCGTGGGTGTAAAGCCGCTCTCATAGGAGCGCGCGAGCGGTGCATTATGAGTGTGCGCAGAGAGAACGCAGGAGCGGAGGTCGATGACTGAACGTTGTACGAAATTTCGAGAAAAATGTCTGAACGACCGGATATGGCTGCGCCAATGTGGCCATATGAGCAAAGAGTTAAGTTTAGTCGGGCCAATGAACGTCCGAATCGAATTTGAGAGCGAAAGAGAGGCCCGTCGCGCTGTGCACACGGCCGAAATTAGATGCCGGAGAAAGGATGAAAGAAATTTCAAACTGCATCGCCTCCGCCCGCTAATCCGAAACGTCTGGCCCGCGCGATCAATCTCGAAATACGCGAGCGCGACGTTTTTGCACCGCCATGTAAGCGGATGTTATTGCAAAATCCTCGCAATCGTTCCTTATAATCTGCCTTATCGCGGCAAACAGATAACCGAGATAGCGTCACGGCGATGCATCAAACGCTTATTAATTGCATCCGCGATTTGAGTCGACTTGCCCGGTGAACGTCAAATATTGGAATAAACTTGAGTATGGAAAAGTGCGAGCGCGATGAACATCGGTATCGTCGGTGAACGACTGATACCGTATCCTCAGACGAAATGAAGTGTTAGATAATATATCAAGGCAGGGCAAGAAAGGGCATACAAGGTACACGCTCCACGATTGACATTAATCATTTTCCACGACCGACCATCGGTTTCGTGCTGCCACGCGATGCGTAGAGCCTTCGGTAATCTTGTTACGTTAAAAGACTGCCTATCCAAGTTCATTAAAGTTATCGAGCCAACTTAACGAGTACTAAACGCTATTCATAGCGTACCGTGAGAATTCACGAACGACGATGATTTAAAATGCCATTTCGCCGCCTTCCAAACGCGGACACCACCGTGACGACGAGCTCAGAACGAAGCGCAACACGAGCACGTTTCGCGCGGCACGAAGAAATACGCACGCAGCTTCGTTACAATTCAAAATGCGACCGCCGGCGCGCATAATAAAAAGGCAATAAAGTGAGGTGAACCGAGTAAAGCGCAATAAAAAGTGACCTTTTCCTCGTCATCACAATGCGAGATTTATGTGTATCCGCGCTTACGAGCGCGCATACGTTATAACGTCTGGAAACATGGAAAACTATTAAATATCAGTTCAATGTCGGTGATTGACCTACACCTCCCATCGATAAATGCGTACCGCGCGGTAATATCCTGGATGACTTAAGACAAATTCGGACATTTATGGCGTCTCAGTTACCAACGCGCCGGTCGTCGCCGAAAAAGCTGCGCAATTCGGCAGACATATTCCGCCTGCAACGAAAAACCAATAAATACATTTCTATTAGTCGATACGCCGAAGGCTACAGAAGGACTTGTGAAGAATGATTCTAGCGCGCACTCAGTATAACACCGTGATATAACGTCTCGTTTCGGCGAGAAGCGGGAGGAGTATGGAAATGTGATGCAAATTTTTCGCGCCGACGAGCTTTCAGGCGACCTGACAATGACTCACGAGGCGCAAAAATGATGATCGGCGTCGCGCCGCGAGGTTCGACGTTCGAGATCATCGACTCTCGGCCGCGAGCTAGAAGGGCGTGCGAGTCGAGGCGAAAGTTCGCAGGAGCCAGGCCGACGTGGCGCGATATTTTCGGTTTCGCCGGAGCTAAAAACGCATCGTGAATTTCGCCGTCGTCCGGCTCGCCTCCGCGATGCATTTCGGCTGCGCTCCGGCGCGGTTCAACGAGGGTCATTCCTGAGTCATAGACCGGACGTACCGGGCCAACGTGCTCTTTCGCTCCCTCTCTATCTCGACTCCGACGCTTCTCACTCTCTCGCGCTCGCGCCCTCACGCAAGTCTCTCTATCATCCTATCCTCGAGCCGCCCGCCCGTCCGTCCGCCCTGCCCTCTCTGCAGCCTGCCCTCCAGAAATTTCGATGACGAATTCCCGCTCGCTCGGTGAGACTCCGACGGATGCGAGGGGCACTCCTTCGTGTTCCTCTCGAAGCCGTGAACTTGATTCGAGACAGCGAATGCATCCGAAGAATGCGGGATCCATTCCTGATTCGGTAGACGCGCCGGTGCGGTTCCGGAGAGAGAAGGAGGGGGTGGAGCAGGGCAGCGTGGATCGGGTCTTATTCTTAGAGGGGCACTGATGGTAAGGAATTAACACGTTGCAAACTGCACGTTACGTGAAGCATTAGATGGCGAGTGAAAAATGGAGAAAACTCGTGAGCGGTCCTTATGGAGGAATAGGACAGACACTCTGGTCAAAAGTTAATGCCATATGGCGAAAATGCGTACGTATTTATAAATGTGGATAATGTAGTGCATGTTTTTAATATGGACAAATGGATGATTAATATGTAGTTGGTGCTACGAAAGATTGACTTCCCGTTTAACATCATTTTTACGGTGAAATTACCATTATTCGGTAACACAGGGCAGAATTTTTTATATTGACTGTACAACAGCTGAATCTGATGACAAAAGAGCTTCAATTGCGATTTCTTCATAAGAGACCGTGTTAAATTAATCAATTATTTTCATCTAAACTATGTAGTAGGGAATTCTGAAATTTGGTATGCTCCTTTATTGCATTAAAATACATAATCCGTCAAAATTGCAAGAAATTCTGCGATTTCCTTATGTGTGTCCAATTTGTACGGATGGCGCGCGGAACACGAGAAAACTCGTGAGCGGTACGAAAGATGTTAAGGAGGACCTCGGCGCTTCTTCTCCGCGCCGAGAGTTCGAGGCTGCGAAAAAAGGTGAAGGTGAGTACGAGTGTCGTTACACTCTTATCGGCTCCAACGGTATCTGCTGCCTTCTGCTTCTTACTGACCGATAAAGAGGCGGGATCAGCGCTGGGAGACGGTAAGGACAAAATTTGAAGGCGAGCATATTGAGTGACGCCAGATATGAGCGGCGCGGAATGTTCGCAGAACTTATCTAGAGGACGGTCTTTTTTTCGCGAAATGAAGAGCAGCAGGCGGACGTCGCGGGGATTAATCGAAGTCGTAACGGCAGAATGACGTATAAATGTTCTATTTTAAATTCGCATTACATGGGAAACGTGAGTCGGCGACACGTGCGAAAGATTCTTTCTCGGTCACATTGCCACAACGTGACAGGATCGCAGATTTCGCCGTGCATGCACGTCATCGATCGAACGAGCCGCGCGCAACGACGTAAGCGTCGCAAGCCCTAAACCTGCCTGTAATGTTCGTAATGATTAACAAGCGAGCTTCTCCGGTTGCAATCCGCGACTTTATATTGCCTTGTTCCGCGAACGGACGGCACGTGAACGTGGGTTCGGCGCGCGCGGATACAGGTTGCATCGCGCAAACAGCTACGTCTCGCATAACGACGCGCGACTTACCATTTTTCAGACCCTCTAAAATTTCAGTAGCGTCGTCGTCAATCGAGACTTACATTTTACACGAAACGATATAACTGTGACGTTCGCGTGAGATACTCAGCGTCCGGTTTCTACAATAAGCGCTCGCGTCGCGGTATTATTCCTCGCCTCGAAGCTTACGTCGTACAGAATGCGTACCGGCACATGTAATTTGCGTTGTGTCACAGCAGTCGTAACGCCGTGATCGTCGATATTAACTCGAGACATCTGCGCGATCCATAACAGTGAGAAACGAGCCGGCCGCAGGAAGAAGGGTCGTAGATTTCCTCCCTCCACCGAAGAGGTGCCACGCATTCCTTCCTTCGACCGTTTCCCCTCCGTGCGTAACCTTCAATCGTGTGCGTACGAATGTGCACGCATACGGGCGCATTCTTTTCGAAGGCATCGGTCGTGTGGGCAACATAAAACGGTCGGTCCGCTTGGCAGCAGCGCGAGAGAGGGAGAGAGAAAGGACACTGGCCGCGTGTGACTTTTCACCGTATTAACTTTCAGCGTTGAACGCGGACTGCGTTTTAATGGCGGCACGGGAGGAGTTACGCGGCGGTGTAACAAGCTCCTTAAAGATGCTTCCCGGGGCGAGCTTATTACTAAATTTCTTCTCACGTACGTGCATTCCTGCGTACGTACGAGTGGCAGCGAGTTACGCGCGAACCTACGAAACGTGACGAAGCGGCGCCGAAAACGTGCCGCCAGACGTCTTTATCTACTTAAACTCGTCCTCTTAATTCGCCCGCCCGTGAACGGCCCGCTCCCGTCCGTTTCCACTTTCAACTATCGATTCCTTCGTACCTACCGACGCCTCTCCCACGTCCCACAATACTTCAACTCCCAATAAAATACACAAACAACTCAATTTGCCTTTCCAGACCCACCACCTCCAAGTTCTAACCATTACTTTTCAAAACGATCAAAAACTGGCGTCACTCGAATACCACAAATAAAGCCCACTTAAATAAGAATGAATCAGAAACGAGCCGAAAATGATTTTTCGATCGCACGAACAGTCGAACGCGAAACAGCGCTCGCGCCGGAGCGAGCAAAACAAAGCCAGGCACACGGGAGGGAAGAGGTCGACAAACCGAGAAAGACAAAGAGTACCCCGTATCCGTATCGAAAACGCAAAGATCCCGAATCCGAAAACGCAGTCGCGCGAGTTGGAGGGAAACGGCACGGGAGGCGGAGAAAGTGAAGCCGCGCGGCCGTCGGCGGATCCTTCGGCTAGCGAAGCACGCTAACGGGGAAACGAAAGGACAGAGAAAGAGAGAGTGTCTAGGAGAGTCGTGTACCTCGCCGTGAGCTCGAAGGAGAGCTGAGCCGTGAGGGTGGGGTGTGGCTTGTCCCGGGGTGGGGCGCGAGAGGATGCCGCGGCGGGGCTCGACGACTACGCTCAACGAGGAGAGGGTTTGCAACGGTGGACAAGGGGTGCCGCGGGGAGGAGAGGCGGCGGCGCGACGGCAACCGCCGCTCTGCCTTGAACCTCGCACGGTGCATTGCCCGTCGCTCAAGGGCGTCCGCCGCCACCCCTCCCGCCCCTCGCCCGGCACACCCACCCCTTCTCCCTCCCCCACCACTCCACCTCCGATGACGGCGCGCTCGATCGCTGCTGTAGCTGCTGGCTGCTGCCTGCTAGCTGCTAGCTGCTAGCCGCTCGCTGCCTGCTACTTGCTACTTGCTGCTGCCTCCTGGCTCCTGCTGCAGCACCACCAACAGCCGCCGCCCTCTTCTTCTCCCCGATCAACGCGACCACCGACACAACTGTACGGCATACGAGTTTAAGAGACTCGTTCGTTGTCGGCGGCGGCACTCGTTTTCGGGGCGCTATACTTTCCTAAGTCACGACCCATCGGAGGGATCATCGACTCTTGCCCGCCACCGACTCCCGACGCCTTTCTTTCTTCCACACACACGCGCGCGCGTTCGTTCTCGCTGCTGCCTTTCTGCGTTCCGCTTGCACGCGGGGTTTCTTGGTTCTAGGACGTGCGGGGATCGGGGTGAGTTTCACGGGGTTCAGTATGGATGGAATGGTTATGTGATGGGCGTGTGTGTAATGGCGATGAGAAGAAATTTCGGGACGGAATGCGATATTTTCTGACGCGACGAAGAAGCGATGTTTATCATGTATCGACAGTGCAGTTCATCATATTTGCGATAACTCGTAAAATGTCATTCGTTTTTCGTATTTCGTCAGCTAAGGATCGCACGTTTTCCGTCATTAAACATCCCGCTAACAGACGTCTGCTAAGGGATTACGGTAGGAGGAAGACTACGTTAGATTATCGCGAACGCTTTGTGCCGCCACGCGCATTGAACCGCCTCCCCGTATCGGCTCGGTAACGGTAGGTTGAATTTGCACTTGACACAAATTGAACGCACACCAAGCCAGAGCTAATAATAGCTTCTCATTTGACGGTCTCTCCCACCCCTTCTCTCTCTCTCTCTCTCTCTCACTCTCACTCCTGTTGAGAGTGAAACGGATGTTTTGGTGGGTTAATCGAGTTTTGGTATTCCAGTCGAGCCGTCGTCCTTACCGCACACAGTTCGCCTCGGGAGAGATCAACTACACGCCGGTCATTCAAGGGCAGCAACGTTTTCGTCGCTTTGGGGGGAGAGTCGGAGTCCAGGAACTTTCGCTCGGGACATTGTAGCCCGACACACAGGCACAGGCGTGGCGTGCAGCCTCCTCGTAATCGTCCCCCTCCCGCGCGAGAAGCAAGGATTCCGTCCTACCTTACGGGGAGGGCGAATTTCCGAAACTGCTCGCTCGGACCTTTTTGCCTGAGCGCGCTTTGAAAAGCCCGCCATGACGACGAGCGAGCCGACCAAAAAGAACGAGGCAAGGTGGACCGTCGTAAAGTCGACCGCTTACCTTTACCCTAACCCGCTAAAAAGCGGCTTAATTAAAAATTACAATAAGCCCCTCGACGGGCTAATAATAAGGCGGAGCGCTACATACTTATAGAAATATAGAAAGAAGAAAGACAGCGCCCGTTGAAACTGCCTTTGCAGCTTTGCGAATTTAACATCGTTCATTGCGGTGCGAATAAAAAGATGTAACCAAAAAAAAAAAAAGAACGAGACGGTAACGTTCTTCGAATTTCTTCGCCCGAACCGGCAAAGTGCACCCTGCCCGACTAATCATTCTCGGAGCACGTAATCGGCCACGTTTTAATGAGTCTCAGTAATAGACGTCAGCATTCTTATTCTCGCTGGTTCAGCGTCCTAGGGATTCCACAAGAAAAATGTCCCACTTCCAGATCGTTCTCTGCGAAATGCGCGTTTGCTTACCGTCCATCCCCGCTTAACGTCTCGCCATTATTCTCACGGTGCGCACTGCTGTGGACGGTAAGCTACGATGAGGATGATCGAGGAAGAGAGTGAGAAGGGGACCGAGATGAGGCCTGTCTTTGCGTGGGTGGACATGATCCGCGGACAGGGTTACCTGGTACCGAAGTACCTGCTCACGGAACGTGGCAGGGCAACACGGTGAGGTTGGTATACTCGGGGAAGCAAGTGAACAACGTAAAGTTGCGGTACATCCCGACCATGCTTTCCGCTACACCATCAAAGTCCCATTCTTTCCCACTGCAATTTCCAATAAAGCCCTGCAACATTGACTACCGTTTCCCTACTCGTCCACTCTCGTTCCAGTATCACCGTAAACAAACAACACTCTTGACATCCTTATCTATCCTCTAAGAGGCTACAAGTATCAAGAGGGACCACCAAAAACACTCGACCACCACTTGAACCGGCCCCAAGTCTGTACAAACCCTGCAACCTCCGAACGAAGCTAACCGCGGCCGACACCGACCGGCAAAAATACGATCCAGCCTCCCAACGACGCTGCAGCGAGCCGAGAAGCAGGACGACGTCCGCGACGTCAACGACGTCGACGACGAGTTCTTGCTATCAAGGTCGCTGGATCCGAAGGATGGCGGCCGAAGACGGGCGGGTCGGTGGGGGCAAGATCGAGCGGAGGGGTGGGGGCAGCAAGCACAAAGAGCATTCCAGGAATCGCGTACGGAGAGAGGGGAAGAGAAACAGGAGAGCTCCGGAGGGCTGGGGGAGGGGTAGGAGGGAAGAGAGGAGGAGAGGGCAGAAAGATAGAAGAGGAGCGAGGACGCCAGTAGATTCCACGCATAAGCTCCCACCCCCGCGCGGCCCGCATTGCGAGTGCACACGCTCACGGTTGCGTAAGAGTCAACGGTTGTTTTCGACTCGCGGCCAACCCCTTCTTTTGTGCGCCTCGAATCTCGCTCGAAGCCGGCGGTACGAAGCATCAGGGGGCGCAGAGGCGGGGCTCGATAAGGCATGAACGCTGCATCCGTTCTCGCCGGTGGAGGGGTGTCTGATAAGGGAGAGAGCGGGCGCCGATTCAACGGCGATTCATCGGCGTGCAGATAAGCCCTGAGCAGCATCCTCGTTCTTGCGCCGCTGACTGATTGCGAGTCGAGCGGAGTCGACGGAGATGTCGAGACAGGAGGCACGAAAATGGCCCGCGCTCGATAATGATCCGGGTTCGATAACTCCGCAGACGCACGGTCCGGGGGTATTGACGTGAGAAACTAGCGAAACGGACTTCCGCGGGGAGCGCTGATAAGGCCGATTGTTGGCTGGCTTGCCTGCGGATCTGATCGTCGGTTATGTAAGTTTGGTTGATGGAAAGGTTCGAGAGGTACGTCTGACCGTCGTCGATCGGCTAATGGCTAATGTCTCGCGATCGAACGCGGTGGAAAATGGTGGAGTGTTCGGTTAGAGGAGTATTAATGTGAAAAAAACAGCCACCTGCGAACACCTACCGCTGTATTATCATTTATCTTACGCATCCTTCTACCTGGTAAACTCATGCGTAACACCTCTACCAATTGGAAATGTCGTTAATTCGGAAATTATAGACAATATAGACGTTACAAGCCAACGTTCGTAACATGAATGTAATTAGTATAGCAAGTTCAAATGAGAAGCTGGAGCGCGCAAGACCGCTGCGTATCAAGTGGTAGTAGTCATCCGCAATCAGACTGACACCATCCAGCCTGAACGTTGTACATACGCCGAGGGTGACGGCGGCGCACGGCTCGTAGTACGGGGAAGGATGTATGACAGGTAGAAAGATGACACGCGATATTACAGGTTGCGTGAAATCGAGTGATTCACCCACGGCATTACGTGGCCGAGCGTGCATGCATCTTTACTCGCGTGTATCTATATACTCATATTTATGTCAGAACATACGCGCGCACCTAACACAACGTATGTACACTTTCGTGCGCACAAGCGGCGTGCAGATGTATGTACACATACGCTAATACGTACGTACACACGTCGTCGTAGTTTCCCATGACAGTCGACGAACGAACGACACCGGAGAGGCTAGAAATTGGTTACATCATTGCGGTATTCTTGTCTCGGCTCGGCAGAGATTCACGTGCGCCTGCGCCTCCCGTCAGAAAAGTATCGCCGTGCTACACGCAAGCGAGACACTACGTTCGATAATGAGGCTGCGCGCTGCGGGCGGAATTGATTGGGCGTTTCATTCGCGACAAAGCAACGCGACAACTCGATTAACCTTTGTCGTCGTAGGTAGCGTTTCCTTGCACTCAAAAGTCGCGCTGTCCGATGACGGGAGCGGTGGCTACTTTTTCCGCAGGGACAGCACGTCAGCCGAAAATCACGTGTATAGTTTGGCGTGCGACGTGCGACAACGATTTTGGTAGATCCTCGTGATTATTATTGCTGAAAGATCAAGCGAATGTTGTAGGTGATTTTTAACGGATGCAACATTATAATTACAGGCTGACTGATGCGTTAAAATTCTTGAAAGACTCCCATATATGCCCGTCTGTGATAAACTTGACGAGTCACTGCGCGCTATCTCTCAATTATCCGTTTGGAGTGCAAGGCTTTCATGCGCAAAGTTAAAAGAGTATACGCCACTGTGCACTTGCGATATGGTAACCTGTCGCTGCAACAAGTCGCACAACATTACGCTGCTGATATCCGATGCGCGGTCGCATCTGTTTCGAACCAGCTATGTACTTTGTCCGCTTTGCGGTATCAGCAAAGTACAAGGAAGTGCACGTTAAGAATATGGCACAGCACGATGCACTTGCGACACTAAGGACCACTTCATTGAGCCACACAGTCAGACAAATATGTATTTCACACGTCGTAACCACGGCCGACCACTTATGACCCGAGTCTGATTTTAAGTACGATTTAAGCAAACATGCAAAAATGGCGAAAAATGTGAAGGTTTGTACCTACTCAAGACTCGCGGCAACACGGGTATGTAGGGCGTTCGCTGCTTCGTGTGACACAAGAACGACGATGCGCAACCCGTTGCATAATCACCTGCATTCCTGGTACTCGATGCACAGTTCTCTAACATAGGGTTCGCCAGAAGACGCACATAAGCATAACCAGATACTAACACGTCCGCCTGTTGATTATCACATTGGTGTCGCGGCGAACAATCCTACGCGGGATACTACGAGTATAAATCTCGCGAGGCTCGCAGTACTTTGGCTCGATATACGACTTCGAGCGCTTCTTTTCAACAGTCTGTTAAACGGGCACTCTCGAAAAATGCCCCCAGGTCAACCGTGTTGAATCGTGCTTTACGGCCGGGAGGATATTTTATACATCATTTCAGCACCACACCCGGCTACCTTCGGCGCCAATTATTGTCACGATACGAAACGTAATAGCCTATCAACCGAGCGATACGGCGCGACCGAGACGATCGTAAAATATCACCGTAGCGCAAGACTTTTTCTCCAGCCACGCGCTGGTCGTTAAGTTCGCGTACGTTCGGGCGCGATCAATGATAATGATTAATTCCAATTAACGCACTCGTCGACGCAATTCAAACGACGCTTCTGCGAAGGCTGTTCGCAGACATTTCTGCACCTTGTAACTGGCAGGCGCAATATTCTTCCCATCAACATTACACGCTGACTCTTCTATTCGTCATTCGTGACCGAAATATCTGATCGCTGCAAAATAGTCGAAGCATCCAGGGAAAAGAGTACTGAACAGTGTCGAGAGGAGAAAGTGCGAGCCAGGCGAATGATGCAGGTACGCCCACGGTAGAACTACCGAGCCGGCCCTTAATGCATAACGCCCCTGCATCGTGCGTCCCTAAGAAACAAGAAGCTAGCAGCGCAACTAGTTGCGTAATCGACTGCATTCCCGGTACTCGGGGGGCTTCCACTCGCGCGCAAGGGCCCACAAGTGCGCGCACGACTCTCGAGACGTGCCACGCACGCAGCGATTAGGGCGCATTCGCGCGTTCAACCGGGAGTATAGATAGGGAGAGTGAGTGTGGCGCGGGAGACACACACAAGCCAATGGAAGACAGAGAAGCGGAGGGACCGGTAATACGTACGCGCTTGAGTGTATGTGCGCTTGTGTGGGTAGGATGTGTTATACGCGTACTGTACTGTATGCGCACGATGTAAATACACGGCGTCATTACATATTCCGGCGGAATGTGTGAGTGGCGCACGGAGAGTGTAGATGGATGTACACTTGTATATAACCGCGTGCGACGTATATACAGAGTGGCGAGGGAATAGATCAGAAAATTTCATAGACCACGATTCCAGGTTCTTTTGGAAGTGAAAAGAGTCCTGAGATCCGCTGTCGTAAGGGGGTGATGATTTCTTCCACAGATCTGACACGATAGTTGCTGACACTAGGATTCCGTGATAGCGTGTCGATTTCGATATTTTCGGACCACCCCGTATATACGCTTGTGTGCTCGCCTGTGCGAGTGCGATTATATGAGTCGAATGCCGACGGGGCTGCGAGAGTAAAAGGCGAGTGCGATAATGTGTGAGTGGAATACGTGAACGATGCATATGTAGAGGACAGAAGGGTGCTGCGCCACCCGAAGGTGGAGGGGAATGTCGGGAGAGAGAAGGTTGAGGTTATAATACCATTGGAGCACTGGCCGCATGACCTTGCGTACGTGCGTCTAGGTCGATGAGCCACGGTCATTAGGCGTCCCGGTCGATTCTCTCGCAAAATTTCTACGTGACAGCGAACACGGTTGCGTAACGTTACGACACGAGCAGGGAATAAGCAAACGAGAGTCTGTGCGCCGATAATGCGTCGACCGATGGAGGGGAGGGGAGGGGGGGAGCGTGAGAAACAACGCGCCATTTCTGAAAGAGAGTGATAGCTTCCTCGAAAATGGGGGAGCCACTCGATTCACGAGCTCACCCGAAGTCGAGGGTGCTAGTTCGACACTTCCGACAACGCGTACGTCGCGACGAATGTGAACCTGAAAACATCGACTTTTGAGTCGATTGATAGGACAAAAACTGCGAAGCCACGGGCGAACGTGCGAAAACGAATTTGGAGAGTCCTTTCGCCTGAAAGTCGCGAATTTCGAATTGAGTCGTCTGCGAAGCAAGTTGCGCACCGTTCGCTTCGGTCGGAGCGTGCTCCTCGAAAAACGAATCGCGGCGCGTCGGCTAAGCGACGATGGTTTATGCGGCCGTGTCGACCGCGCCGAGTACATAAAGCGCGCAAATTGCCCGCGCGCCATTGCATCCCCCGTTGCAGCGCGTAAGATGCAAGACGGTGCAACTAGTTGCGTAATCGCCGCATTCTCGACACACTCGGTTAGGGCCCGGCAAATGCACGTAAGTGGTTAGGGCGCGTCGGCACTCTCGCGTGTGCGTGCTCGGTGCCGTGTACGTTTACTTACACGCTCGTGCACATCGTGCGCGTTTATAGAAACGAGTATATGCGTGTGTGTTTACACAGTGTGCGGATGTGTGAGGAGGAGGCTTGCGTGCGCACGGTCGATGAGCGGGATAAGCGCGTTGAATAAGGAGCGCGATGTCTGAACGAGGCAAGAGGGTTACCGACGCGGATGAAGGAGGATGACGAGAAGAAGCGGAGAGGAGAAAGAGGAGAAGGTAGATGCAAGGGGAACGAGCGGAGACTGAGGTTAGTCCCATTGGATCGGTGACCGGGTGACCTTGTAAATATGCGCCGAGAACGAGTCTGGACCGATGCGCGCGCGAACGCGCTCGAGCCCTCCTCTCTCATGCGTTTCTGTCGCCTGATATTTTTGGGCGCCAATAATAAGTCACTCGCCCGCTCGCCGTGGCCCCGCGACGCCGCGCCCCCGGCGCCGAATTAACGAAATAAAAGTTCCGAAACAGAGAGCCCGTCCCGGGACCCACCGGACGCCGCAATCATCGTCTGCTGTTTCCTAGAAAATCTAATCTCGATGCTCCAGTCCGGCTTCTTAGGCCGCCGCGCGTCTTGCGCGGACGAAGCTTCGTTCGAGATTTCTTCATAATTCCACGAACTTTTCCGCTCGACCGGTATCGACTTTATATGTATATCGGACGCAACGTTTTCGTTCGAATGCGTCATGCAGAGCGGGAGAACGCGATGGTAGCGTCGGTCATCGCGATATCTAAATAATTCCTGATATCACGTTACACGGATGCAGCTAATTGCGGCTGATACGATCTTTTTTGACACGCTGCGAGCATGACGCGAGCGGAGGGCAGCGGAGCGAAATTGAAAGGACAGAAGAAAATAATAGGTCGGCAGGGAGAAGGATGCAGCCTGCGTCGCCGTTAATGCCGAAGGAACATCTAGGGGGAAAGGTGATGGAGGTTGAGGTTAGTACCAGTGGAGCAGTGACCGGGTGACCTTGTGTGCGTGTGTGTGTATACGTATGCATATATGTACGAGGGGACGGATCAGCTACGTGCTACGTGCTACGAGACCAGGCAGTCCCTACCCCCGACTCGCTTCTCTTAGTCTTCTGCTTGCGCGCGCGCGAACATCAGCATCCGATGCAACGAATCTCGTCTTCTTTCGGAAGGTCCGACAGGACATATGCCGCGGCATATTTATAAATACGCCCGTTTCAGACCGCAGTCATCCAGTCTCGTTCTGTCTCATTTTCTCTCTTTCTCCATCCCGTCTCTCTTTCTCGCCCCAGTGCGTGTGCCTCATATATGCCTCATGTATCTCCTTTTCGTTGCTCGAACACCGGCGAAGAGAGATGTTACGAGGTACGTATTCGAGGGTCCACATAGCCGCCGACTTCGACCACCACCACGTAAGCTGACGTTGGCCGACTCCTCCGAACGATGCCGTATTTCTGCAGGGGGTTGGAGGAGGTGCAAGGTCCCGAAAGGCGCGCCAGAGTCGAACGACCGAGGCTGCGCGAGTCTGGTTCAAAGCTCCGCCAGAAGGACGGCACTCTCTTGCCTCGCGCTAAATCTTCGGCATTTCTCGCCGACGTGCGAGAAAGAGAGAGAGAGAGAGAGAGAGAGAGAGAGAGAGGGAGAAAGAAATAGCCGCGCGATCAAATCTGCACAAACGTTGCGCTTTTTCCGTCGCGACCACCAGGATGTGACTCATTGTTATTCAGCTTACTTACGATACAATTTATGCATTTCGCCGGGCAGACCGATCCTCCAGAAAAAAAACTCCATTTTTTAATACTGACGAATCTGAACGGCGAGAATTTTTGAACGATTCATCCGACCGAATTGCCTTTCGTCGCGTCATGGACTGCTGGGCTTTAATTTAATCGATGATTTCTTTCGAACCGAACGAAACGATTGACCGTTGCTATCCGTCGCGGATCTATGTTCGTAATGGAAGTCGTCTTTCGAATGTTGCGACTGAATGACGATATACGTAGGTATGCACGGCGTCCGTATCAGTCGGCGATGTTTTCGAGCGACCCGTATCTTTTGGTTATACATTAAATTAATCAAGCCTGCGCTGTGCCGTAAGCCACCGCCCGCCGTTGATATAACCGTCAATGTTATGTATATAACGCTGCTATGACACAAGATGGATTGCACTTTTCTTTTCTATAACGTCGACAAGCAAATATTCGAGACGGGTTCATCGTTTGGCGATCGGCTTAAAAGGAGCGCACATACGTAAACATTTGCGAAATTCTGGTTCGTTTACATTCCGCTTATTTAACACCGATTAGCGCTCAGCCCCGGTCGCGATACTTACGAAATACTTTGCGTCGAAGGTGTTTACAGCTGCGTCGAGACTGGGCGAGAAGGAGAGATACACATATTTTGGCTATGTAATTCCGATAAAGCTCGATAATTCGAACGGCAAGAGGGACAAAGAGAGGGTCGGAAAGAATGAGCGCGACGGCATGTGTAAACGGTATATGTATGCTCCGCGGCAGATTTGCAGAGGCGCGAAATAAACGAGACCGAACGAGAGACGTTCATTATCAAAGCACCAACACATCGGGAGCGCGCTCAGGTATTTGCTCGCGAACGGGGCGCGATGGCGCGTAATTCACGGCGGGAAATGACAGTACATCAAAGCGGGTCGGCCGGTCGCATCGTAAACCGCAAAAACCGCCCCTAACCCCGTCGTCCGAAGTTGAAATCTATTTTCGCCGTGACACGAGAATGGACTTTGGCCCGCAAAGTCGCGTGGCGCGAGTGGAAGAGGAGAGGCGAAGAGAGAGAGAGAGAAGATGAGCGAGGGTCGAAGACAAAGAGGCCGACGTTACGAATTTTAATACAAATTCGTGTAACCGGTGCACACGGAACGTGCAACGATGCGTTCCTCGCAACAGTGGCCTAGACGAGCGCGAATCTTAACGACGCGGCCGACGGTCTTAAGAGTCCCGGTGATCTCACTTTCGGGGAATGCCGTCCGGACGTTTCGCGCCAAAGTGCATCGTTCGTTGTCGCGACAGCGATATCGACCTCTCGTATCTTCTCGCGGCGACGCCTCGCGAGCGGCCAAAATAAACGAGCCACGCGCAAGAAGTGCGTGAATCTCGCCTCCCGAGGACACGAGGGGGGTGGGCGAGGAGAGTGGAGGAAAGAAGGGGAGAGATCCGACGACTGGAGGGTGAAAAAGTGGACGGGTGCAAAAAGTGCTCCATGCGCGAGATTTATTGAGTAATATCTGTTGAGAAGACAGTAGAAAGTCTTTGTAGCGTTCATATAAATATAAGGAACACCTCTCCTTGGCGCGTCGATAATAACGAGCCGCCTGAGTAGTTACAAAAATGGCGTAAGAAGCCTTTCAGCTCGATAATGTCCGACGTAACAGGTCAATGCCGATGTCATTCTTCGCGTCTTGACACTGACTGTGAGATTCAAATTGGACGGCTGCTGACCGTCGACTGACGGGCCAATTTTCGGGATCGAAGAAAATATGCACGGCAAAACGGACGCTCGGGTGCTGCGCGCGTAAGTTTACGGCTGACCGGGGCAGGTGCAGAATGTACGGCCTGAACGGTGTCACTTCCACGGCGAACGAGTGTCATACGACGTACGATTCAGCTGCCGACTTTTACGTGCCCTTGCCTGTCGTGCTTGCACAGCTAATGTACAGCTAAACTGCGCGACCGATGGTATCGGGAACGTATCATGGACGCGCGGATCGTAATTATTAAAAACAGAAATTCGTACCGTGAAGAGCGCGCGGGGTCCATCGCGATTCCAATTTTCCCATAATCCGTCCTCAATTGCGTTTCAATCAAAATCTCTCTATCGCCGATTAAACGACGTGTAATCGGGTCCGATGTTACAAGCCGAGCACAATTTGTTCGGCGAACGTAAACACTCGCGAGCGCGATCATCGTAACGCGTTAACAGGCAGATATTTCTATTAACCGTCCGCTGGCCGTCTAACCGCGCGCAGCAGTCATAAAACGAACGCGCAGTCGTGCTCTGGGCGAATACTACGCGCCAGACGTGGGTTATGCAATAACGAAACAATTAACCGGGCTTTTCCTCCCAGCGAGCCCGGCCGCGCGATTCGCCCAGCGTCTGCAACTTCTTTCACGTCTCACATTTTATCCCACCCCGAGAGCGTGATTGTTTCATGCCCGCGGGCCACCGGCGGCTGGCAGTTAGTCGATCATTATTCCCCTACGCCGTCGACGCTCTCTGCACGCTCGCGATCGATTATGCACGCCGAGAGTGCCGGAGACACGTTAGCAGGCTGACAAGTATGAAATCGGCGCCGATAGGAGTTGGACAGCCGGCCGATTCCTTCGCGGTCGATGTGTTTAATCGCGCCGATTTCGCGCAAAAGCCGTGAAATAATACGCGTTATAATCTTATCGCGCTCGTTTACGGCCGATTATTTCGTCGGCGCACGCACACGCATACACACACACACGCGCGCGTCAAGACCGTGGTCGTTACGAGGCCAAAAGAGGCGGAACGGATGGGGCAAGAAAAGGAGACGAGGCGAGTAAGTACCTGGGGGCCGGGTGTACATGTATACCTACATTGTAAGCCCTTTTTCCTCATCGGGCGCGCACCTTACCGCCCGAAAGAGTTATCGAAACCGGTTGAGAGGACTGCGGGAGCCCCCCGAAGAGGCGCGGCACGAAAGACGAAAGTCAGGGGCCGCGACGCGCGATTCGAATCGAGTTAGGGAGATGTGATGGAGCGAAGGATCGTCGTAATCGAGAGTTCGCCAGCAGTGCGCCGCGCGAGATCTGCCCACGCCTGCTCGGTAAACAGAGAGACGACCGTGGGAGGAGAGTCTTTAATGGTTCGTGTGGGAAAGAGAGAAAGAAAGCGAGTGTGATGGAGGAAGAGGGGTGCGGCTCGGAAAGAGACGCAATCACGAAGGAAGAGAGAGAGAGAGAGAGAGGGACGAGAGACGAGAGACGAGGAGAACGGTGCGGACAGACCGTGGAAGTGAGAGGAAACGAGCTGGCGCGCGAGCGAGTTGAAACGAGGGTCGGTCGAAGGCGGGACAGAGACGGCCGGTCCCTCGTACGATAGAGCAAGGTGCAATGCTCGAGCGCGATGCACAAACAGCCGTCGGGCGTCGCGGTCCGCACCAGCCAAGGTCACCCGGGTAATGTCCCGATGCCCCCTATGCAGGACAAATTCAGCCAGTCGGCCGAAAGCACTTGCGAAGCCCGTGCACGAGTCGGCAGTAGTAGGGAGAGCAGAGTCTTTCTCTTTCTCTCTCTCTCTCTTTCTTTCTTCTCCGCCTCTTTCTATTTCCGCGCCTAACCCCTCGCTACCCTCGCCCACCCACCCTCTGACAGGCGTGCGAGAGAGGGAGAGAGACGACGAGAGGACGTAAGGTTAGGTTGGACGACGCGCGCTTACGCCGATTCAGGGCGCAGGCGCATCGCCCGGTGCGGAGTTTAAAGAGAGAACGAACGCGTTATGCAACATCGTGCCGCGATAACGTCGGACGGAGAGGCGCATCGCCGCTACGCGACAGTCAACGTTCCTTTGTATTCACTATTCGCGCTGCCAGACCCCAGAGTCGATCGTTCCGCTGCATTTTATATTGATGTGTGGACACGATCATGGCGTTCCTGACAATGCTGATAAGCCGGCTGAATTGCGAGTCGACGAATTCACGGGGCTCGCGGACTGGACTAGAGAAATTATTGGGGCAAACTAATTTAACAGAGACATTCTGTCATTGGTTTTGAGAAGAAATATTTCGTGCGGTTATATAGCTGAAACGTTTTTCGCGTATACAGAGCTAATTTGCGTACGTATGTATGTATGTATGTATGCAGCCGCGTATGCCGTACGGATATATGGGTTTGGATGAATATGAGATTTGTCGGGTCGAGCGGGGGAAAGAAATATGTATATATGCGATTTATGGGGGAGAATAAATCGGGAAGCGAAGAATCGCCGGGGATTATATATTTCTGTTTCACGACCCCGCCCGCTATTGGATAATGAAAAATACTCCCGCTTATTTTCAGCTCTCAAACAGGTATTGTTCCTCGCGCGACACGCGTCGAAAACAAAAACGGACGCGGCATCGGATCGCAATGGGCGCAGGTGTCGCGGTCGTTTTATATTGTTGCGTGCCGGAATCGAAAATCAATTAACGCGCGGTGGGATTTAATGATCGCCCGATTCGAAAGAATTATCTTCGTCGAGTCCAGGAACTACCGATAATGATTGCCGGATAAGGGACGTTGACGCACGCTGCTGAAACGACGTGCGAGGTTCAAAGGATGATTAGAAGATTTAGCTGACCGAAGCTACGAAAGGACGGAAAGCGGACCGAACATTTTCCGTGCGCCGATTTGCAGGAAACTGAGCTGTCATATTAATAACATCGACAAAGGCCGCTTCTCGAAGCCATAATTAAACGTTACCGAACAAACCTGTGTCTAATCGCAGTAGGACAAATCAAGCATAATACCGACACGTTCGAGTGCGAGACTTGAGAGCTGCGCCGTACAGAGAATCCTGATATTAACGAGAATAACAATCGTACCGTGGATGGTATTTACACGGAAAGAACAACAGTCGCGCGTCAACGTTCGGACGCGCAGATACGAGGCGGAGATAATTAAAATGGTATAACGAGAATATCGCGACTTATCGCGAGCGCATCGGTCTTCGCGCTATCGCTCCGCCGAGATCGGATAGAACAAAGACCGCTTGGTGCGGCCGAGCGTGAAAGGAGGGCGTAATGTTCATCGCGGAACTTGCAACCGGTCTCAGCTAATCCGTAAACAATATACTCATAAGTCGCCGTCGAAAAGCAGTATCGTCTACATGCGCTCCGATGTATATCCAGGCGTTATCTAACCTGCAACAACCGTCACTCGATTTGATTAACCGCATAAATTACCCTGCCTACGATTACGATATTCCCACTTGAGGCAATTGCAGAGTATCGCGACTGAAGTGATGCTCTGGAGTGCCGTTCAAGTATCCGTCGGCGTGTGCACGAGAATGAAGCGTTAATATTCTTCCGAACATTCCGAACCATTGATCCGCGCGCGCGAGAGTAAAAACATTTCTGATATTACTGGACTATCGGTTGGACGTCATTAGCCGGGACGAGGGAAGGAGTCGTAGCAGACGGACGAATTATGCAACGCCGTAGGCCGAATAGCAACTAAGTGGCTCGTCGTTCCTTTGTGCCGGAGCTGCCAATATGAAGAGGGCAGTTAGAGAAGTTCGCTCGACAGTCAGTGGGCGTTCGCCAATTCCTCGAACCGATATGCCTCCCGCAACTGACGGACAATTACGATGGAAACGTCAACGATAGGCTCCGAGGCGTCGATACCGTGAAGCGCGGGATTGCAAACGGGAATTCCTTTTGGTTACGGAAGTACATGGTGACGTCGTAACAACAATTACGATGACAAGCGTTCACTTTCTTCTGATCGCGAATATTCACTGGCTGCCCATTGAACTATCGGTAGTTTCAAAGACACGATCGTATATCGAAGGCAAAGCAACGTTTCTTCAGACGACACGCCCTTCAATCTGTGAAGAAGAACATAATACATACATATACGGCTGACGCAGCAGTCAATGTCCCCAAAACGTAAGACCGAGCGTCGACGCCTGAACTGCGCCCGTCCACGCAGTAGCGAGCACAAAGCTACCGGAACATCGAGGGCGAGAGGCAGAGAAACCGTTTCGATTCAAACAACCGGACCCCCGCGACAAAGCTGGAAAGCCGCGGAGTGTTACGTGCTCGGGCGCGAAATCGCTGCCCGTAAAGCCCGTTCTCATTGCACTTCATTTTTATGACGGACGCTCGCCGGTCGCGCGACTCGCTATCGCCCGAGCCCGGGCTTCGTGGAATATTTTGTTTGCCCGCGCGCATCCGTCCGCTGACGAAACCGGATGACGCTCGGGAGTCGGGACTGAAAGTCAAGCGTGTCTGCAATGAGAGAGGAGAGCTGTAGCGTGGAATAAAAAATGATGCGCGAGAGCGGGCGGCTGGTAGAGGGGCCGAAGGGGGAGGGGAGCTGGTGTGAGAGAAAATCATTCGAGAGATGCGACCATTATCGGCGCGCGAACAAGCGGCATGCATATTAATGAGCGACGATTCATGGGCGCCAATTCATTGGAAATGCCATTGACTTTGACACTGAATGCCCGCGCGTAAAATCGGAGCAACGAATCGCGACGACCGACGACGACCACCCCACCCGTACTGTCGTTGCTTATTGTTAGTTTCGGAGCAGGTTCGCAGCGCGTTCGGGCCGCGCTTTCGAGACGTGTCGTTGCACGCGGAGAAGAAAACGGACGTTCGTCTTGTTTTGCGACAGAACGTCAGCCTTGGCCCGTGCCCAATTAACCGTTCTTTTTGCAATATCATTGCCCCGGCGCATCACGTTGCTCGGGCCGCGCACTGTAGTCATTCCGCGAATAAAATAAGGAGCTGCGTAGTTTTCCGACGCGCACGGCCGAACGGCGATTATTCACTCTCGCCGGATTGGGTGAATCGTTCCTCGCAAGGACACCGGACCCATCGGTCTCGCCAATATCGTATCTATTTGGCATCGGCATCATTGCCAAGAGACTATTTATGTGTATATGTATATCTCGTTATGGTTACTGGTCCAGCGGGACAAAAGACGCGTTTTGGCCTGGATCGCTGTAGAAACAATAGATTGACATTAGCGGCACAGTGTCCAGCGCGGTCGGTGCCAAGAAGAACACGTGACTGCGCGGTGACGGTGCTATTGCTGTCTTAATTACTAGCGACTTTGCACGAAACACAATTCAACTCCTCGTCGCCGGGGCCACTAGACTTGGCCATTGCCACCGGACCGACGATTATCGTCTCGTTTTAACAATAATTATTTTCCAAAGAACACACTCGAGGCGCACAATCAAAACTGGCAAGTGTCTTGACTTGAAAATAGATCCTTTTACGACGTCCGCGTATCACTGCGCGCTCCGTAAGTGTAATTGGCCTGCGGGTGACTTGTTTACCGTGAAATCTCACTCGATCTGTTTCGTTAGCTAATTAATCGGCCCGCGAACGTCCATTCGCTTCTCCCAACTGGCCAACGGAAATAGTGAGATCCAAAACAGGCGAATATGTTGGTAATAAATGGCGGAAGGTCCAGAAATATCTATCGCGCTACGTGTAGACAGCGCTTAAATCACTAGGGGAAGGAACGAGACTGGTGAGAGCCTAAACTAAACGCACACGCGCCTCACGTATACGTGAATGCGCGCGTGTATAAGGGAATCCACGTGTGTGAGCAAGCGGAGTTTCATAGATATTCAAGGAACGTGCGGCCTGTTGCTTTTGTTTTCACGTCGCGATCCATAAGCCGCGAAAACAACAAGCTAGAAATATTCTTTCGAAGCGCAGGTTCCCGAAAATACGACGCGGAGCGAGCGAACGAACGGTTTGCATTAAAAAAGTGACCACGAAAATTACGTCTCGACCAGGCCACTTATCCGTATATCCCGGCATTTGCCGTATCATCGCCGCAACAGCAACAAAAACAACGAGCTCAGCGGCTCGTTGGCGTGCATAAGCGACGATTTGCATAGTCGCGGCGATTTTTATTAAAAATCCCGCCGCCGCCGTTACGTCAGCGTCGTCCGACCGGGTCGGGCCGAAATTTTTCATTGCACTTTTATGTCTCGCGCCCGAGAATTTATTCGGTTACCTCGCGGTCCGCGGCCGCTCGTAAAATATTTCCGCCCTGCGCCATAACCCGAGGGAGCCTCGCGAGCCGCCTCTGAAGATCTAGCAAGCCCGATACGCTGGCGCGTAAGTGCGTCTTTAACGAAAATTCGGAATAGATATCGTGCTCGGCGTACGCTGCCGTTCGATCCGCTCGCCGAAAGTAATCATCCGCGGAGCGTTCCTCTTGTCGCACGACTAACCCTGTTACCTCTGGCACCGTCGCGAATCGATTTCTCGATCCCCGCAGAGCTATTCCCGCTTGACGTCGAGGGAGCATAATATCGCGCTCTCCACAACAGAGTTTATGAGCCATGTTCCTTGAGTTATTTCCGTCCCGACAATCCGACGATGCGTTCCTGCACGTACGATGACCCCATTCAAAACGCTCTCCTATCGACAGACATTCCCGGCGTGATGTCAGCGCGATTGTAATAACGTTCGGCCGATTTATCACCGGCCGCGTTAGGATGTGCGACCGACGACCGATCGCGCCTGTCGAAGATACGCGTAATGCGCCGCCGGCAACGTTCCATTCATCCGTTTCCGAGAAGCGACTTATTTACGTCGATCCCGAAATGCAATTGTCGGCGAGACGCGCGCTGGATTGTTGGCCTCGCCGGCGTACGCTCAATCGCCGGCAGTCAAGGTCCACGGCTGAGGGAATTTTTCGGACGTGTAACGATCGTTGACAATATAATCGGCGCGGCACGAAAGCGCGCAACTGCGTAGTTCGATTTAGCCTCGGACGCGGCTACAATGACCCGGCGTTGGTGCTGAGATGAAAGGTTCGGCGAAACGTGCATATGTATGTATGTTCGAACAACGTTTTCCAGCAACTCGTTCGTCGACCCCCGAATTTCTCTTCAACATCCCGGAAAAGACCTGAATCGTTGATACGGCACGTTCCAGTATCGTCGTCGAGATCTATGCAATTACCAGCCAGTCCGAATTATGAAACGTCAAGTCCAAATGACGTCACCTCGAGACAAGTAGAATGGGTGAAAAAACCCCAAGTCCACTTTCGTTGTAGAGTGTCATGAGAAGCACCGCTGGGCGCATACTGGGGGCCCTCGAAGCACTTGACGTGACCTTGCTTTGTCACTGACCTGTCCTAGGCGGTGGCTGTGGTGGGCCGGTGGCCATAGCAACGCACACACCCTCACGAATTTTCTCCCTCTCTCTCTCTCTCTCTCTCTCTGTCTCTCTTTCTCTCCGACTCTCACCGGCTCTTGCTAACTCAACGAGCACACGTTTATACCTTCACGCACGTCGCCACAGACACTCACTCATACGTCTCGCATACCACTCTCGACCCTCTCTCTCTCTTTCGAGTCACTCACACACATTCTCCGCCACGGTCGACCGTCAGGCCACCCACTCACGACTTTGATTCTCATCTCGTCGACGTGCGTCGACGTCCGGTGCAACGGCACCTTAAATTTCGACACGCAGAAATAGCGGGCGCGCTTGCGAAATAAAGGCGAAGGCTCGCCGTCGATTTCCGCGAAAAAACTCGGCTAAAACTGACGGGACGAACTTCGATTCCCCGGCCGTCCGCGTCCGTCGACACTTTCGCGGCCGAGGCATGTGCATGTGTGTATGAACTTTGTTTTGACCGAGCACCTCGCTCGCGGAGCGTCGCTATGCAATAAAAGAGATGACGATCCGAGAGTGGATAAAATACAGCGCTGTTGATAAGTAGTTAATTATACGCAAAAAGAGGTGACGCTCGGAGAAAACGGTGGTCGTAATATTTTCGACGTGACAAAGGACGAAGATTAGCTGGAACAAAGCCGAGCGGCAGCGAGAGTGCGCCATTGTGCCGTGTAATCGTAATGATTACACAGTATGATTAATGTCGACGTGCAGTGAATCATAAGCATCGCTTCAATTAAATAACCGAACGGTCCCACGTAGACAGGTTTTTCTGGCGAAACTAGAAAACCTTCCACGTTTTTGCGCCGCCCGGGAAGATTTGGAAGTTACGGCCGGAGAACGTGGCCAAAAGTCTGCTCGGGAGCCGGGGCCTGCATCGACAAAGAACGGCAACAAAGAAACAACAAAGGAAGCTTACTGAAGACGTCGACTGCGAGATTCTGCAACATGGAAGAACCCAGAAGTTTCCATCCTCACCTTCGTCCTTCGTCCCGCGATTTCCGCCTGAAACAGACGAGGTGGCCTTACAATCAGTCTCCTGCGCAACGATACGCCTGTATAATCATTGGCACTTGGCGCGCAGGGGGAAGTACAAATAACGCTTCCCGGAAAAATGTGCCGCGCGTCTCAAGTAGCAGGAAGTTAAAGTTCGAGGGAAAGATCGAGTGGGAGTCGATCCGGCGAAACGACGT
The DNA here is from genome assembly GCA_963942575.1 of Priocnemis perturbator. Lineage (NCBI taxonomy): Eukaryota > Metazoa > Arthropoda > Insecta > Hymenoptera > Pompilidae > Priocnemis > Priocnemis perturbator. The sequence continues at coordinate 14,894,326 of OZ012644.1, read as the reverse complement.
GGCACGATAAACCGTAATGCCTCTGCTATGGAAAATCGACGGGGTGTGCGTATGTATGCATATATGTATGTATGTACGTACGATCGTTCGAGATTGACGAGGCACGAGCCTTGATGGATGAACGATCGTCTCGGTAAAAGTGGAAATTTCACGGCTTCGCGAAGGAACGAGAAGCATTACTCACTCCGCCGGTCGTTTGTCCCGCGAGGCGAACGTGTCGTTTATTCGACGTTTGCGGAGTCATTGTGATCGCACACACCCGGGCCTTTCATCATTCTAATCGCCGGCATACGTATCGACGGCACTAACCGAGCGTACGTCGAGAGTGATTCGCCAGAAATAAAGCACGATTTGGGTGCACACGTGCACGCGCGTATGTACGTAGAGACTGGCAATCGAACCTTTGCCAGAACGACTTGGCTATTTTGACCGATAATAGGAGTCGCAACAGACGTAACGCGCGTTTATTAATAACCCCGCGATCACAACATCGCTTCGCGTTATATAATATAAACTGTACATTCTACGAATGCGTAATATAGATTAAGGCGAAACACAGACGCGTGAGTCATCGGTATTTACGATATCCATACGCGTATCCATATGCATTGCAGGATGAGTTCAAAGTAAGAAGGTCGCAGATCAGAGAGAGAGAGAGAGGGAGAGAGTGAGAGAAGGAGAGTGGCCTGGGCGAACGTATAGGCGTATGGCGATATTATTCGACGGATCCGGCGCTCCGCGCACAAAACACTCCACTTTACGAGGTACTAAAAAATATTTCGGGCCGCAACGGCGAATTTTGATGTACGACGCGGTGTTTCGGAATACGTCATAATTTATCGGCAGCCCCATCGTCTGACTGGCTAGTTCATTCAGTCTGTAGTACGGCATTCCTATCGGGGCGAACGTCCTATTCACGGATGTGTCGTATGTGCATTTAAACAAGTGGCAAGTGCGTAGAGGAGATGTATTCATTGACTGGAAACGTCGTACACTAACAAGACCTAAGCGTCGAACGCTTCTGTAATTTGTCGAATACAGAAGTTCATTCTTGAACCTATGCTTATCGAGAGATATTTTTCGCAGACCGTCGAGTGACTCAATATTATTGCGACATTCCCGACAATTTCCGCCCGCGTGTGTTATAAGCCCTGATCTAATTGTATTAGAGTGCGGCGTAATGTTGATTCCCGTGAACGAAACGGCAATTGCGGTCCAAGTGGGTTTCATCGAACGGATATCGTTGAGAATAGAGCTGCATCATCGCGCATTTAACGCTCACCGTCTAATGACTGTTTATAGTGAAACGATTGCACCATGTTGCGATGTGTCTGCATAATTTCCAGATTTAGACCGTCGCGCGGATTTCTCGCTACGGGACATTTATAAACCCGAAAATCCCTGCCGGCTACTGTGATTCGCTCTGCTGCGTACATATGTCGTTTCTTAATGCTGAAACACCGACTATTTATTGACAATTCAATTTCAACGATGTCCCTTGATACAGACGCGATCGACCCAGAAGCACGCGACACGTCAGAGAAATTCGCAGCGAGTCTAAACAGGCGCCGCTTAGGTAACAGAGCGTGCGTAAGTGAGGGAATAAAAAATTGGCGGAGAAATAAGAAGCGACGACGGACCGCCGGAAGATCGTAGAATTGCGAAAGTCGAGATGCCAGGCGACGTCGAATCGAGATAGAGACGATGTTCGTGCTCGTGCGAAGCCGACGCAGGACTCCCGTCGCAGAATTTCGTGTAGAATATCGTTCCGCCTGCACCCTTTCTCTCTCCGAAGAGACTCGTCGAAGACGAGCAACGGTATCGTCCGATCCTGCGAAAAACGCCGCGTAATAATCTCGCAGCCTCTCGGCGGCACTAAAAATAACCGAGAGTGCAGCAGGCGCATGCGAATTGTCGCTCGTCAAGACCGTAAACAGCTGTCTTTGTCACTCCTTGTGTCACACCACCTCGCCCTCGTCCCTCCACCGACGCACTCGCGTTAATGAGATTACACGAACGTTCGTCGGTGCGAATCGATCGCGAGATTGGCGCAACAATTATGGGCGGCGAGATAATGGTGACTTGTGATAACGGGCGCATCGATTTGCCGAACAAGTTTTCTACGCGCTGACGCCGCCGAACGTTCGGCACACTGATACGTGCGAGTCGGTAATTTGTGCTTCTGTTCGACGCAGAGACAGAGAAGAAAGAGAAAGAGAGAGAGAGAGAGAGAGAAGGGGCGACAACAAAGGCATTACAAAGGCAGATAAGAAGCAGTGACTGGATGGGGTAAGAATTATTTAGAATCATTCAACCTTCTAAGAAACCCGTTGTTACAATAAGAAACGCGCTCGTCGCGGTCGGAAATAATTATCTGCCCGCCGTAATCTGCCTCGCGTTGCACCAGTTTTTTTTCCGGGAGGAAGGGCTAACATTAATTTACGATCTTTTTCATCGAAAGCAAATTTAATTGCGCCTCAGTCGCCACCTGCACCGACGCGTGCACCGAGCCCGCTCATTCCGTTCCGACGGCCGGCAAAACACGCCGCGGCGTGAAGAAGCGAAGCGTCGCACCGAATAAAACTGAGAGAAACGTAATCTGCATGACAATTTCAATCAGAGCGCACGCACACGTACGCGCCCGCGGTACAGAGGCAGACGCAGACGCAGACGCGAGTCGTCCGCCGGCGGCAGGCAACGTACGCTGCCAGCCAATTTCCTAATGAGCTCATAGCCGTTTCTGCGCAAATCGTTCGCCGCCAGATTTACCGAGCAATAAGCGCAATAATTATTGTTTCTCCCTCTCCGCGCGAGCGGGCGCCGCGATGGGAAGGCGGGCAGATTTATACACGTAAGGTCAGACGAGGTGCCGCGCGCGATGCATCATAAAGCGGTGTTTGCGTCTGTGTCTGTTTACCGAAAGTGCAACGAGATGATTCGCGGCGCGGAATAACAATGCGTATTTTTCACCGTGCCGCCGACTGTCTCCGTCGCGCCACATGCCTTTTTCTCGCCTCTCGCCGTCTCGCACGTTCGTCCTCCCACCCCCCACCCCCCACCATCTCGCCAGCCGTCATTGTCGCGTCTTAGACGGCGCACGCTCTTGCCGTCTGGTCTTTCACATGCTGAACGACGTGACTCAGTAACGTGCAGAAGACATTGAGTGCGCCGCGGCGTACTCGAACGCCCTTATGCGAGGCGACCGGGAGAAAGAGCGATTGTGAGGCGAAGATGAAAAGGCGAAGAAATGAGCGCGGGCTAGAGGGGGGTAGAAAGAGGCTGAGAGACAAGAGGGCGGAAGGAAAGTAAGAGTCAACCCTCTCGCGGCTCTTTTGTCAAGGTTCGGTTTCAACGTGTGCCGCTGCCATGACGAATTCACCTGGCCGCGGGACTTTACGACTATTTGTACGCGCGCCCGCGATCCCGGATACATTCGCCCGCGAAGTTACGATTGCGCGCGTCCCGCGTCGCCGAGTTCCTTTATTATGTCTCTTGCGTAAAACAATAAGCCGCGGTGCAGGCCTGTACGGGAAAAACATGGTATGATAAAGCGCGATGTGTGTTTTGCAGGCCATCCCGGCCGCGCAAGAAACGAGGTCCCTCGAGACGAGCGCGCGCGCGGTCTGATTTATCGAAGTGTCGGACGATTTGATGCTGAACGATGATGCCGCGCGAGGCGGTCGCTTTCGGTTGGCAATGAGGTGACGATCGATTAGAAAATACGAATGAAAAGACGGCCGACGATCGAAGCTGCGAATGTCGCGACCTCGCCTCCGATGTTATTGTCACCGTTACGGTAAGATCGCGCTGACGTTTATTGGTCTGCGACTATCGTCGGAGCGCAAGGTCAGACTACGGCGAATTGCGTCGAGAAAGTGGCCCGAAAGATCGGCAGACGGAAATTCGCGGAATAAGAATGCTGTTTACGAGCGCTCGGGCCTCCTCTCTCATTTTCTGCTCGCAGCTTCTCACTCCCGCGATCGCCACCCCCGCCAACCCCCCCGAGCCGAACGTTATCTCCCGGCCTCGTCTACTTTACGAACCCCGATAGAGCGTGCGCGGGGCCCGAGTTTTCGGGAACGGGTTTTAGGCGAGCCGAGGAGGCGTCGGCAAAAGGAAATATTATGGAGAGTAGGCGAGACGGTGACGACGCGGGAGAGCTAATTCGACTGGGCGCGGGCGACGCGTCGTTTTTCCACGCCGGCCGCTGTTTTCGCGACGAGCGTGTCGCGAATTTCGAACGATAACATTGTACTATCGCCGCGGCCCCGGGCGTGGGGGGAGGCAGACAGCGGGCGGAGTGTGCGCGTTGACCGTTCGCCGCCTGTAAAGGTCGAATTCTTAAACGGTGTATTTTCCGTTTTTCTCCGCCGCGCCTCGCGTCGGCGTAGGAAAGCAGTGAATCATTTAATATTCTTTAAATGGCCGCGCCGCCGTCGTCGTCGTCGTCGGCGTTGTCGTGAGCGGAGAGTGTGTCAGTCGAAAATCGGCGCGAGGTATCGAGCGGAGTGGCGCGGACAGAAGATTGAAGAGGTTCGCGATTGGCAATGGGCGTCGAGCCGACGACGGCGCCTAATTATCATCGCTGACGCCAGAATTGCTGGCGCGTAAGCGACGAACGCAAGACGCTTGTACTGTTACCGAAGACGGGCTAATTGTAAGTCTAGCAGATGCACCCGATACCCGGCCGGCTGATTCTGCGAGCGAACTCGCTGGTTGCCAGTGTCGGGACTGAAATTAATTAAGGGATTAATTAACGGCGGATCGCGTCGGTCGAGGGAAGATGGAGGATTGAAGATGGGAGGGGCGGTAGGGGACGGTGTGTATTCGTCTCGTACGCATGTACCTACGGTTTCTGCTCGTCTAGCTGCGTATACAAATAAAGGATAATTCCTTAACGACGAAACTTTACCGTAAGAATCTAACAGGGAGTACGAAACTAACTAGACCGATTGATGGAAGCGCGACGTCGCTTGTCGCGCAGCTGAATGCACTCGGCGAGATGAGGAGACTGAGGACAACACGATTTTTCGATGACTTTTACTTGGGAATGTTTTTGCGCTCAAATAAATTGTAATCCTGTTAATTTCTTAACGCTGTCAATACGACGCGCATTACTGCCCGCAGGCCAGTCGAACGGAACCTGTTTAATTTTGGCGATGCACAAAAATATTGCCGTTAATCCCATCGCCGAAGAATGTGACGCAATAAAGGGGAAAATTATCTGTGATTTATGTGTGCGTAAATGTCGGGAGTAGTTCTTAGGAATAGGCGACGTGCGTTATTGGCGGGAGAGTTTGAAGAGAGCCTATTAAAATCGCGTCTCCGGCGAAAAAATACATCTGGAATTCGCTCGCGGTCTCGTCAAGGCTAATTTGCCAGGCGCGAGAGGAGGCGACACGCGTGAAACCGCTGCGTGGCCGGGGACTGTTTATCACTTTTTCCCAAATTCCACCCGCGCTACCCATCGGCACCGTCGAGAAATGTAAATAATTTTGTCGCCACACGCGCGCGCCCGCCCGCTCCTTGTTACGCCCGATAGGACAGATTCCATTTTGATATTCCGCGTCAGGACTATTCCAGGAACAATACGTCACGGCCAATGCTCGAAAAGAATCTCGCGACCGCAGCCGTCCTAAATGGGAAATAAATAAGCGGCCGCCATCGCGGGGCGGCATGTTAGAAAATGCACGGCTAATTTCTGCTGCAACCGATTCCGCGAACCCGCCGCGTATATAAATGTAATTCGCGAAATACTCCGACGAAGTCGGCCGATCTTGCGCAGATTATTTTCTCGCGAATCTTTGCCGGGAAGAAAAAGAAAACGGCGTTGCTGGGAATAGTCCCGAGCTCGCCCAATTTCGCGAGCGTGACGTCGTCGATCGACGCGACTTCGTCGTCCTTCAGGAACAGCATCGCGGCTGCCAGACTGCTTCGACGAATCTTATTACGCGGCGGGATCAAAACTATTATCGCATGTGTAAGAGCAGTGCTGTCCAGGGAGCGCTCCCAGTGCTCTATAGGCCCCCTCACCAAATTAACGTTGCCCTGGAAACGGACGACGCACCGTGTGTCATATGATCGGCATAAACAAAAAAACGCGATGAAACATAAAGGACAGAACCATTTCTATCTAGTGAAGGTGGAAATAGCGGCGTAAGGGGCCCCTCTCCTGGACTGCACTGTGTAAGGGGAATATACTGTAAGGTAGATTTCACCACACAGCTTCTCTTCCTAACATCTATTTATTACAATCATACGACAATCACAGTTTCACTTAGAACTCGCTACAATTGGAAGATGCCGCGGTGCGTAGCGCTTGATCGGCCCTTTTTGCTCCTTACACATGATGCATCGTGTCCCGTATTCCGCTCGAACGTTCCGAGAGCGAGCGTTTTCATTCAAGAAACACTGCACACTGCACGTGTCCGTTCGGCTGCTTTGCCGAGCCGCCTGCAGTATCTGTTTGACCGAGACTCATACGAACGCGCCGCGTATTTGGTTGGCAAAGTACTCCCGCGCAGGAAAACACGCTTTCGTGCTCGAAGAGGGATCACGTGGACCGAAGTCCTCCGTTCTCACGTGGACTCGGCACGGGACCCCGAAGGAGACAGACGAGACTGACTGACATAGGTCCACGTAATTGGCCTCCCGGCGCCCGATCTTCCTCGTTCTTGATTATGACGGAACTGCGCAAATTATTCGCAATTGTATCGGCTACGGTGGAACATCGGTGTCAATTCGATTAACAGTAACGTCGTCCGTACATCGCTGCGTCTATAAAAATATGGGCTAAATGCTGCCGTCGATGCACAAGTTCCTCGTCAGCCTGTATTTCTCACCGTTGTATTTGCAAATACGTCTGGCTGACTGACAATGAGCAGGATTTAGATTCAATTTCTTCACCAAAAATTACTTCATTTTCCCTGTTCCCTAGTACGTACGGAAAAATATATTCTGGAGAAATCGTACAGCTTCGCCGTCGCCCTACATGTAACACTCTCGGTTTCCTTTTCTCGGTATCAAACAAAACCCTATCGCGCAGATGATATATCGAAGAGTTCGAAGACAAGAATACAAGATAAAGCGCTACAAGGATAGTGACGCAATAGGTAACATTCGAGCCGTCGCTCGGCTCGAAACGATCGCGTATAGTACAGCGTACGCGAGCTGCCACGACCGTCATCCCGACGTTGCTTTGTGGACTCAAGCACAGCATCAGGTTCCATTATTATCCTGGTCCGGCCTAGCGGACCCCGTGCGATCGCGTCAAAAGTGAGTGTCGCGCCGAACGTTGATTAGTAGCGGGTCTCAGCTCCCCTAATTATCCTCAAAGCGCCGTTTGTTCGACTGCAAGCACACCCCCCGCCGCACAACGGAGCCGACTGTAATTTCGTCGTTCGCCGCTGCAACTGGCAAGTTCGCGGCAGGGTTCAGCGAGCGTTCGCATATTATGCGGATACGTAAGTACGTGCATTACATAGATACGCACGCGAGCGCGTGTACACGTATATAATGCACAGTGGACAGGAACGTTAGCCGCGAAAGGTTGAACGGACGTAAAGCGACATTCGCAGAGTGAAAGGAGGAGGGCGTGAGGGGCGTCGAGGGCGGAGGAGAGGGGAGGCGAGAGAGTGAGAGTTTCTCCAGGGGTCATTGACAAGCGACGGATTTACGTCTATGAGCGAAACGGCCGGTCTCGGACGCGCCGGAGTGCCAAAGATCCCTTGCGCGCTCCAACTGCCAAAGCCAGACGCGGAAACTGCGCAATTATTTTCTTACGGGGAGCGGCAGCGGGAACTTGCGTCATGAGAAAGGTCCCCGTGGAAAACCGATCGACGGCTCGCTGTTACTTCAGGTGGAAAGTTGCCGCGCTTTCCTTCTGCGGGGTATTCCTCTTTCTTCCTTTTTTTTCCCCCCCCTTTTTCAGTCCGCGTCCGAGAACGTTGACGCAACGACGACGGTGGCGAGCGCGTCGACTCCGCTGTCTCGTTCTGGGAATAATGTCGGATTCGGCCGCGAGGGATCCGTAATTGTTGCCCGCCTTTAATGTCACTCCCAATTTCGACGGTCTCACGTAAACGTTTGCTAACCCGTCACGCGGCAGAGTGCGTGCGCTGGGGAGTTTGACTTGGCGTGGGCTTCAACGCGGTCTCTACGTCGGGGACAGCTCGTAACGATTCTTCTTTCAATAATCGACCGGTGAAGCGTCGAGGGAAGACTTTCCGTGTCGGAAATTCGGGAATGAACGGCCTGGGCATAACACCACTTTAATCGAAAGCTCGATGGCCGAATGGTAGTCGTTGGTAATAACCGAGAAGAATCGATAATAGAGGGTGATTCCGGCAATTGGGACGAGTTATTAATCTTTTCTAAATGATGATAGAGAACAATGGTAGAGGACAATGTTGCGTGGCGTACTAAGTACTATCTTGTACACCATTTTCGTTGCACATGCACCGATGCATCTTACCCTAATACCTTACGAGATATTCGAATTTTTAGGTGCGAAACGTATTTCATTAGAAATGCGCTATCGAGAAACGATTGATGAGGCGTCGTTTACGAAAACTCCTCGACGAACTTGATTTCGAATGCGCGACCACTTGGCATTTTCACGTTACGACACTGACGCAACGGCGTTACACGCGGAACAGCTCGGGCCGCGTACGAAAGTCGGAAGTAGTCCGTTGACCCGTGCAATTCGGCATTGACAGTGCGATTGGTCGACCTGAAAGTCACGAGAAAGGCGGAGTTACGAGCACGTGCTGCGTAAAGGCATGAGCAGTGAGCACAGGAGTGAGTGAGCGAGGATCATGGGAAAGGTTCATGGAACTCTCGCTGAGTGAGAGTCCCGACGCACGAGTGTCTTCCAGAATTTTCGTTGCAAAACAAGGTGGATAACCTCCGTCATCCGGGACACGGAGCTCGACGCGAGGCACACGATTGATATCGGGACGCTTGTCGGCCGACAAAAGAACAAACGGAGAAAATTAATACGCGGAAAATGACTCTCGCTCCTCGCCGGTTACGTAGATGATTCGCTCGCCGATCGAGAGCAATATATTTACCGTCCGGTAAAGAGGTTCCTTACCGATCGCTCTCGACAAATTGCAGGGCTGTTCCGAAGATTGTCTGTATTCCGGAATCCGTGAATCGCGCGTTACATCGTTCTTAGGTCATAGACTACGCATTACGTCGAATCGTTGATTTATATGCTGTAGACGATCAGGCTGAGAAGCCGAACTCTTACCGTAATTTGTAGGAGAGGGATGTTTTCGGTGCTCGGTGCCGAGTGTGTCCACTTTTCCGGACGCATCAACAGTTGACCACAAGACATCACTTAGTTGGTCTTTGAATATTATTCGCCTTAGTCTGACATCCTTCGCATTCTTATAACATCATTCTCCTCACTCTCCACGAACGCCCCTCCAACAATACCTATAATCCACGTAACACGACGCGCATGCGGGCAGAATTAAAAATGACTTTCTTTTAATGGTCCGTAATATAGGCCTTTCTTTATTACAGCGTGTTAGAGACTCTGCACCGCACACTCTGTAATTACCAAGTTCCTATATATCGTAAGCAGGGTCATTAAAAAGTCCATAAATAAGCAAACGGTTAACGTAATGGAAACAATCATTGGCGGTAGTAGTACGCGGGCTTCGTGGAAACGGTAGCTACCTTCAGTTTTCCCATTTGAGAAGAAGCGTGCCTCGACCATCTGTTCCCTAGCAATCTTTCCAAGATCATGCATCTTCATCGGGCGATCTCGTGAGCCCGTAAAACGCGACGCTACTTTCGACGGTACGGGAAGGCGCAGTATATACACTACAACTGCAGTATAGTGGCATCGAAATGTCACGATCACGGCGGGAAACAATGACATTGATCGTCACTTCCCCGGAAGAGCCCCTCCTAATCCGCAGGCGGCAGCGGCTTACCTGTCCGTGACATAACGTGCGTCGCGGATGAGTGCCCGCTCTCTTCCTCCGCACATTTTCACCGGCAAATATTACGAGGATAATTCGCGATCGGCCATGACGATGAGTCTCGTGAGCGTAACGAGTCAGGAGGGACGACGCGTCGGTGACGAACGGAGAGAGCGAGAGAAGTTGCTCTCTCGTGACTGCGGCCAGTGTCAGTGGCCTTGCTTTCTGCGACCCACTTTCTCGCCCCGTACCAACACCAGCGACATCGCGCACGCTCGCGACACCTTCCCCGCGAAAAGTGCCGCCGACTGTGCCGTCGCGACCGACGAATTTTCCCGCCCTCCCTTCCGTCCATTTTTCAACGTACACACCAGCAGCGAGCGTCTGGGAAAGGCGAGTGGGAAAGCGTGGCCGCGAACTGCCGACTCCGTTGCGTTCATTGTTCAGAGCGAACATCAGCGAAGCGCACGGATGCCAAGTTCGGCGCTTCTCGCCCAGTCAGGATGTCAAGGTACGCCAAGGTCCGGAATGCGGTCCGCAAGTCGCGGGAATTTTTAAGAGCGCGCTTTAAATGATAATGAGACGGCCGCCGGCGAACGAAAATCTGCGCGCGGAAGAGGAAAACGAGATTATCGTTACCGGACAGCATCGCGGCCGATTATCGCGCGCCGCCCCGGCCGCTCAGATTTAATCGTACGGATCTTCACTTTCGAATCTGCCGCGGGTACACGATCCGATCGTATGAATATATGGAACGGTGCGCGTACGTGGAAATTTGATGCAGCCGCGTGCGCTCGCGCCGCGCAGTCCACCGCAAGCTGGCATTGTTCGTGTAGTTGCTGGTGTTTTATTTCTTTTTTTCGAGGGGGGCCTTTTTTCTTTTCGGCAGGGTCTCTCCGGCGGGGAATAGAAAGGACACCGTTTCGTTCTCATGGATAAGGATCTGGTGGCGCGCGTCAGGCACCCCCGGCGAGGGAAAATAATTAGATGCCGCGAACGAAATCAGATTACGGGCCGGCGGCGGTCTGTATGCGAGAGGATCGCGGATTCGGCCGGCGCGGGGGTCGGGTAGAAAGCAATGTTGCGCGCAGAAGAAATCGGCCATTAACATTGCGCCGCACATCCTGCTGGGTTGTTGACACCACCGCGAGCCGAGGAACGCCGATGACGAAGAAGAAGGTGACGCGCGAAACGATTGGAAAACGTGTCGACGCTAACGCGGCATTCGCATTAGCATTTCTGCGCCGCGCTATTGCAATCGGTGTCGTAATCGAACCAAGTTCGATACACTCTTGGCGATGGCAAAAATGTCAGCGGCCAATGCCGGGGGCTCGGGATCGCGTTACGTTCCTCGAACAGCCGACGGAACGATGCGTCGACGTTTTTCGTTTGCCGATGATGCCGTTCGTAGAAAGGCTGTGTAGATAAGTTCCGGTATCTGCTTGCTAGCCGTCCGTACGATTTTGTAAGGCAAGGTACGCTCGATGTTGGAATTGTTTCAGACTTTTCATAGAGTAGCGATAATGAGATATTGAGACATTGAGCCGAAGCAAAGTTGCTGCTCCGGCAAAGGAACCTGAGGAAAAGTGTCTGAATCCAATTTGTTTCTCTTTGAAATATGTTGTTAAGCGTCAACATCCGAGAAATCCGTACTTTTTCAAAGAGAGTCAGGTCGCATCGGGACACTTTCCTAGCAGCTTCTTTGTAACTATGTACTCGACACTATCTACCGAATGTAAAGTACCGAAAGACCTCGCATGAAATAATCGCGCGAGCGTAAATTCTCAAGTAACGACGCTGGCACGCTTTTAAGCGCAATTAACAAGAACGGGAAGCGAACGGGCGTAATTGCGACAAAGTTTAGAAGTAACGTCAGCGTAACACCGCGCGCGCGTAATATTTATCCGCGGAACGTAAAGGCCGTTATTTAAGACGGTATTTACATAATTCGGCAATTACATCGACTCGTCGAGTGGCAACTTTGCCGTGTCGTGCCGTGTCCGCAAACTCCGCCCGGCAACTTTCCTGCGGATCGACGCGTATGTACATACGTCGAGAGAGTTTTCCCGATCGGGTCGTAATCGGGAATCGATGTGACAGAAACTGTCCATCGCGCTCGCCGATCTTCCTGGAAGAAAGTAAAAAGGATCGGCCGCGAGGCAACCCCTCCCGTTTCGCCGCGTGAGACAACGGGGAGCAGCGGGAAACAGTCGGCGCATTCCTTTTCGCTCGTGCCGCCGGCGAGAGAACACGCGCGCGCGCACGTGCACGATCGTGCGATACCCGATGTCACGCGTGCCTGCCCGCGCGCTGATGCACGCAAGTGCGCAGTAAAATTCTGCGCGACACGTTGACAGCGCGCCAGCGCGTGTAACACGGTTATCGAACCTCGACGTTAATAGTAAAAAAGATCCTTCAGAAAGAAGTAACACCGACTTCGAAACAGCGCTGAAAACGATAAAATAATTTTTCCTTCTTGAGGTCGCTGCCGAGACATGTAAATGTGTATGAAGTAACTGTACATTTATACGATGCAACCTCTAAAACGCCCCAGTTAAGCGCAAAGGACGTCGCAGCAGACGTCGACAGGATGAAATTAGATCATCGAAGAATACTTCTGTAGGACTTCATGCGCTCGTCGCAACAGCCGCGCATTGCCATCGTCGCTCAAGGATATGCCGTCGACAAAGCATAAAGCATTAACGATCCGCGCCACCGTTGTTCCCGTTTACAATTAGAATACTCGACGCACAAAGTCTCGCTGCCGGCCATTACCATAACATGGAGAGCGGGTGAACGGTGAATTATGCGAAATACCCCCTTTGCGCGCAAACGAGAATGCTTTATTAGCGTGCACGGACGTGTCACGTTTGCCGATTTTTTAAGCGCACTCCTAACGCCTAACGCGCGCGCGCGCACGCACTTTTCCGACCGGCGTGATGGGGTAAGTAGACAGGATAATAGACTCGGGCAAGTACGCGGAATAAATCGTGGAGAGGTGGCGTTGAGCAATTGTTTTTCCTAACGCATTTTCTTTCCGGCTAATGGTGGTCCAAGCATCGGCGAAACGCGAGTCTTCGCGCAAGCACCGTAAGCGTAAGCCATTATGCGTTTGTCGTAGAAGACTGTGTCCGGCGGAATGATGCCAGATCCGCAGCAAGAACATTTCTCCCCTACATTCTTACGCACGCTCTTTTTCAATCCGTAACTCGAGATGTTGCAACGCTTTCTTGCAGACACTTTCGTCGAATCGCGTCACTTCTGTGAAGATTGCATAGGAAGAATTACGTGGTCTATAAATTATGCGGCTCGTGCGTTGCGAAATTTATATGCGCATTCTGTTCTTCGCGGGGTTCATGCACTTGGATCGTGTACCTTGACATTAACGTAATGCGAAGAGCTTAAAGGCGGAGGCTAAATATTGACTGGACTTTAGATGTGGACTGTCCATTCGCAATGATAGTGTATGTATAAGATCGCATGCATGGGACATACGTCCAGGTGGTCACGAGCTTACACTGTCATTCGCCGTGCCTACGGCCCACGGTATAGTTCAAAGAGCAGACCCCACATCGGTTGTCATCGACTGTCGCGGGGTAACTACTGCACCACCACATGAAACGGCCAACTTCAAATGCGAGCGCGAGTCTGTATGTGACAAGGTAAGTACGGCTCTCTGAACCTGATCAAAAGAGATCAGACGACTTATCTTTATCTTTTAAAAAGCGTCGATGTCAACAACTTTAACTACCTCTCGTAAATGGAAATCGCTTATTATCTACCATCACCCTGCGCATTGGTAATTCGATCGATACGTAGCAAATCAGATTAATTATAATAACAGAGAAGTCTCGGATATTCGCGTACTAAATTGTCGCTACACAAAAGTCAGTCTTCGATCGATACATCACGCATGCTTTATCTTACACAACTTGTTCCATACGGGCGTAAAGAAACATGCGATCGTTCGAAGAAGCGCGACGCAGAGAAAGATGACTAAACGTACGACGAAAATCGTTGGCGAGTTAATCAACGCGATCGGAGCCGGACATTGTGCCAGGCATTAGCAGACATGCTCATGTCAGCGCGTAACTACGGCGGCGATGCGCCGACATAGCGCGTTCGCATATCAATGCGAGAAAGTAATCAGCCGGATACAGGCTGTGACTCGGGCCTGTGCATCGCGTTTTGCGCATTAGTGCGCTTCAGTGCACGGAGACGTTGGGGCCGCGCGCGTTCACGCACACACGCTTTTCACTCGGACCCGCGTAGGCGAGTGATGGAATGAGTTGAGTTACATAAACTCCGAGTCGGAACTGCAGCATGGGAAGGCCAATGTCCTGGCCGGTGCGCCTACCAATAAGAAATGCGTCGACGCGGCCCAATGGTCCGGTGGTGGCGAGAGCCAGCGACAGCACTCGCGATGTGATCGCGAGGGTGGTACGCAAAACGGGTGGCCGGTTATGTCGGGATAAGAGGCGTTACGATTTTATCGGGACCCGATGACATAGGTGCGTTTGACGCAAAACTCGATTCTCGGCTGTTGACTCTTTCCCATTTCCCATGTCGACGTGTGTACTCGATTTTAATGACTACTTTCGTGTAAATGCGTTGTAGAGTGTGCGTTCATGTATTAGGTAGATGGTATATGCTTTAAATGCGTTTATGGCACGACTGTGCATGGCACTGCATGAATAGGGTGATTATTCGGACCGATTGAAGTGGAATAAATAAAATGGCTTGGACTGCGTCGGGGTAGTACTGTATCATTGATGGAATGACGTGTATCAGACTGGTATTCTGGAGACCTCGGCATGTAAATTGTACAGTTTGATTATAAGAATAAATGTCAGTGATTAAGATCTTAAGACGACGTGTTCCATTATTCTGGCCCCTCGGCGAGCGCATTATGTATTGACCGCAAAAAGACATAGGAACAGAGTTTGCGTTCTTTACATCGAGTCTTACGTTAAAATTTACAACTTCGCGGCTGCACCGCGAAACTTTCTTTCCCCACGCGGCCGCAATGTATATCCGTGGCATGTGTATAAACGTACGTTTTGCCGCGAAGATCCATATTCATAGTACCCATATAAATTACAGGATACGTCGACGCGAGGCCGGGGTGAAATTTGAACAGCTGATTTGGCGGTTCTAAAACGCGCCATATTTCTCTGCCGCCGGGATCGTTACAATGCATACGTACATACACGAGATGCAGATGCGTTTCATGCACTACTTTATACCGCGAAAGAAAGTAACAATTACGTGCACAACACTTCGGCCGGCGGTCGCGCGAGGTGCAACGGGCTAGAAACGCGTCTTGCTCGCGAACGAAAAGTAGGTGAGTCCGCGCGTCGTTCTTCTTGTACGCGACGATTCGCAAGCGTCTTCTTGTTAGAGACGTTCGATACCGATTCGATTTTTTCAAAAATCGATCTTTTGCTCAAAGCAGTGTGGGGCCCTCACACGGCTACTACCACCTCCACTAGTTACAAGTAGTTCTGTCCTTACTGTCGCATCGCGCTAGTCATGTGAAACAATATGAAGCGTCGTCCGTCACCATGACAACGGTAGTCGGTGGGACGAACCGACGGGCTCCCGAATCGCACCTAGATGCTTGGGACCACACTGGCTCAAAGGATCAATTCTACCGAATCTTGCAGGATACTTTTATTTCAATTTTTCAAGCGAATCTGCAGCTTTCATAATCTTGAACTCGATGCTTCGGTGTCGACTTTTTCAGAGGATCGATTCTGAATCGATGCAAAAAAAAAGCGATGTCGCTCGCTTTTGTCAGCCCGCGACGCTCGGCCATTACGGTAATTGCTCCGATGATTCGCGGCCCGGTGAACGAGCGAGGCCCCGCTGCCGGATAATGAGTGGAAATTAAACGACGCAGAACGACCACCCGCCACAATGTAGACATTGCGGACGGACGGATCCCGCCGAATGAACGTTTACCGACGAGCATCCGGACTCTCCTGCCAACCGGTGAAAACGCGCACGATGAAATTGCTTCCTTGCGTCAAAGATAGCGCGCGCTGCCCCCACCCCCTCTACCTCCTCCCGCGTCTTTCACTTTGCTACGTTTTTCTGAAAGGGAAGACGTCGGTCTTTTGTTAGCGGCCCTGATGCGTTCGCCGTAACGACGCACTTTAATCTCCTTCGCGGCATCCTTTTTCACCGTTTCCTGGACGATATCTTCGCATAATTCGCTTTGTTATTACGGGGTTTAATTAAAAATCCCGTGCGTATGGCCGTTCTGACTGTATTCGCTCGCCGTAGGATTTGTATCCTACGTCGTCCTGCAAACACCGACCGTAATTCATGTTTGCGAGGCTTCGCTCATGTCGTTTGAGAATTTTTGTCGAGTCAATTTTTGCCTACTGCTCCGGACTGTCCAGTTACGATGCGGAATATCCGTTCTCCCGAACAAAGCGTTATAACAATGTCGACGGGGGTACGTTACGCGTGCGGCTCGATTTTACGATTACTTTCTATGGCCTTAAAATCCGAGCGCGCTCTCCGCGGGCAGAAATTTTCTCCGCGCCTTTCGAATGCACCGGCTAATGAGCGCAAACTCGGCCGAGCATCGCGTCCAGCCGTCGAGATATCGATCCCGATCGCTTCGAAAAACGAAGCGACTCATAGCATCTCGTCGCCACCGAAGTAAATCAATTCAGCCACGAGCCACGAAATAAATATGTCAATTTGGATCGCTGCCGCGATTTTTGAACAAAACTACTACATCTTGCACGACCCAAATGTCCTTCGCTATTGGATCCAGTTGATTAAAAAATCAATGTCGTCGACCCATCCTTACTCACTACTTCGTGATTCTGATTACAGGGTCTCTAGTCAACGGCAGAGTCGATTTTCATTTTCTCCTTCGTGTCTTCCGAACTTCCGTTCGACGCGTACATACGTGCGCGCATCAGTTCGACGGGGGGATCTCTACTTAACGTTTTACGAGTACCACTTTCGTGTCGATGGAGATTAGCCTGGGCGGCTTGGTTCCCGGATCGTAGGCTGAATAGAATTGCACGGTGGCCTGTCTGGCGATTCGAGAGCGAGCCGCGGCGAGTGGGCAAGAGGGGAAAAGAAAGGGGAGGCAAGAACTTTCGAATGTTCGAATGCACTTGCCGCGGAAACTTTCTTCGGGGAGACGGGACTGAGAGCTCGAGAAAGCAACTCGTTCCCTTATAAGCGCATTTCATAACTGGTTAACGTTCCGTAACGCGGCGGAGAATAACAAGCGTCTTAACTAAATAACGTGAAACGGCCACCGTGCGGGGCCCTCGTCATATCGGAAGTAATCACCGGCACATATGCATAATACCTGTACGTGCAACGCGTGCACGTTTCTTAGAAGCACAGCGCTGGCCAGGCTAGATCACGTGTATCGAATTATCGATGGAAACACTGCCGACGTCCTGTCTCGCTGTCGCGAAATGAAATATTTACTTCTTCCAGAGCCGCGCGAGCGCACAAACTGGAAACGTGTCCGCCACTCGTGCTGTCCGATTTTTAACCCTCGGATACCCACGATGGGTCAATTTGACCCGACGCCTGAAGATCGTCAGCCCATTTTTTGAGCAAAATAAAAATGTTTGCTCACGTACATTTCAGCGACGTTGCAATATATTTTAAACGTCGACAATTTGTTTATAAATTGTTTACAATATTTTGTGCCAAGTGAACATTTTTGCTTACGTGCATTCTAGCGACGTTGCAATGTATTTTACGATTGTTAATTATTTGTTTTGAATGGTTTACGACTTTTTTCGAGCAAAATTACAATTCCGCAGCATTTATTTCCAGGATTGTTCCCTGTAACATATAATCTAAGAATTATAGCAATAACGTTGGTGTTACGTGGACGCGTTGAATTTACTTTGAGGTTCGCGTCTCACATAAATCTAGACAAATAAAATGTTGCCGTCCTGCAGGAAGGGTCAAAATGACCCATCGTGGGATTGCGTGTCTCATTCTTCAGTCGAGTGTCCGAGAGTTAATGAGACACCTTACAAATTATACTATCCGCGAGCGCAGCCGAAATTAGTCTCGGGGCATCGGAGTTTTCGGCAACCGCCAGAAGCGCGGTTTTCCGATGAATCATTCACACCGCGTAGTCGCACGTGCTCGCATTCCTCGGCCATTCTCCCCGCTCATTAATTCGTAATAATTCTGCCGCCGCGCACAAGCGCGCGCGAGCGCGCGACGAAATTGCGCCAATTTCCACCGAATCAATTTTGCATACACCTCAGCGTCGCGCGGACAGCGGACTATTACGCGGCAATACACACTCTCGTGACCCTGACTTTTAGAGGACGATCTCCGACTCTTCCCGTTTCCTCCTTCCTGCGCGTAATCTGTCACGGACCGAACGCTCGTATTTTCCCTTCGTCCTCTCCCTCTCTCTCCCTATTATCCTAACGAATTACGGACTGAATTTTCTACCGACTGCAAAGTGAGAGACCGGCTGCGCGCCACTTGGGGCCGTCCGAAAATAGCCGCCAACCGAAGTTTTAACTAAACAAAGACAAACGGCGTTCGATAAAACCGGAATACTTATTGTTACTACGGACACACCGTGTCTACACCGATACAAGGTCTGAAACGACGAACGCTTAAGAATGACTATGTGCATGAAGTAACGAGGTGCCAAAGACTAGTTCGTTGCAGTGGCGTGAAATGAGGAATGGACGGGATCCTGGGAACTCCTACTTCACTTTCCACTTTCCTAGACGAAATGCGCGTAGGGAGGACTTTCGGAAGAATCTTCTTCTGGCCCGTTCGAACGAACGCGCATGCAAGTGGCGCGAATTAGCGTCGGCGCGCCAGCCTTCGCACGGCAACGAAAGAAACCGTCGAGAATCGCCGGTACGTATTCTGTGGTCGAGTCTACGTGGAATCGGAAGACCGCACGTCGGGGTCGTTGCACGGGTGGGTATCGTTTTCAACATCGCTACTTCCGTCGACGTCGGCGAGAATTTCGTCGATTCAGGGGCCTCCTGTCGCAAGTGCAGGTCCGTACGTTCATCAAGTTACACGGGTCTTAACGGGGTCAACGACTTTCTCCGATTACCTGCGCGTGACACTGTCGCCGAAACGACGCCGGACGATTTGCAATCTGCCGAGGGAAGAGAGCATCGTTCGCGCTGCCTCTCGAGTCTCGAGTCTCGGCGTCAGGGAAGTGGAGCCGCGATGATAACGCACGATGCGCTTGCTCGGTGAAAATGCATACGGCCGGCTTGCGGTCAGGGCTGCGAGCGGAATCGGAGGAGAGAACGAAAATTTCAGCAAATCCCATCTACATTTCCTCCGCCGCTCTATTCTATCGTCTCGCACCGTTCACTTTCTAATTATGCATAATAAATAGCTATCGGCGCGTGGTCGTATATATCGGGCCGAGAAATTGACGGGAGAGCAATTGCGGGAAGAGGAGTGGCGAGGCTTGCAATTAGCTCGGCAGCGCGCGTTAATGACATTGGACTTTCGAATTTGACGCGCGTCCCACGCTTCCGCGACGCACAATGGATCGTCTCTCGGTAACGGGAAGTATTTCGAGAAATCGCCGGCGGCAGGTTCCTATGGCGAGGCCAGCCCGACTGTCCCCGGCGTGCGCGGAATGGCATCGGAGTAATTGCGCCGGCCGAATGGATTAGCATTCCCTCCGACCGGCTGCATTGCTCTAGAAACTGCAGCCGCCGGTGGTGGGAACGCCCCGGAAGGGTAAGAAAGCGGAACGGCGAGTGCCGCGTTACATGTACTTGAAACTTGAACGTGGCCCGTGACATGTCCCCGCGACGATACTCTTTCCCTCCCGGCAACACAATGGACGACCGAGCCGCAAACGTCGAAATTACGACGCCGTAGTCATTTCTTCCACGCTGCACGGCACATTGTTAACGAAACTCGCGCGGCAGTTTCGTAACACGGTCGCGCCGCAGTTTTCCCAGCAGAATCCCACTGTACGCGGCCTCGCCACTCGTCGTTTTCCGATCTCCACGACAAGTTCAACGATTCGGTCGGTTCAAGGTAGGGACGTTCGATCCCGACTCGATTCTTTGCTATTCGTACTTTGGAAGAATCGATTCGAAAATCGTACCGAGTTGAAGGCAGTATCGTACCGACTCGATTCTTTGCTGTCCGATTTTTGGAAGAATCGATTCGAAAATCGTACCGAGTTGAAGGCAGTATCGTACCGACTCGATTCTTAAAAAAATCGATTCTTTGCTATCCGATTTCTGGAAGAATCGATTCGAAAATCGTACCGAGTTGAAGGTAGCCGTCAGTAGTTTTGCGAAAAAATTACGTTCCGCGTACAGGCAGCCGTGCAGTCGGAGGTCCGACCGCGCGAATTCTACGTCATGTTATCCGGCACGATGTCGAGTCAGGCTTTCACGTCTCTTGCTACGCGGGCGCGTCATTTCGATCGTAGAAGTAACCTGGCCAATGAACCGCGGCGAAAACGGTGTCATTAGCTATCAGGCGCACAGATCCTTTCGCGTGGACACTTTAAATGTGCGTGCGCTGTCTCTCCCTGTCTCTCTCTTTCACTCAATCACCGAATTTCCATGCCGGCGTGCCTGCGATGCACGCAATGGAGGCCGCCATTAATCGAGCATCCTCGAGGCAGGACTTTTAACGGCGTCTCGCGCGAAAATACATCTCGGCCAGTCGGCATCGTAAACCGCGACTGGATGAAGAAAAAGAACTAGTTCACGGCAGAGAGCGAGGCGGCTAAGGGAAGGAAGCCGGACTAAAATTATCGTCCGCCGAACGTGACACTCGATACGGTGTCTGCCGCGTGAAAATGATATTAACTAAATCCCGTCACGGGAAAGCAGCGTGAGCCTCCGGCCATTATTTTACACCGAAATTGGGGTGAACGATGCTGACAGGACGAGAATAACTAATGAGGGACAGAGAGCGAAAAGGGGTGGTAGGACGGGTGTGAAGGGGGACGGCTATTTTCGAACATCTGCGGAGGACAACTAATTATTTTTCCTTCCGCAGGCAGGAGTAGGGAAAAATGGAAATACATTAAGTTTCCGGCGGCCTTCTCCATCCGAGAGTTCGCGCGTACGTGAGACATCGGGCCGCGATTAAACTTCTAATCGAGTTCGCCGTCAGCGTGATATTTTTACTACGAAACGCTCCGTGCAATTTTTCCCCAGTCGCCCTTAGTGTCGTGAGACGAGTTCAGCGACAGCGTTCGACATCTTAGAGCGCAATAACATCGTCGTCTAAACATCACAATCTTTGCCGAACGGAAACACGACACACGCTCCTTCATTCTTCGATTCACCACTCGACGATTTCGCGCCAAGTTCTTCGCCAGTCATCATTTATTCTGCGTGTCGAAGATCGGCCCCGATTGTTTCCTGACTCGATTGTCGGCGGCTTTTGTGGGGGGCCAGGAACTTGGTTCATCGTTTAATGTTATTATTGTGCTCGTTCAAGGGCCGTGGCCAACTTTCTCCTACGACCTCGTCTTTCCGTGATCGCGTGCCACTCTCCTATTACCCGTCCCGAGGTAATAGTCCTTCGATTATGAGACTGACAGAGCCCAAGCTACAGAGCGTGGCACGATTACGTGCGTCCGCGAGTTTTGATGTGTCCAACAATCGTCGCATCGACTGTCAATACCTCTTACGGCCCTCGACGGACTGGAAACGCACGTAATCGCGGCTGTTATTTGCATAACAAATCGACGACCGCGGTATCCAATTCGCTGGAACATATCGCAAAGTTTGCTGAATGAGTCGGAGACCCTCGGCGTAGAAGTTCACGGATAGGGTTAACCGTCGTAATTGTATCATTATCCGTCGTTCGGCTTCCTCCGAGTTTGCCCGCACTCGCTCGCATCCCGTGTTCGCGCATGATACCGGTATGAGGGTAACTCCCCTATTAGAATTACAGGGGGATTATCAGCGAGTGCAGCGTTCTTCGCGGCGCAAGAATAGATTCGCCGTAATCGCAGCGTTGCAGCGTGCGCGCGCGCGCGCCGTATAAAAATAGCAGAAATGCACGGTGCACCCATTCTAGACGGCGCTATTATGCCAGGCATGATTATACACGAGCCCGTGTCAGCGTCGCTCTCGCGCACCCACAACGCTTAACTCGAGTGTCATAAGCCGCACTGCTTATGTAACGCCGTTTTACACCTCGCAACATTATAATAAACGTACGGAGTGGCGAGTGAAGGCGTTCGAGAGGGACGGATCAAAGGGCACGCGGCATGCTGGCCGATGAGACAATAGCTCGGCCAGCCTTCCGACAAGGTATCCTCACTTGCGAAAGGCAGCATTTGAAAATGATTGTTGCCTCATTAGCGGACGGCCGCGGAACGCTCTACATAGGCATGGTATAGGACGCATAGGTGTATAGGATGAGACTCGTTTGACACCGTCGAGCGGACGAGTCGCGAATCGGGCAGGCGAGGCTGACGAAATAATTAAGGCGACACTAAAGCCACTTACGATCTGGTACGCGTCGGCGCGACGTGGCGGGATACTTATTGTTAGAGGCGTAGCAACGATTACTGCGTCAATTTATAGTCGCGCGTTAAACGGACGACAATGCGTGTGAGTTATAGGCGATCGTAAAAGCGCCGGCGTGCGTGTGCGAAACTTACCGGCGCGGTTCGATAATTATCGGGAAAATGGCCCATGTGCCCGGGCTATAAACAGCGCCGCCGAACGTTTCCAATATAATCTAACGGCCGTCTCTAGGTCACAGCTCGGCGTGTTGGATCAGCGTCTGCAGTTTCGCGTCTTTACGATAATCGTTGAGCAATCGTTGCGTGCGCGCGATCGCAGCTTCGTAATAGACGATGTGTTACGTTCGACCGAGCCGCTAAGCGTAAATCCATTACAGCTCGAATCACCGTGCCCATTGTCGCGGTGCTTATTTTGCTCTGGTACTACGCACGACCTTTAAAACCTTCGAGTCTGCGCGATCGGTGCTCGCGATTATAGCTGCGCACGGTGTGCCCGGTATCAATGGCACGCTTTCTGGGATACTCACGCGAAACGTCGTGCCGCGATCGTTCCACTTTCTTCCTCGCCATCCTCCTTCAAGAAGTCGCGGCGTTATAGTTACATACCAAAGTTTCGTCTAACCAGGCGCAAACTACGGACAACGCGGTAAGTAACTGCTGCGCTCCTTGCCTCGCGGCCGCGGACGCCTTTGATTTCATCGATCTAATACCAGGGTTACGTGCTCTCCTTTCGAGCGCGGCCACGTTTTGCCGTAACACTTACATACCCGCGATAACTTCTGTTCCACAACTCCGGCGTCTTCGTAATAAGCGTCGAGGTGGCGCGGAAGAAACAGGCACAGAGAGGCTGACGGAAAAAATTGCGAGCCGCTTTACGAGGCAGCCTCTCCACAATCTTTCCGCGACAACCTGCCGACGAGTGTCTGGTATACTCTGCTATACTCCTGGAAAACATAGGACAAGAAACCGCGGAAACAAAAACGACAGAAAAAAGAAAACAAGAAAAAAAAACGTACCTGAACCTCCGGAAAAACAGTGCCGATTGCCGACGAGTTCCAGGTCGACCGTTTGCCGATCTAAAAGTGTAACGCGAGAAAGCGGAGTGAAAAAAAAACAAAAAACCAAACGACACAGTCGCCACGCGGCGGAAGAGACGCGCCGCGGGGAGAGCCGTTGGTCGAGCTATCATTTGCTCCGCTGCGAATGAGGCTGTTTAACAAACTATTGAGAAAGGTTATGGGGAAACGTGGCTCCGGTGACGCAAGCAGCGGGCAGCAAGATATAACCGGGCAGAAGCGGGCATAACGGAAGAAGGGAGACAGCACCCTGTCGTAGGACGAGGAGGGACGCGAAGATATCGGTGGCTAAGGGGACGGGGCAGGGGGGGAGGGGAAGCGCCAGGGAGGGAGACCCTACTGCACAGGAAAGAGGGTGTCGGGACAGAAATAGACGTGCACACTCTCGTGTACGAGCCTCGTGAGGTTTAGCCTTCGAAAGCGCAATGCACGGGAAGGATACCGCGTAAACCAATCCTCCTTTCTTTTCGATTCCCGTTTTAGCACGCACTATCTGGCGAGGCGTTTCCTCGAACAGCCTCGGGGGCACGCGCGTTTCGGTCGGCGGCGAATTAAATCATTCGTTCGACGATGCCTGTCCAGCACTCCCCCGCTGCGCTGTTTTAGGTTTTGCTGTTTTATGTTAGGCTGCTTGCGAGTCGCAACGACGGACCGGCGAGAGTTTTGCAGGAGCGTTTAGGTTGTTCAGGAGATTTGCGAGGTGAGCCCAATGGCGTAATATGGGACTTCGGGGAAGAGGGTAGGGAGTGATTCGTCGGGGCCGAGAATCGAGTACCGAAGCTTGTGCTGCTTCGCCGAGAGTGTCGGTGCGAGAAAGAATGCCGAGCGGAAGGAGGTTGAGGCGCGTTTTGCGAAATTGCGTGGCGAGCTGAGCGGAAACGCGAGGTGAGTTAAGTAGCGTAATGTGTGACCGATCCGACGCCGAGCGGAGGACCGGGTTCATTGGCCACTTTCTCTGGCCCCGATCGTCCTCGTAGATGGCAAATCGTGAACTGCCCGCCGCGGGCCTCCCTTTCCCCCAAAAGCACACGCACGCCGTTTCCTTCCCACGAAATCCCATGACGAAATCGATTCGCCGATGTCACACGCGCCGGGTCATTGGCATCGTTTGAAGTACACAAACCTGGCTGAGGTCGTTCGCAACGCCGTTCGGCACCATTCTAACGCGACTTTCCCCGGTCGCGGCAAAAAGAGCGTTTCGTCTGTTTGGTGAACGTTGATTATATAATCGGCGACCTTAATTCACACTCCTCCTCCCACGCGACGCCCGACGCTTCTTTTTCGTGCACCCTGCGCAAGCCGTGGTACCGATGGGTTGCGGCGAAAAAATCGACGGCTTTTAGAGAGTTCGTTTTATTTAACGCATTGAGTGTCGTGTCGGCCACACGGCTGATATTGTCAGTACCTCAGAGAGTTGCGGTGCAACGTGATTATACTATGATTAACGATAATGTACACGTACCATTTCGGGGAACGTATGAAAAATACGAGTCATTTAGATTTTGGTACTAGATAAAATATTTCAAGAAGAATCAAAATGAATGAATATGAAATCATATTTTGTACCCTTTATCGGGTCTTAGAAATGTACTTATAGTTGAAGAAAATACAATTGGCAAAGTTTACAAATGATTTGTTTCCCGTAATAATTAATGTGTTAAATAACGCTGAAGCGAATAGTCTGGAACAAATGTTTCGCTTGCAACCAAATCGCCGGCTCATTATAATTATGCCCGCACCATCAGAGGAATCATACTTTCTAATAAATCGTTTGCTAGACATCTACGGTCCGCAGCGTCGGGCAGAACGAAACGGATGAATCACGTTCGAGCGAAATTGGTCGTCGGTTAACTAAGTACACAATACCAAAACAAATAACAGTTGACTCTCATGCTGCGTGAAAGAACCGAGACCGACATAATCGTCTGCGCGGCATCAAAGTACAAATTGTACTTTCTAATGAATCAGGACTCCGATAACTGGCGTCACGATTAGAACGCTATCTGTCTCATTACTTCTGTGACTGACAAGTGAATGAAATTAAACAAGAGTCGAGGAGATAAGCCGTAATGCTCGTCGACGACGAAATTGTCGACGTCTCTGGCTATCACCGCTAGTTCTGTGAAAAAGAACGAAGCGTACACGGACACACACGGGCGGTTGATATGATCCAACAGTCTGTTGGCAGACTGGCCAGGATACGGCTGCGACGTCTCTATCGCGTTGCGGACATCCTGGATGTGCCCAGAACAGCATCCCATCGTGCATGTCGTTAACCTTACGTGCGCCTGCGTTGGAAGAAAGTCAGATAATGTGACGCTTTTCGCCGTCCCTATCCGTCCGAACGAGATTTCGACGATCCGTCAACGCACACCAATGTGTCGTATCTGGCAGTCGTCGATAAAAGCGTCTCCAACTCTCCAGCTATCCTGCCCAGTGTACCGTGACGCGTAACTTCTGGCAAATGTGCGCCATAGCTAGATTTTCTGTCACTTTACACGGTACTGTGTGTTCTATTAATATTTTGTCCGTCCATTATCATCGCACGATTAACCTTGTCCTAAATCCCTACTAGTCGCCTCTTACGACAAGCAAGGAACGCTGTGAGTGTATTAGGGAGCGAACTGTAATATCGTTTTACCGTATAGATTTTCAATAACATTAGCATACCCTCTTTTCCGATGTCGAACACGATATTCCGTGGCGATTTATAGTGCACTAAGCACTGCTCCTCGCGGCATACGTCATCGACGAAACGAACGTAATGATATTCGTAACGTGGCTCGAGCGCAGCGATAATACTGTTGCAACGGAAAGAAACTCGCGATCGTTTAGTGTGCATATAAAAAGAGACGTGTAAAATAACGGAGCCTGAAATTGATCGACTTGAGCAATTCAATGCCACTCAGTCCCGCGTTCTAACGATCCGTGAACGCAAGCCAACATCTATCCTTCTCTCTCTCCCTCTCTCTCTCTATCTCTCTACCTCTCTCTCTCCTTCCCGCGGATTTCCGCCGATAGCCCAGCGACTCGATTTATCCCACTTAAGAATATCAATTTCTTACCGGCACGGCAGCTGACAACTATTCAAGCACGAGCTGTGAAATACGAGAGTCATAAAGTGACATCGTCACATTGGAATTAATTGCGGCGCACACGCTCGAGATCGGCCGCAGAGCAGGCAAATTAAGCGATCACAGTGTGCCTCGTTCGAGGCAATATCGATCTACCGCTCGTCCGTGCTCTGAGTCATTAAAGACTGCGCGACGTTATCGCGCGGAGGGAATAATTTAATTCCGCCGTCCGGCAGATTGGAATTCCGATAGATTAGCGGACGAAATCGGCTGCATTCCGAATTTATAACTGCACCAGCCAGCGGGCCCGCCTCGGGAATTGTATTACGATAAAGCGTCGTACGGTTGTGATCGATGATCGGTTCGTTCCCTCTCTCTCTCTCTCTCTCGCCCCCCGGTAACGGAGGATTTTCGAATGGAAACCGGTCCCCCTCAGCACGACCTACTTCTGCATAGAACTGCCAGCGCCGGAAGTCGTTGAAAGGGAATCGCGCTCAAGATGCGCGTCCCAGTGCCGTTGGCAATTGCCTGTCTCCTTATTCAGCGCGAATCGCTGTACACGTTCGATTAAAATGAAACATATATCAATCGGCCTATATCCACACCCCAGACAACGGGCGAAACGAGTCAATCTATTATCGTACCTATAACTAATAACGAACCACCACTCGAGTCGTGCACGTAGTAGACTCGCCACTGTCGAGGACAATGGTTCCAGCGAGTCGTCGACGACGCGAGGATGCAGATGCGTCGAAATTGGCCGGACGGCCGAAAACGACGTCCGTCGAAGGACAAAATTCGCGTATCGGTAGCACGCCGGCGAGGCGAGAGGTGAGAGAAGCCGATTTCCTGCAGCCAGCCCGACGACGTGCCCACCTCCTCCACGGCTTCTGGGTAACACGGTACCAGCAACGAAGGAACTAACGGTGTTCTGCCCTCGATAGCCGCCATTGTGAAACTACATATTATGACAGAGGATCCGTCGCGTGTACCGCTTCACCACGACACACTTACGCCGTCTCGCCTTACTCCACCTCTTTCTCATCCTCCTCCTCGTCATCCTCCTTCAAGCGAACCCTCTCCTCTCGCGCACTCTTCCGTTCCTCCCCTTACGAGTCGCCTACCCCTTCCTGCTCGGCCGCTCTTCTTCCTCTCTGCGGATCCGTTCCTCGATCCTCTCCTTCGTCATCGCATTTGCATCATCGATCGCACGTTAGCGCGCCGTCACTTTCTACGAGAATTCCTCCCGGCTCCCGGCAGCAGCCCGACACCACGGGTACTTATTTTGAGAGCGCGCGCGCGCGCGCGCGTACGCTCGTGTAAGCTGTAACGGGACGGGGCCGGAATTCGAAATTTCCGCAGCGACGACGACGGTCCCGAGCAAGGAGAAACGTGCCCACGTGACCCCCGGCTCGATATTATTGTAATGGACAGTTGACATTTCCAGAATAACGGTTGATTTGATTGATCGCGCACCGCGAGGCCTCGCGGGACTTTTAAATGGCAGGAGTCAGGCGTCCTCCCGTAACGGTACGCACGCACGGTTTCAATTATTATTCGCGAACATGGCAGCCGGGATGATTGAATAAAAGAAGCGGCCCGGTAACGGTTCGGCAGGGAGGCAGGTCAAGATTTTCGGCGCAAGCGACGATTGCCGTCGTCGTTGGCCTCTCTCGCGTAAGTATTATCGCCCGCATCAGATATGATAATCCGATTAAGAAACGCTGCACCGATTATTACCATTCGACGTTCCGCAACCGGCAGCGAGCGTTCTTTTATATGCTAATCGCCCCCTGGGACATTAAGTACATCGAATGTGCATCGCCGGCGGCGCAATCGCATGCATCGTATGTTTGCCGATCGTTATCGCGCGCGTCCGCCGCCGTCTTGGGAGCGATATTAATCGAGAGATTTCGCAACAAAGACATCAGCGGATTTCCTACGAAGCGGCACCCTGCCACCGCCGCCATCGCCATCGCGCCCGATGATTCAGTAATAGCGTGTAATTGCGTAAATAAAGATTACGGGAAAACAAGAAGATCCAGACGCGTGTGCGCGCCGCACCGTTGCGACATTCGGCATACCGAGGTGCGATGCGACATATAACTCTTCTCTCTCTCTCTCTCTCTCTCTCTCTCTTGCTTCGGCAAATATAGATAAGACGCTTCGCGGCCCTTCGACTCTCTTTCATCCCCCAAAGTGCATCTCCAGCAGCTAGACGACTGGTTTCCACTCTCACGACTTACTTTTTATGTACTTATATTTATCCCACCGAGCGACGGGTCAATCAAAGGATCTTTGTTCGTTTCCACCGCGGTAACGTTATCGAGGAATTGGTTAGTCGGCCAGATGTATGGCAATTATTGAACAAAAATCGGCAACTTTGGAATGTCAGCGGTAACAGAACGAGAATACTGAGACAGTACATAAAATCTGTAGACGCGGGCCGTGAAACGGCGCTATACCAGTGTACCCGAAAGACTACGTCTCCTCGCTCAAAGAGCAAAAGCAAATGACCCGACGCAGCGATCCCGCCGCGGCGGTTCGATCTTAAAAATAGTTTAATGTCGCGGGGCACGGAGTAAGGTCAAAAGCGAACCGTTGCAGGCCGAAACAGTTTTCGACATCCGCCGGACGAATAAACCGCAGAGCGCAAGAGGAAGATTGACGGCTGTTAAATCATGGCTGCTTTTTTTTTTCCTCTTCTTTTTCTCAAACCACCGACATCTCTCGCCGAGACCCGCGGCCTCGTCGACGGGGAGGTGCGCGATGTGGTACGAGGTACCGTAAGACACTCCGAAACGAACGCACTTTGTTATTCGGATCGAAAGTTCGTCCCGCGGGAAACTGGTAATGGACGGCGTTCGAATAAATCAATAAATTAATCGAAGACGCCGGGACGGGAGGCGCAACGCACTGTGCGCGGAGCATCATGCAGAAAAGTGTGCCGCGGCGAGTGGCAGAAAATCATTTGCGCGTTACGTACACGGTGTTACGTAAGTGCAAACAATGTAAATCCGCGATGCGCGCGTTGTTACAAGCAACCATTCGCGTTGGTCGCGTCCGATTGGCGTGTCGAAAATACGTCGATAGCTACTTACGCTCAATATAATACATACTCAACACTTCCATTATCCCACTACGAATTAGCGTCCCTAATTGTTTCGCCGTCGTAACGATGCGAACATAATGGAACGACTCGTGCCAAGTGCAGTCGCAGGTTGCGTGACCGGCGTGCCGCCGCGATCGAGTCTCGAACTCTCGATGCAGAAAGGAGGAAGGAAAAAAAGAGGCAAAGCGGGGCAACGACACGCCGTTAGAGCGCGGGCGCCGAAACGAAAACGTAATGCGATCCGGCGCATCGTAAGGCACACCCGCGAGAGATTATATTTTGCATCTCGTAACGGAGACACATTATTTCGCGTCGGACAATGTGCCCGGCGGCGGGCGAGTTTGTGAAGAGTGCAATGTACGGTTATGCGTGTACACAATGGGACACGGGAGCAGGGCCGAACGACGAGCGGCGTGGCACAATGATCGAGAGGGAGGAGGCAGGAAACCTATAAGAAGATGGAGAGAAGACGGCTCCCGCTATATCTTCTTCCCTCTTCTGCCCCTCCCCTCGCCCCGTCGCACTTCTCTTCTCGTTCTCCGCTTACGTCGCTGGCGCCCATTCAGACCGAAGCACCGTTTTCGATCTATCGGGCTTTATTATTGGTGCCGCGGCAAAGAGAGAAAGAGAGGGGGAAGAAGATGAAAAAAAAATATAAAAAAAACAGCCGACGGCTGCCGCAATTTTTAGCCCCCGTGACCCGGATTTTGAACGATCGATCCCGATCGCGCGCTCATTGTTGGACTCGACCCGACGGATGCCTCCCCCACCTTCCGCGAGCTCTAACGCTTATGAGTCCACCCTCCGCCGGGCGGGACAGATGGAGTTTCCGAGGACGCCTTTAGGGTACACAGGAAGTTTCGGGAGAGAATGGAGAAGGGAAAGAGTATCGCGTGAGATGGGAATCGTTGGATTGAACGG
Source organism: Priocnemis perturbator (assembly GCA_963942575.1). Taxonomy (NCBI): domain Eukaryota; kingdom Metazoa; phylum Arthropoda; class Insecta; order Hymenoptera; family Pompilidae; genus Priocnemis; species Priocnemis perturbator. The sequence goes on along the minus strand of OZ012644.1, from coordinate 14,863,697 downwards.
ACGTTGATTCAGCCGAAGTCGACGTTTGAGTGAACGTTGTTAATTCTCTGCTTCAGTCCTGTACTCTGGGTCTCTGCGATTTTATCGATAAATAATTAACGAAACTAGTTTCTTCTATGACTTTCTCGAAGAACTTGGAAAGCGCATAAGGGGCACAGGATTTTGGGATACTGTTACGACTGAAAGGAGGCGTATCAAGTTAAAGAAGTACTGTTAGATTCCATTACAATTACAGCATCCGGCAGCCCGGAGAAGTGGCACTTGCCCGAAAAAGTGTTTACCCGCCGTCCGAACTCCGCTATAAACCACGCACCGACAGCAAACGGAACCTCGAAATGGCCATCGGTCGGCGGTGCGATTGATGAACGGCAATAATTCGCGCAATTGTTTTCCGTGTCAACGGACGAAGGCGCTTGCGATCGTTACGATAGATTATATCATTACAGATGAGCCAGGCCAGCGTCGCCGTGGCCGTTAATGCCGCTTTACAGACATAAAACTCCGTAATCTGCAGGTGCCTGACCCGCATACACTAGGCGTTCTATTTACGTAGCGAGCAATCTGACGATTTGCTTCTCGTTTCGCGAGATAATCTCACTTCCGCCGAAATGCCCTCTAATTATCCGCCGGTCGTCGCTTCCTCCGACCGGCCAACGACCGAACAATCAATTAGACGAAAAAAGTCGCCGCTGACGCGGAGGCCTCCGTATCCTCAGCGATAGTAAATCCGCTCGCTGTACGTTGTACGACGTCTCTGTGTTACGTAACCGCGAGATTGCACGTTTACGAGGCCTCCTCTGGCTCCGTCGAATTCGCATGGCCATTTAACATGGGTTTACGCGGAATCGCAGCTGCCGTTAAACGTGAGTCAGTAACAAGATTCGATCGTTACTTCATGAGTGCGCTTAATTCGAAAGGTATCGTAGGTCAGTTTCTCAGTTACAGTAGCCGACTGATTTTTCCGAGTCGTTGAGAAATATCGCAACAGTCGATGTCGTCATCTTAAATCGGTCGGTTATATCTGATTGTTAGACGTCATTTTGCAGAATGTTCTTTGCGGGTCAATTTGGTCGATGTCGCTTCACTCGAAACTGATTGAAACGGTCGGGCGAAGTGTGTCCGGCGGAAGAGCGAGTGTGTCGGAGTTACATTTTGTCAGATCGCTATCTCGTTCGCGCCACGGTATTTCGAGATCCGTTTTGTGGCCGAACGGCTGGCCCGGTACCAGAGCATCGTAAATAATACCTAATATCCGTGTTACGTAATGGATGACCTCGAACCCGATCGAGTATACTTCACGTGCTCCGTTGCCCTAATTCTCCGATTCCGAGAGCTCATTTATAGCGTTTTCCGTTTAATGCACCGCTACCCTTTCAACCGATAGCTCTATTAATGTCGTCGACGACTCGGAAGCGAGGCTGACTGAGAATAATCTTCGCGCATTATCTGACTCGCTAATGTGGGGGCTAACGGTTAGCGGATGGAATCTAATAAAGATGTCGGCGCGCTTCCAGCGAAGACTGTTTCGATAATTCCTCATTACGTTCAAAATACGCCGGGTTCCCGAGCAGGATGTTCGCAGAATTTGCATCAATGGATACCGTTGCTGCGAGTCGGGACGATCGATTGTAATTTCATCGACACACCATGAAGTTTCGTCTGGTAAACTCTTCACGCGAAACTCTTGCTTTCAATTAGTGCCTACTAATTTTTCTATATTCCGACGTGACGACGAGTATCGCGAGACACGTTAAATATAGTTCAGCATGACCAGTCGCCGAACGCGACTCGTTAACAAGAGGCAATTTTACTCCTAAACGTCGCAGACTCATCGCTGTTGCAACTCATCCGCACAATCGCGCATCACGGAGCCGCGCGAGATGAAAATAGCAGCGCTCGCTCGCTCGCTTCCGGCCTGAACGAGAAATCGCGAGATTACGGAACGCCCGTCGATCAAACGCGAGCGCGCACGCGATCGCGCGGATCGTGCATCGAAACGAAAACGCGGAAGTCACGCGCGCGCGCGCGCTCTTCTGTCCAGCGTGCGCGCTAAAATCTGCGATACGACCATTTATTTTTTTCTTGCCTTTTTCTTCTTTTCTTTTTTGTATTCTTTTTTATTGTCATTCTTGCCTCCGGCGGGCCAAGGACACGCGGAGAGGAGGCATCGTCTGCCGATCTTTTTGCATTCGTCAAGGATGCGTCGCCTTATTCGTGCATGCGCGCGGCCGCGCGTATCTATGCATGTATGCGCATATCTACTTGTATCGTGTATAAAGATAACGATCGGCCGTGGTGCGCGCGCGTACTTTGTCATCCACCTCGCGTCATTGCCACTCGGGCGGCGACCGGTTGACGGGTCTCGAATGTGTCGATGTGAAATTCTTGAGCCGGGCGTAAGGTGGGCTTCTCCTTCGTTTTTCGCCGAAGCACGAATCGGCCGGGCCGATGCCCACACGCTTGCACCCAATATGCGCCGTCGGCCTTGGGGGCCTTGCCCTATCGACCGTGATCGGCGACCCTCAAGGTCACCTTTGTCGCACGATGCAGGATGTCATCCGGCGGCCTACGCTTACATACGTACGATTGTGCAGCACTTGCAGATGCCGCGCGTCGTTACGAGCGAAGGAGTCGATGAATCAGCGGCGAATAACTCGCGGATGACGAGAGGGTGAGGACGTATGTGGAGGAACAAAGAGGTCGGGGTGGGGGGGGGGGGAGGGGAGAGTGTAAGGATCGTTCTTGAGGGACGATGAATCAATGACGATGACCAAAGCGGGCCGGTCGACTCTTCAATCGGAAACGAGTTTTCTCACGCGGCGCAATCGTAATGGATTCGTCACGCGCCTCGCCATGATTATACGGCCGAGAACGATCGTCCGTTTATCCTGTGCCGGGATAAGCTGTTCGAGGAAGAGCGCGTAACGCGCACGCAAAACGATCCTGATCTATCGTTACCGATAGCGCGCCCAGTGTTTTCTGCTCCGGCATCGACTCGTCAGACTCCGCGGATTCAGGGAACACTCGCCGGCCAGAACGAGGAAGTTCTCGGCGGAGAGATATTTATAATTCTAACGCCGCTTTCGTAACGGACTCCTTCGCGCAAAACGCGTGCAACGCTCCACGAGACACTGTCGCACGATTTCTTCTTCCTCCACCCGTTCCGATATGATATGGGACGCCTCGAAGCCCGCGGCTGATTGTGAGACCGAATCGAACGTACTCGCACGCGCAGGTAGACGCGTCTCTAAAAATTCATCCAAACGGAAATAAGAATCCCGGCTGAAGAATTTAATGAAACACTTAACCCCGCCCACGCGCAAAAAACGAAACACGCAGACATGCCGGTGGTTGTGGACGACCGAACAAAGAGAGAGAGAGAGAGAGAGAGAGAGAGGACAAAAAAGGAGTTCCGGGGCAATTATCCGGGAAGCGAGAGAAGGCTCGAAATATGTATACCGACGCGGCGCGAATCGCGAAACACACGTCAGCCTCATATCGGCGAGCGGATATTTGAGCGAGGCAAGGAAGAGAGAAAGAAAGGCGTCTTGATTTCACGGGGAGCCGGTGCGTGCGCGGTAAGAAGGAAACGAAGGGAAAAAAGGAAAGGAGAAGGAAGAAAAAAGAAGAGTTGCTGAGGAGGCGGTGCCTCGCCGGCAAGTGCATGCATATGCATCGACGCGCATATCGCGATATGCGCTCGCGACGAGGACGAAGACTGCTTTCTCCGAGGTGCTCACCTAGGATTTCCTGCCTCTCGGCACGTGATCTTGGGCGCCTTGCGGTTACGCGCCGAGTTACGTGTACGACAACCCAACCCGACGCCTGCTCTATGTTTCTCCCCCACCTGCCCTCCGGAGCCGGCCGAAAACATTGTGAAATCGGCCTCGTCTGAACTGAGCCACAACACAGCCCACTATCTTTTTCGTTCGCGCGCAGACGCCAGGAGACTGTGTCTGCTCCTTGTCAACCGTGTCCTGTGTCATCAGGCGGACGGTCGCGAAGTTTCGACGACCTTGCGCGAGGACCCTGACACCGACTGACTCTCGACGTTTTTTGTTTTTTTGTCTTCTTTTTCATTCACGGCGGGTGGATCGTTTATTATGTAACTATGAGGGAACCCGAATAGACCGTAGTTCGTAATACATCCTGCGCGAATCCGTACGTCCGACGCTATTCGTGCCTTCGACTCGAATTTCGTTCCACGGCGGCAGGTACATATCGTGAAATGACGAATGTCGAAGGGAAATAATAAGTTTGCATTACAAAACGTTTATGCAACGCGATTTGATATACGCGACAGATAAAGGCGCGCGATACTCAGCGAAGGTCATTGAATCTCAGGATGTTGACTTTCTCAATTTCCGGCTAAGAAATTCTTATCAGCGGCGGTAAGGCGGGACGGCGCGCGTTATGAAACGCGCGCTAGTCGGGGCGTTCCTAATTACGCCGGCTAGATTTTCCCCATGACATATACCCGCGTCTCTCCTTCTGCCCGGCAACGACAATGCCATTACGCGTTAATCAGCGCCGTAAGCGTAAGGGGATCGACTTCCATGCGACGCGGGAGCCACGATAAAGTAAGATGAACCGTCACACCGCATCAATCTGCGTAACGAGAGCGGGAGAGGGTTAAAATCCTCGGCGCGACAAAATTAGCCTGCGCGCGAGGGCCGAGAGTGCGGGGGCAACACCTGACGCCGCATCAGCGCGAACAAACTCGCGGGCGACTCTTCGACGTATTAATAGTAGCGCGGCGCCGCTCGCCGCGCCGATCAATCGACGATTGGCGACTATTTATACTGGAGGATGGAGGCGGATCAGGCACACTTATTTTTCACCGACGCCGCTCTATGCGTCTCTATCCCGTCTCCGCCACCTGCGGAATTAATGAGCGATTGTCGGGGAATGGTAAACACAGCGATGAGCGAGCGTATGTTGACCCAGTATGTATGCCGGAGTGTGCGGCATAGCGAGCTGAACGGTTTGAAATGCGGAAAAATGCAGCGGGACGAAACGTCAGCGGCCAAATCGTCGTCGCGGCTAATCTCTGGCTCGTTTCTTGTAACGGAGCCCACAGTAGACGGCTGGCGTACGGTGAGTACATTGTGAAGTCGAACGCGAGTTGCGACAATCGACGTAATGATCGTTGCACCACGACACTGGCAAGGTTATCCGACTTATTACTTACGCGCGAAGAGTACATGCAACACTCGCTCCTTAAGCGAAAATCCTTAGTACTACCGTTGTGAATATGCACATACGTGCGTGCGTAGCAGGCGCGCTGCACACGCCGGCCAATTACGTTTTCCGAAGCAACCGCTCGTGCGCCGTGGAAGGTAATGCGAAGTTAGCGAAGTTACTTAATGCCGAATAAACGGCGCCGCGCGTTTCCAGGAATTTACGGAAATTATGGGCACGATGCTCGGCGAGGAATTTCATTCGCGTCAAATGTCGTGAAAGGCATCGTACGGTGGCTATGTAATAGAGACTAAAAGAACGGCGAGCAGAGTCACGGATGCCTGGCTCTGACCTTTCGGTCCTCCTCTTCAACAGGTGTCACGCGTACACCTCGACATTGTGAGCTTCACCTTCCTCGCACCCGTCCGCGTTTCGAAGCGACGGAAAATTATTGCCGATGGAAAACGTGCCGCGAGTCGTTCGCAAATCGAATGCTAAATATACCCATTTGATTACGGGTTAAGGTATTTACGCGTGCATCGCATCCCATCAAGTCGATTGATTCATCGCGGAAATCGCTTATATTTCTTGCGAACTGATTGATAGTGCTGCTGCTGTTGCAAAAAAAAAACAAAAAACGTCTCCGTCGGATACGCGCCCGCGTCGGTACGAACTATTATTGACGTTGCGAACGTAACACGCAAGTCGATCGGCCTCGTGATCAGTCTCGCAACGCCCGTAATCCACTTTGAAGAAAATCATTGAGCTGCTTCAGATGTTATCCGGCATAAGGATTCATCCATATGGAGAGAATCGCGACACCGTCCTGGAAGACTAAATACGAACATGCGCTGTATGCGTACCGTACGGACTACGTAACATTGGCGGTATGAAAAACAGGCGTTCGCGCTTGGTGGCTGACCGATCGTCACTCTGACCTTTTAATTTCATGCGTCCCAGCAGGTGTCAAACGCATCTACGCATTGCGTACGCAAATTCCTCGCGATATACATACAACGTGCTGTGTATCAATGTTTGCAGTATTCCAATGCAGTTCATAATGGCGTCGACCGAATTACACAATTTCGAATAACGTTTAGTTACAAGGGAAGGCTAGGAAGCGTGAACAACCGTTAATTCAGGTTCTCCTGGAAATATGTTGTTAAGTACGAAAATCTAAGAGAGCCGTACTTTTTTATATGTGCCCTTGTTGATACGTAAAGTGTGAAGGGCTCCTTCGAATATTATTCAAGATTTAAACATTTTTCACGGTTCTAAATCACTGGTAGGATATAAAAGACAGTGTTAGGTAGTTTGATAACTATGTATACACGTGGTACCGTTAAACGTTAAACTTTCATAATTCGTAATATGCAAACGTATTTTCGAAATTATACATTTGTCGAGACAATGTTAAAAGACAGTGTCTGCCTTCTTATAAAGTAATATAAAGTATTTAGTATGCCGAAGAATCGTCCGTTTGGCTCGGAAAGCATGTTAAAAATAGGAATATATGAAAGAAGAGCGTCGAGGAATAACAAAGTACGATCGAAACAACGTACGTAATACGATCGGAGGTACAAGGTCGGAGAAAAAACAGACGATTCAGAGAAACGGGAGTGCGTTAAAGGCCATACGATCGCGCTGACCTCTCGATTTTCTCCAACAGCCGGGTGTCAACTGGTATCTCGCGACGCTGTAAACTTCGGCTATTCGACGGCAGCTCTAACCGGCAATTCGCATTTTTCACGCGATCGAACGAACGCTCGTGTCACGACTCGCGCGACAGTTATCGAATGTCATCGGCAGTATTTCCCAGGGCAATGCTCCCGCTGTACGATACGAGAAAGTATACGTACATACGCTAAGCAGCGTGCGCAGAAATTCGCCAGCACTACGCGCATCGCACCATCGAAACAGCGAATTTAATCGAAATCACACGAATACATCGTGCCACGTAAGAAAGCCTTCCGCAACAAATTGCATGAAAAAAAGAAAAACTGTCCGCGTTGCGTGGCGTGAACTTGAAATCCCTTTGCAGCTCATACGTATCCTAAAAACGACTGTCATTGAGAAAAACATCGACGATCACGCGTAGAGCGAAATTCGTCGCGTGTTGCATCGGACAATCACGCACTCGTAGGAGCCGGGCTCTCGAGATACGGCAAATGGAACGTGACGATTTCGCATAACAAACGGACGCATCCGCCGTATAAAAACGAGGTGGAGGCTAGGTCGCTTTTACATCACGGAGCGCATGCGAGTATGCCCTCGTATTATTCTTCTTTCCGTCGATCGTCCTTCTGCGCATCTTTCGCACGTACGCTCGCCCTACCCCCCGCCCGCCCACTTATCGCCGAACGAAGCTGCAGAGTTATCGCCGTACTGACCCGTGCCAAATGAAATAACCCTCCTCGTCACGATAATACCATATCCGAACGGGCCGATAACTCGTTATCGGCGTTCGCCAGTATTACAACAATTTAGCAATTACACCGAGCGATACCGAGAGAGTGCAGCGGCAAGAGAATAATCTCCCGGCCGGGACAAAATATTTATAGTTGCGCCGACTGCAACTCTCTGCCTCGTGTAATCCCTCGGCACGCACACGCGAGACATCCGCCCGTGAGTGTGTGCCGTGGCTGTATCGGCGTCGCTTCAATTTCGACGATGCCATTCACTCGACTCTTCCCGCTCCGTCTTTGTCTCCTCCTTCTGCGTACGTACTTCGTTCTATGCACCGTGTAATTACGTTTATTAGAATGATCGCGCACCGTCGAACCTCGCCGATGGCCAAGATCTTTTCGAACGGACTGATACCTCGCGCGGGAGGGACTGTATTCCTCCCCTAGGGCTCGCGCGTCTATTCGCATGTCGCTAAGTTGGGAGTTAGAAATAGCCAATGTGCGTCGGTGTGGATCTCGCCGCGTGTACGTGGCGAGCGATAATAAAGCAATCACGGTATAAGATACACAGGCTTTGAGTGGCCCGAAGATTTGCATAAGCAACTGGTAGCGAGGGGTTATGGTTATGGTTATGCAAAGGAAGGAATGGCTTGTACTACGAAAGAATGAATGACCACCGTTGACCTTAGTCACTAAAATCAAGGGCTCGGTACCGGGGCTCGTCGTGAACGTTCTCGTCGCATAATCAAACCCCATCCTTCCGACTGTCTCTTTCTCCCACTCCATCGCATCCTCTCTCTCTCTCTCTCTCTCTCCCCCACACTCTCAAATGGGTCGACCGGTATACACGCACGTAACTGCTTCGTCTTTTTATCGTACATTTCACCTTTCTACTTTGCAATCAAGCACTTTCATATTGCTTTCACTTGGCCGATGAAAGTACCGTCCGCAAGCCAAGTAGGCTCCCGACTTTTCTACAGGGTGAGCAGAAAAGAGTCGGCGGCGCGCTCGCGAATACTGTTTAACGTCAACTAATGACTCCTAGTCAATTACCCGCTGAAACGCTCCCGAGGTCCATTAAAAGCCCGTAAGCGTGTGTTGATGATGTCAGGCCGCACTAGCGGCGCGTGAGAAGAGGATCGGGCTGCGACGCGAAAGTATCGTTACATTGCTGCAATTTTTCGGTGCTAAACATGAAAGTCCGCGGTGCTGCGGTCGGATCGGATCTTAGGGAGCTGCCGGCGGGAGAAAGTGCGAGCCACTCTAACTAGTCGATCTAATTAAGTCGTGGCCCATCGGCGCAGCTATTATGCGGAATCGTTATTTTCGGAGCACCCGGTGCAGAAGCGTAATACCGAGGCGCGCGGAACGAGCGAGAGCATACGTACGCGAACGTCACTGCTCGTTTTCGTCTTTGAGATTTGGAATCCGGGGGGGCCAGTGAACCCGACCGGATCTGGCCGAAGACCTTCTGTTTGCCTTTATGCCGATCGCTGTTCGACGTCGCGCCACGCTATCTCTCGACTATTACGTTTCACGCACGACTGTTACGCACCTTGCGTCACGATGCCAGATCGCAATCTAACCCGCGGTCCCGTATTGTGCCGAAATACGTGCCTATACATATAGGCCGCGGTGGCTGCAGGAGACGCGTCGGCGTCGCTGACGAAGCGTTCGCGCATGCGGAACGTTTAAGAGACAAAATCCGATGGTGTACATTTTTAAATTGCACCGCGCGCCACGAGTGCAGTGGACAGCGTGAAATAAATTGATCGAAACGGAGCGGAGCGTGTTTCGTGATGATATTAAATTTCATTGCTCAGTGTTATAGGTTCGTGCTCCGGAGCGTAATGTGCGTTCAACAAGTGGCAACAATGCCGTGCGGGAGCGAAGAAAAAGCGCGTGAATTCGACGCTCGCGGCTCAATTTTTGCCCGTTAACCGTGAAACGCGTACCTACGGTGCGCGCGCGTGCCGGATCGAAATGCAGGCACGCCATCTCTGACACTCGCATGCGCAATCCCGATTACACTTGCATCGTCACTATTACTTTAACAGTTACACTTTCTCCTCGCCGTCTCACCGTAGTTAAGGAGAGAGCAGAGTGCCTAGCAGCAGAGCGTCGGCGAAAATTATTGTTAAGCGAGCCTGGGTTGTTTCGAACGCACACCATCCGCGCGCATTAAGCGCACGCGCGCGTGTTATGTTAACCGGCCCGACGGTCGTGTAAGAAAAAGTAAAATCGACTTAGATAATACCGCCGATACCGCGTAATTCGCGGATGCCGGATGATCGTCGTGTTTAATATATCCCGAGCAGATCTCGTAATTAGCAGCGAATTTCTACAACACTTCACGCGTATACGCTCTTTATCCATCGCAAACGTTGAAATGACTTTATCACCGCGGCTGCGAGCACCTGTTCGCTTTATTAATTTGTAGCACCGCGCAAATTACAGCCTGCGCGCGAATATCCCGCAGACGGTGCATAACAAACGTCGACCCTTTGCCGTGCATTCCGCATCAAAGCAGCCTGCCCGGCCTTATGCAATTATGCGAGATTCATCGCAAATCGTTTTTCAATTGCTCCGCAGCTAATTGGGATCTTCACCACCGTTCGAGGACAGTGTCTCTCTCTCTCTCTCTCTCTCTCTTTCTCTGTACCCCTCATTGACGCAGGAGCGGGTAAATAAAAGACGACAAACCGGTCGGGTTACAAGGATTTCGAAACCTCGAAGAAAGCCCGTTTTAATCGGGATACCGAGGTCTCGCGGTGTGGCGGCCTTGCTTGCACGTTAGTTTGTCGCCGACCAAGACGGGGGTGAGTGGCCGAGGTGCCACGGGCGACTTTCCTAAGAGAACAGCGGACGTGCACTTGTACTCGTGCATGTGCGCCAGTTGCGACCACTTTCCTGCGATAATCCTCGCGCGAATATCGCTGGCGCTGGAACAATGCGGACGTTTTCTCCCAACCTTGCTGGAGGCCTCATTGTGCGACGCTTCATTTGCGCCTGATGCACGAATGAAGGGTCAATAATTATCGCGGGGCCGCTATTATTCGAAAGCGTGGCAAAGTTTCTTCGCTCCGCGAACAATCGTAATCGTCCGGGTGGGAAAGTACGTACTCGCGTCACCGCCCCAATCGAAACTGTCTTCTCCCGTCCGTTGGACCCAAGCTAAGGCTGCGTTCGCAAGCGTCAAGAATACGCTTACATGCAGGAGGATTCGTTCCAAATATTTGAAGTAACCCGCGGCGCGGAATCGATTTGCGAAGAGCAGGACGAAAGTGAACGACCTCCGGAAAGTTGCCGCTTTTTACGCCGCGCCCGGAGACGAGGAACTTGTAGAGAAAGCTTCGGCGAATAAGCTCGACGAGGCACTTTAGCCGAAGCGAGAAACTGCGAGGGCGTCGGTGTTATTCCGCGGGCAAGATTTCCTTGTAAAATTGATTCGAGCTAATTCCCCGACCGCGTAGCGATCAAAAATTTCTAGAAAAGCTCTCCTTCATCGGCTCAAGGTAATGGTTCTTGCTTCTTCGAACTAAGCATTTTAATGAAAAATCAAATTCCAACCCCCCTCCCCAAAAAAGGAAGAAGCAGCATTATTACGGTTTCCTGGAACGTTGGTGTAACTAAACGCTTGAGCCTCCGAACGTGTTCCGTCTTTCCGTTACATCTCTTCCCTCAAGTTCGTCCGTTCCCTCGCGCATACCGTTTCACACCCAGCAACACGCGTCCGTTCCGTTAACTAGGAAAAACGTGGCGGCGTCCGCGTCGGTGGTATATACATTTAACGAAAGCGAGCGTGCCCACCGCGCTGGCATGCTTTCTGCACTTTCAATGACGCGTTCCACGGCTACACGCGTCCGCGTGCAGCGCGGCGAATGCAACCGAATCGCAATAACCTTAAGCGAGTCCTGTCTCTTTCTCCCTCTCACCCGCCTGCTCCGTCATCGTTCGATGACAATTCTATATACGCCGGGGTGTTTAGAAATAGTTATTGCGCACACCCCGATTGCGCTCGACTTTCGCATTGCGACGACGACTTGGACGACGCCATTTACACGTGCTCATCTGCCGTCGGTTACTTGTTTACATAAACAATCATCGGACCGACTCGTGGCGAGGGGAATGGAAGTTACTGTATGCCAGGCTAGCCAGTGGCTGTTGAGACAGAGGAGACTGTTGCACCGAATGCAGATGGCAACGCACGCAACGCACGTCCCGTCGCGTCCTTGAAATTCCAAATCGGCCCACCGTGCGCGCGACGTACCGTCATTATGCATACGATCTATGTAAATCGAATGCGCCGAAACAACGGCGCGCGCGCTTTTAGTCGGAGATCGAGAATCGAGACTCGACAATCCTCGCCGCTTAATGCACCGCGATATGTTTGTTTGGACTATGTACATACGTCGCGCCCAGTTCCCATTTTTAATCGAACCTTGTCAATTTCGGTGGCTAGGCATCCGGAGTGGGTGCTTTGTTTCATCTCGTTCCGGCAGTAAAGAGGCAACGTTCGCGTATGAATAAAGCATCTCACTGGTCCGAATATATATCGTGTTTTGACAAGCAGATATGTACACGCACACGTCGTACGTACATTTACGTTTCATAACTATGCAGTATTTCAGGCAGGCGCAGGTATATAAATTTGTAGATGCATTAAACATGGAAACTCGTAAATGCTGCAATCAACGGACTTGCAGACGCATGCGAAACCGCGGCTGCGGAGCGAGGAAGAGAGAAGTACGTAAACACAGATCAACGTAGCCCGGAGGTATCAATTCTAATTGGGGACCCTGGTGTCAGTGCAAATTTGCAGCCCACTCGACAGCTATCCGAGCGCGGGCCATATTTTTGCGCGAGCACGGTCGTTTAATCGGGTGATCGTTATCGGCTCCCACCGCCCAAAACTGCCGGCCACGATCCGCACCGAGCAGTAACATACATACTTGGGGAAAGGTGCCGCCAGGACATACGATCTTCCGACGTTCAAGTCGAAAGAAGGAAATTCTAAGTCCGCTAAGTGGCTGAGAAATACGCGTAACAAGTTCCTTATTACCTAACGCCTCTCATGAACGAGAGGCTCACAAGCACTAATCCTTCCCCTTTCTCATCTCTCTGCCCCTCCTTTCCTGCTGCTCCACGATCAATTTCATTGATGAGAAAAACGAAGAAAACTGTGCATTCCGCCTCGTTCCAGGCGTGAATGGCCCTTGTCTCGTAATAATTCGAGGTGAAGCAGCGCGCGCGCGCGCGCGGCGTTCGACGGGGCTGGGTTAACAAAGTTGCATAAAAAGTGAAGGTGACCGGCGGTGATTCATGGGGGCTGATGCCCTCGTTGTCTGGCATTCGGTTTACGAAGGAGAGGGCGGAGGTGGAGCAGGAGACGGCGGAGGGTCCTTGTCAGGCCGGCCGCGGCCGGTCCGGTCGGGCTCGCTTTGGGCTTTGTTTTGGACGTGTGTCCCGCCAATCGGTCGCGATTCTCAATATATCCACCGACATCTTGTTACAAGGCGACCGCCGCACCGGTGGACAGCCTCGCGAGTCGTTTCGAAATCCAATCAGCGTAAATCATTTCGTCTTCACCCCCCCCCCCCCTTCTTTTTTCATCTTCTTGTTTTGCGAATACCGAGAAGCGGATCGTTATGTCAGTGCGCGCGGTGGCAGAAGAAGCGATTCGTATTAGACGGTAATGGCGCGTCGGTGCGGCACCGCACACACACGCACGATCATCATTCCTCGCCGCGCGCAGCCGGCGCGAGCGGGACAAAAATCGTACTTGCTACCCCGCACGCCCGTCGGTCATCGTAAATAACCGGCGCATCCGCGTACTGCGTACGCGCCGTGACCATTGTATTGACATTGAAAAAACAAGATACGAAAAATCTTCCGCCCTGCGTTCTCTCGTTCGCGATGATCAACCTCGTGCACGCGCATCACTCCAAATGCGATCAACGTTCTGATCAGATGTTACCGAAAATTCGCTGCCTAAATGCAGTTCGCGACGAAGGATCCTCGGGCCTGAGTCAACGGACGATAACGGGCGTGCGATGCGTCGAGGTCGAGACTGTCGAGAGTGGCGGAAGCGGGGATCGATAGTCATCGCGCGCGTATCGGTGCAGCGCAAGAAAGAAGGCACGAAACAAGTGCTCGACGTCGCTGCGCGACGCAATCTAATGGTACGCGCGGCCCGCTGCGTCGCTCGCCCCGAGACGTGAAAGATCTGACGCGCGGCGCTGCACCTCGTGGTGGGGCCGGTCTGTGTCTGTGGTGGGAGGCTGTCGTGAGCGTGGAAGGGAGCGAGGGGAAGCGCTGATCGCGAGGAGGGGAACTCTGACGCAGAAGCGCCCCGGCAGCCGGGCCGGGTGGGGAGTGCACATAAACCGAGTATAAACCAGGCATAAACTTCCCCCGGCGGGTGGACGGATTCTCCCCACCCCGCGACGCCGTTCGAACGCACACATCTTCCTCCCCGGCTCACCCACGCGCTCACACCGACGCCCCGCCGAGGCATGAACGCTCGCTTACGCCAGGAGACACGATCGTGTACGCACGGACACACGTAACCGCGTCAGCCTTCTCGCATCAAACTCCAAGCCAGACGACATTGGGGCCAAGACAGCAGTCGCGAGTCTCACGCAGCACGCAGTCAGTTTGCAGCCCGGCATCGTGGAGAGCAGACGTGTGCGTCTACTGTTGCTCCGCAGCTCGTCCACACGCACTTCTTGCGGCTACATAATATCGTCTCTCGTACGTGAGAGTAGAAACGGTGTGACACGGATCCGTGGCACGGGTCGGACGTCACCTGTCCCGAGACTACTACTAAGTTCAAGTTCAGCGACGGGAGAGTTTTCCGCGGCGACGAGCGCGCTCGCCCGTCCTACGCACGCATTTCTTCGCCTGGCACCCCTGCTGCGCGCACTACGGCCACAGGGACCAGCGAGCCGAAATCGTCGAGTGTGTCTGTCTTCTTCGACGGTCTCGTGTTCCGCGACGTCGGGCGACCCCGAGAGTGCAACCCCGCTCGCGCTGGAATAACAATTTGTTTTTTTTGTCGAGCCCTCGCTACTTTCTGTGTGATTCTTGTTCGCGGCCGAGAGGAAACCGAGGAGAAACATTTGGAGGAGATCGTGATACCCGTGTCGCGCGTTCTTTCTCATTACGACAGGGAGGCATTCGACGTTATGTCGGTGACTCTCGTTACGACGGCGGTTCGACGAACGGAATACTGCAGTCTCACCGAGTGACTCCGGTGCTCGCGGAAAACTATATTTGACTGTTCGACGATCGACGAGTGCGTCTCGCTGACCAACACACACTCCTCAGGGTATATATCCTTAGACGGCAAAGTGGATCATAGTTCCGTCGTACGGTCGTGCACAAGAGAATCTTTCAAAATTGGTGAGTACTGCATACGATGCGCGAATACACGGTTTTTGCCTGCGGCCGATCGAAATGCGCGACGACATCCGCCGCGCGACAGCCTGGTGAAATTATTCACGTGCTGCTGCTTCACCGGGATCGACAGTTGAATGTGTCATGACGATCGGAAGATCGTTAACGGAACTTGGATCGATGTCACGCGTCGCATCGGCGACGAACGGTGCGAAACGTCGAATTTTTCACGTGCCACAGTAATCGACTTTAATGTCTTCTTTCGAGAAGAACGACGGTTGTCGTTAGACGAGAATTCCATTAGATAAAAGCGTGCGTGCCGCACGGGTCTAGATTTTTTCCTTCTTGACTGATCGGTCGTGGGAGAGAGAGGCTTCTTTCGAGCGTCGATTTTTCACCGTCCCGATCTACGTCCCTTCGAGATACGATCCGGCGTGCCGAGGGAAAATTTTCCCAAATATTATGCGGGCGGAACAGGTTCTTACCTAACGGACGCGAACGACTGCTCGTGCTGACTAAGAATGAAATCTTGCACCGGCGAGACACGACATTTGGGAATGGTGTGTGAGCCAGGTACATATTACGGACTACCTGCCAGTCGCATACTTGCCGATTGCCTTCGGGCGCGAGTCAACATAATCGTAATCGAGGCGCAGTGTCGTGCCCAATAAAGACCCTGTGCAACGTCTCATTTTGTGCATACGTGTATCAGTGCTTCACCACGAACGCTGTTCGGCCCGGCCGCGGGCGGTATATACGTACCGAGAGAGAGACACCACCACGACCCTGAAAGTCTCGGAGCCTTCGACCTTCGAAACATTTGAGTGACGCAACGCGCTCGCTTCGATTCGTAGGCACAATAAACTCGTGCATCCATTGTTTCGCGCCGCTCATCGATCTCGGTGCATATCTTATCTCCACCCTCCACTTTCGAACAATGTCTGAATCATGAGCTCGACTGTCAGAGGGATAATTTATTCTCGGAACCGCGACTAAATCAAGCCGCCCCGCGTGCGTGCGTGTGCGTCTCTCGTCGTGTGCGGACTTCGCCGAAGGGAGGACGATTAATTTTCAGCTTCCGATCCGCGGCTGACTTGATCAATGAGAGAGAAGAGCTAACGGGCTCCGAAGTTAGCCACGACGACTAACAAAATCTCAGCGGCGAAGTGAGAACGCGACACGGCCGCGACAGTTGCGTCACTCCGTGGACGATTTGGCCAGCGCGAGTTATCAAACATCATCATATGCCTCGTTCACGTTCCTTATCGATTACTCGCGCGCGGGCGCGCGCGAGTCGTTACAGTTTACATTTACACGGTACGCGCGCCTACGACTAATCCGCCGACAGCTACTCGACCCTATTTCAAAATCCAACCTCGCCCAATCGCGCCCCGCGATCTCGTGGACCGTAATCTAGATCGGTCTACGATCCTCTCCCACGCGAGCCGCGACGAAATACATTTTGCGTCATTTCCCGTCGTACGCGCGCGCGCGAGCCTAAACGCGCAAGATGAACGGTTTGAAAGTGGTGCAAGAGTCCGCTATTGGTCAATCGGCTTGGCGGCAACTCTCCACGTGGCCCGAGCGGCAAGGCGAGCGAACAAGAGCGATCGATCGTGATCCTCGCTTGAAACGGGAACTCTCTGTCGCCTTTCCCCCTCCCCGGCTTAATGCCTTACTCCTTCTCCGTTCCACCGCTTCCACCCTCCCCCTGTTCACTCCATCGATCCCTCTCTACTACACGACGCCTACCACTGCCGTCTCTATCGCGCGCACATGCTCAAAAGTGGGCCACGGCCTAATTTGCAGAACTCTCTTAGCCTCGTCGGAGTATAAACCGTGTGTGCAATAAACCTCGCGGACTCGAGAACGAAGGGCACGCACGTGCACGAGAAGCGAGAACGAGCGAGCGACGAAAATTAATCAAGAAGGAAACGTCTCTCTCTCTCTCTTATCTCGTGCTGTCGTGTACTAACTTTGTTTCTGATTGACGACATTGTTGAAAAAAAAAGACGGTTGAACAGACACAAAGGGTCGCGCTCCGCTGGCTCGTCCTTGCAAAAAAGGATGTAGATGCTGTGAATGAAGTGACGAGAGAGAGAGAGAGAATGAATTTAAGCGACTGGCCGAGATACGATAACAGTATGCAGAACAAATTTTCCATTTCAGTCCGGCATTACTTCTGCGCGAACTGTGTTACACACGTGGAGAGATAGGTAGACAGGCTGAGTTAATAGATTATAGAGGATAGTCAATGGGCAACGAGTTGACATCGATGCCTTTGTGACGCACGCGCTCGTACTAAGAACTGTGTTTATTATCGCGATCCTATCCGGTCTGCATTGTTTGATGTCATATTAATCCGGATTAACGGCATATCTGCTGCCTGGGGAAATGCATGACGCGCGGGTATTATGTACGCGCGAGCGCGCATACCTATGTATATATTACGAGGGATTACAAGTGCCACTTCTCAGCGATAGTGACGATTTCTTACGCGACTTGTATGGCTGCACGAATAAGGAACGTTATCTGCCCTCTCTTTCTCACTTCAACTTTCGCGCATGCCGGACACGAATGCCCACGTTTTCATATCCCACCCTCGAGCCATCAGCTCACGGATCAACACTCATCGTTACGTCAGCCAATCGAACGCGTTCAACGGAGCGAACGGCCTCGCGAAAATCTACTGACTCACTTTTCGCGAATTAACGAATATGCTCGCAGTCGAGCGCGAGAGGTACTCGATCGGCACGCGTCAACGACATTTCGAGCGCCTCGATAGGCATCCGTTTAATTTAAATCTCGTTATACCCATCGTGCCCCCTGCCGCCGGAGTGTCCTCGCGCTCGGTCACTCGAATTAAATATAAACGGACCACTGCATTTCTGTGGCCGTTCACCACGCGACGGCTCGCTCGTCGGCGTTCTTCTCGTTCGGTGTCGGCGCAATCGTTACAATCGGGCCTATCGCGTACTTTATCAATCATATTAGCAAATATCACTCTCTTGTTATTCCTGATGACCTTTTGCACGTTTCTGTTATGCAACGAAGGTGAATGGTCTAATACAACCGCGGCGCGGCGCGGCGCGCGTTGCACGTGTTGGAGTCACGTGGCGAGAGCGGAGCACAACACACAACACACGGTCGGGCCCGCTCTGTGCGCGAATTGCGCGAGCATTCGTATGCCGTGCACTTGCGGTTGCATCACCCGTCGCATTATTCCTTAGGCTGCCCTCACACCGTCGCGTTCGCCAGCTCCGAATCGACCTCTCCGCCGTCTGTTCCGCTCCCATTTTCTCTGCCCACTCGCAACGGCCGTCGCCCTCGTAACCCTGACGGTCGACGAGAAACAAAGTGAGGAGCGAGGATGAAAAAAAAAATAAAGAAAAAAAATACCCCTTTCTTTTACCCTCTTCTTCGCGGGCCCTGCCGCTGGCTTCTCACGTGTGCATTATGTAACGTAGGGGATAAATGCTTTCGCGGAATCGCCTTCCACGTTATCCGAGGTCACGTGCTGCAGGGACATTACGACGGTTATGTACGTAAATCTCACGTGGGCACGGAACGTCGAGAGAGTTCTAGAGGCGCGCGCGCCCGAAGCCTTCACGAGATGCGCCATAGGACACACGAGACTCCATTGTAAATTGAGATTTCAGATAAAGAACAATGAGCGAACGACGTTAGTGGTTCTGCAATGTTTTATGCGCGAGGGAGGGGGAGGGTCCTGGGCTTCTGGATGGGAGAGCTCACTTTTCTTTCATCCATTTATCCACACTACTGTCTCTCCTTCTGATACTCGTCGTTGTTCCAAATTATATCAACTTCACCGCGTGACGCATGGTTATGCAACGTTAAAAGCGTGTGTGTAACGGCACGTATTATATTGTACAAACCGCGCACCCCACCTATCTCTTGCTCTCTCTCTCTCTCTTTCTCTCTGCCTGCCTTGTTCCCTCCCTTTGCTCTCCAATCTCTTTGTCGTGTCTTCCGTTTTCTCGCTCGCGCTCATTATATCTCGGCTCTTCGACTCTCGCCGTCTCTCTCTTTCTCTCCCTCTCTTATCAACATCTTACAGACGCGACCGTTATCCGTCCCATTACCCTGGAAATGGACACGCGAGTCACCGAATTCCTCGTGCTCACCGTCGTGTCGATTGCCTCTGGACATCACCGGCCGAACGTCCGGGTCTGAATGTGGATCTCCCGCTGTGCGCCAGTTCGCGCGCGCGCGCGCGCATTGAATTCCCGCGACGATGGTGATTTAAGGTGCGGAGGAGAGCAACTTGCGCGAGAATTTGCACGCGACGCTCGCCGACAGTCGAATTGTCACGTAGCAGCAGATACACGAACGCCGCCCCCCTAACGCTATATCGCGCGTGAAGATAACGAGAAAGAAGTCGTTCCTAGTAAATCATAGGAAACACTTTTCACAGAGCTTGTAAGCTAGGAGGTATGCAAAGCGGTCGAGGAATTTGAACGACGCGAACTATGAGCCTTTTATGATTCACGTTGCGCATTGCGTCGCCAACGTCCGGTCATCCGTCGTTCGACTTTTTTTCGATTGCCTTTACAAAGAGCACGTTCGATGTGTCGTTCTTCTCTCGCCAAGGAAATTCATTCGCGGCCCGACTGATCCGAAAATTAGACTGTACTATAATAACGAACGGTACGTCTCGTGTTGTCGCGTGCAACGATCGCGTCTCTGCCGTAAACGGTAATTCTCCTTTCTCGCAGTACAATGGTGTCAACAGTACTGGTTCTTCGCGCAACTCGATCGCAGCGGTGCAAAACGAAGCAGAGAGAGAGAGAGAGAAAAACGCAAAAACAGGTGCGCGACGTGCGAGAGGCCGGGGTCGAAAAAGGTTGCGGTGCGTCGAACCTAATTGTGAGTACGAGTGTATAAGTATAAAGGCACGTGCACAATGCCATGCCCACTCGATACCGCTGCCCGACGCTGTGCTGCTGTTCGCTACTGGCCGTGCGTGTTACGATTGCGGTCAGCGCTCACGTAACAGCAAGTACTGATACCGTTATCGGCCCGACAGAGGCATTTCGAACCGGTCTCGGATTTCGTTTCCCGCTCATTATGCAATTGGTCCGCGATAACACGACCGCCAACTGAATATTAAAAAAAGAGAGAGAGAAAAAATAATGGTAGTAAAAAGGCCAGGAGCCACGGGAAGCGGCGGCATAGAATGCGTCTACGGCTTTTACGCGCGTACGATACAATTGCCCAGGGGGTTGTTTTATTTAGCGCGCAGGTGTCGGATTTGGAGAAGCACACAACTACGTTAGGCGGCTTCGTTGGCAAATTTTTCGACGCCGACGCGCGCGACGCTCGAGAATTCGGAACGTCGCCCCTTCGTGTGATTCAAATTGTAAGTTGGGTAGATTTGCGCCGAAAGGGTTATCAGAGTTTATTATGAGAACGCGTTGTCGAAGGCCCGATTGCGTTGTCTCGTTGAGAGAGAACGAGATAATCCTAATCAGTGACTAATTTCGCGTTCGTGGTATGAGAGAAAAAAAAATTCCCGGTTCCTCTTTCCTGTATCGCGCGCGCGCGCGCATGCTTCTCCTTTTTTTTTGTTCGTTCCACTGGCCGGCTGAATGTGTGCACGCGACCCGCCGCTCAGTTACGCGGAATGTCGTGCGAATAAGCTTCTAAGAAAGCAGGGAGCTAGCTCGCTCGTTACGTGTTCTTAGCGGAAGCTTCTTCCCCGAAGAACTTCCGAAACGAGACGTCGTGTAGGTTACAAGCGTAACTGCAGAAATACATTCGTAAAAAAAAACAGCACTGATATACATCACACTCTCCATGCTTAATATGAAACGTCTCGGTTGAATAGCATAAATATAATACGAATTTGTTTCTCATGAACTAAAGCCATTACGATTTAAACTACGATTTGAACGTTCATAAAAAGCATTCGGAGTTAAAGGGGCAAGAACGATTTCGGCTTCACGTAGTAGAATCGTTCCGTGCGTGCGCGTGATATTCCGGGGAAAAAATGCTAGGCATATCGACGCAAATGAGACCGACCATGCGGCCACGTGTTACGGAGTGGTAAGATTGCGTAATCGTGTGACGATACACGTGGGCATGACAGCGACGCTCGTGTCTCTCCGCACGTTTGCCGACGCTTGTTTGACTTTTCGATAATTGAACGCTCGTCATCCTACGGATAGGATACTCTATTCAGTCTGTTCTATAATGTCTACAGCAGTGTGGTCACGGTGGGGCCCCTCACGCGGCTGCTTCCACCTCCACTAGCTGGACGCAACACCGACCCCCTTCCCCTCCCCCCATATACCCTACCGGCTCAGCGCAAGCGATCATGTGACGCACTCAGCGTCGTCCGTCACCATAACAACGGGTAGTCGGGTGGGGACTCGAAATCGCACCTAGGTGCGGATCTTGGACCACACTGGTCTACAGGATCCTCCATTCGCTCTCCATCGTAATCACTAATAAGACATGCTTCGAATAAAATACTAGTTCACCATCGGTACGCTCATTCAACGGCTAACAGTGTATGTTGAGTCTACAGACTATTTTTGGCTCAGTAAATAATATACAATCACAGCGCCGATTTTGCATGTTGAACGCGAATCCCGCCCCGAGACGAACGTACAATATCGCCACATTTGATCCCGTACTTTTATTTCATTTTCGCAACGTAGTTCTTTTTCGTATCACGCAGCATTCTTATCTGTCGTAAATATTTAGAGCGCCACACTCTGTCGTCGCCGCTATTATCGTTACTACGCCACGAGCCCGCGATCCTTTCCACACACTGTATGGCTTTTTAATTAGCGCGAGCGCGGGTGCGTTTTTCTGCTCGCTTTATCTTCCCGCGGGTTCCTGCACCGTGACCGTTGTTTTACGCGCGCGTTCTCCCATTACGTCGGGCCCGTCGCGCAGTGTCGTTTCTTCTCAATATTATGCAAATACCCCGCGCTAGTCAGTCAGCAGTCAACCTGATGCCGTCCGGCGTGTTGTCGCTCCGTTATACCCCATTTGTCCAAGTGCAAGAAACGTCGTACTTCCTACGCCCGTATCGTACGAAACATAGCCCTCGCCGTACAAACAGTTTTCCTGATACGCATCATTTGGCCGGGCTATTAGTAGATAAACCCACTATTACATAGTCGCGTCGTGCGCCACGTAACCGCCTCTTTCCTCGTACCCGTCGCTGGAAGACTCTCAAAAGTTCTCTGCGCCCTCCCCTGTTTACCTCGGCCGGCGCGTCCGTAAATAACAACGGGCATCGCTCTTATCTCATCGCAACGCCGGCTCTCTCGTCTGCCCTCCTTTGTCGCCCGCGGAATAATGCACAACCCGCTCCTCGCCTCCGGACCACTCGGGCGCAAAAACTTACGCCACCGATCGCGGATGGCGCAATCTCGTCCGCGCGATACAAAAGTACCGCCGCGCAGTTGCGCGCTTCCAGATTACGCCTCTGAAACTTCCAGCCGCCGGAGAACGGGGGGAAAGAGAGAGGCTTGGGGGAAAAAAACAAAAGCACGCGCGCGGACAGTGCGAGTGAATCACAGGCGAGCGCGTAACAGGGTCAACTTTTTTCGCAATCTCTTTTGACAAGTCATTGTTGCGTCGACGATGCGCGCGGCGTCAACATCAACACCTGTCCGGCTTTTCCGATCGCGCTGTAAGCGTTGTTGAGTTGGAGAAATAATCGGGACGCGTGGCCGATCGCGAGTTCCCGTCGTGTTAATTGGCGAATTCGTCGGGACGCGCGTTCCTTCATCGTCTTACCGAGCCTACCCTCTCGTCCGTCCGCACCTGGGACGTAACTCGATCTTCGAACGGATCCACACGCGTTACGGATGCCGCGACGATAAGAAACGATGTTAGCGCGTGGGTTACGTAACGACGAAACGAACGACGCGGAATTTCACGCTCGCGCCTCTCGACTCTCGACTCGCCTTCCTCCTTCGTTCCGACCACGGCGAAGTCCAACGTTTGCGAGCGCGATTATATACGCGCGGAACACCGACGGGCCGACGATGCTCTGACTATGCGAAAATTGACCAATCGATCTGCGCCGGCGAAGCTTCCTAAATCCGTTGCCGTTGCTTCTCTTATACCCCGCGCGTCACGAGCGAGGAATTGTGACACGATGTCGTGGAGTGTGTGCGTGTGTGTGTTATATGCGCGCTTGCTTCCATTGTACGATGTCTATCTTGAATATCTATCTCCATCGCGCGTTCTACGCGTTATATTATGGAACTGAAATAGCACGCTGATAAATAATGTAATGGACTCAACTCTATTATGTCATAACTTCCTTGTATACTAACGAGCGCGAACGTCAAACCTGAACCCTTTTATATGTCCGAACAATAGCTTCCGCGTGTGGAATCGTCGGGCTCAAGCACACGGACTGTCTGTCACGTTCGTTGGAATTGCGTCGGCGGTCGGTAGAGAAGGCGCCGTATTAATAAGAAGAGAGTGAGGGAAAAGTTCATCTCGACGATGACACCGAGCGGAGAAAATGTTTCGCGATGAGTCGCGGAAGGAAGGTGAAACGTGAATCCCCCGCTCGCAATACGCACGCACCACGTACTTACTGCCGCGTACGTCACGAGCCGCGTGGCCTGCTGACTGGCCACACGCCTGAGTTTCCGCATGCGTCACGTACGATGTAAAATCCTGCCATCTGGGGACCCGGCGATCGCGGACAGTCGGGATCGATCGATCGAGAAATTCATTGACAAACACTTGTTTTTCTGCGCATCGAGAACGGATTAATGAGAATGCGCATGTCGCAACGATTAAAGCGTCAGCTTCCTCGCCATTCGTCGTGCCCCTAATTAAGCTTTCTTGCCCGTCCACTTTGTACGATGGACAGAACGTGAACTTTTTTTCTTTCTTTTAATTCGATCACGTTCGTTCCGCAGTGGCGTTGCGTCAGTCTGACGTCGACGACGAGTCTGCTAACGATAACGTTTCGCATTCCGCGAAACTCAGGCGTACTTGGAACAAAAGAGGGCGTGAGGAAGGCGTTGAACGAATCAATTACACCGATTGCCTCCGGCATCTGATTATTTGGAACGCGACGCCAGTCGGCGGCGGGTCGCGTAGTTTCCGCGAAGCTGAATGACACTTCGCGTCGACCTGCAGATAACGCTTACGATCGGAGAAAAAACCGAATTAATTGTAGACGTTGCAGCAGTGCCAGCACGACGAACGCCCGCGTAGTTGTGCGCGGTAAACAGAATTTCCTAGTACATTACGCGATTTCGCGAAAACAATCGGCTACGTGACGTTTACCCGTTTAAACGCTCGCTCCTGCCCCGTTGAAACGTGTAACTCTCATGTTAATCCGTAACTTTCCTCTCTGTAACTACGCGCACGCACCTCCCTCTTAATTAGCCTGCAATTTCGAAGTCGAAGGGGGCGACAACCTTGCCGCTTGCTACACTCCTGGTACACA
Source organism: Priocnemis perturbator (assembly GCA_963942575.1). Lineage (NCBI taxonomy): Eukaryota > Metazoa > Arthropoda > Insecta > Hymenoptera > Pompilidae > Priocnemis > Priocnemis perturbator. The sequence goes on along the minus strand of OZ012644.1, from coordinate 14,839,256 downwards.
CGACGAGACACGCGCGCATGTATGTGTGTGCACTTACGTGCGCGCGACACGGGAACATTAACGTTCTGTGTGTGTTAGTGCGTACGAGTAATATGCACGGGTAGCAACGTATAATGGCTAAATATGACTCATCGGGTTCGTGTGTACGTGGAGTTGCATTAGGTGATTCAATTCTTTGAAACGGGGTAGACGGTCGGTTACCCTCGACACGACAGAGATAGAGCGCGCGCGCGAGGGGTTCAAGAAGCGGGTAGAGAAACGATGGGGAGAGAGAACGCGCACCGTCAATTAAATACTCGAGCGGACTCTCTTGGTACACGAGCGAACGACGTTGACCGCCGCTCTTTTGATCACTCGCGAAGGCGCCAGACCATGACCGATGCTGTCTGCAAATAAAATTTCAACTATAATCCGCGCTTCGTCCTATCCCGAAAGACGCAGTACGATCTTGGCGATCGAGCGTAAGACGAAGAAGTAAGAACGAACGGGGGCGCCATTTCGTTTTTGGATCTCGTCCATCGATCTATATACATATACGTTTCTTAACTGCCCCGAACGCCCCATATTCCGAAACATAGGACGCGGCTGAGTTTCGTTATACAAAACATTTTCGCGTGGGCGGTCTGAACAAAAATCAGTAGATCGATACAGCCCCCTCTCGCCCGTTCTGCTCGGTGCGATTACATGACTCACACGTGAGCGAGCGAGGCATGTAGCTCGCGGCTGGAATTCCAGGAGGTTGCTCAATTTCGACGGCGTTGTTTCGTGTCCCGATAATTCAGTGGCCGTGACGCGCGACCATATTCCGGCGACCGCGATTAATTGTAAGCGACTTCTGAATCCTGAAGGGGTGACGGGGAAGGGGGGAGGGGGAAACGAATTGCGCGTCTTCCCTCGTCACCGATATATCCGGAATAGTTGCGCGATGATATCTGAACTCATTGTCTCGTACGGCAAACTCGCTTGGTCGAGCAAAGAAATTGCGTTGTTGTTTGAAGAACACACGCAAAATATCGTTGGCGAGGCGGGCGCGAAATCGAGGAGCAATGTGTCCCGATTGCCAAGGTGCTTTAACATTGTTTACCACGCCGGACACGTACCATGTATTGAGCACGTGTATAAACGAATACGTATACTTATTATTGTAGAATCATAGCCGAGCGTATCGCTCAACTACCGAAGCACGCGTTATCAAAGCATGAGTTAATGTTAATACGTGAGAGCGCGGCGAGACAGTGGAAGCATGTTTCATGAGAGAGCAACTCTCTTCAAACACGTGATTAGGAGATTTATGCAAGTCGAACGTATTTACGCGTGCGGTTTCCGATACGCTGCACGTGAGCACACGACTACGTTACATACGCACACGCCGACACGTGAATACAATTGTCTATACACGCCCCCATCTAAAACTCTATACAAGCGCAGCTAGTGTGTGACCCCTCTTAAACAACGGCCCTGATTGTTAGTAAAATAAATCGCTTTGATTTCCTGTATCATGTCTTATAAATAGACGATCATAAACGACTTTATAATCACTCAAAAAGAGACTGTTTACTTGTACGAGTCGGACACGTATGTATCTATTTGTTTATGACTAAAATGCGCCACTGACATTCGCTGCCAGGGAGCGCTCGAAAAGGCACGTGGCGAAAGCAATGCGCGTGTGCAAGCGGTGCAACGAGCTACGCTTACATAACGCTCTTAGCGCGTGTCCGGAGTTGAACTTCTATCGCGTACTATGCTTCTTCCATCTCTCTCTCTCTTTCTCTCTTTCTCTCTCTTCTCTTCTACTGCTTTGCTCGAGTCGTCTGAATGTATCCACGTTCTGTACCTCTACACGTCTATACGTGTCTATCTACCTACTCGTGTCTGCCCTCTGTTTTTGTCATCTCTAACTCTATTTGTCCGACTCCTCTCCGACAACATTTACCCGCGTCCTCCCTAACCTCATCATCCCCCCCACTCCGCGCCGTCCCTATTTCCACGGCTGTTTTTCAAATACGCCCGCAGGCCCTCCGCTTTCATGCAGATTGAACGAATGTAAAGCGAAACCGTGCATAGTTAATTCCTGATGCTTACCTCGTCGTATCAGGAAGTACGCATAAATGGCCGCGCCGCATATCGTAGCGAGGAGTGCGGGGCATGCAACCGATCCTTCTCCGAGTCTCCGGCGCTTTGCGTGAAGTGCAGACTCGTCAGGTAAAAACGTTCCCAGTCTCGATCCTATCCCACGCACCTCGATCGCTTCCCAGGCGAGATCGAATTAATGCCTCCCGCATGACATGCCGGCCGCTTTAATAATTTGTTTGCTAAATATGACTACGCCCGACGAGCGGCGACCCGTGTAGTCCGACCGTTGCGCGTACCCATTTAATTAAGCAAGATCGAGTAATGACGCGCGCAACGTCGGAGGACCGGACCGGTCGCTCGAATAGGGATGCAACCATTTATTTTATCGTCATTAATTGAAAGTGGTCCCACGAAGGGTAACGCGCGAGTAGCGTGCCGCCGCTACTGGCGAGCTTGCTAAACCGAGTTCACTGACACCTTCGACCTTGACGAGACGTCGCGACCTTACTCAAGGCTATTTTGCAACTTCTCTCGTACACCGCCTCCCCCTCCACCCCCTCTTCTTCTTTCTCGTTGTCGTGCACGCCTTGGCAGTGCGGGCACGTCTTTCGATCTCTTGGAATTCCTCACCTTTGGCCACGATGCCGTTTTTTCGTCCCTCTTCCCCGCACTCTCTCTCTCTTTCTCTCTCTCTCTCTTTTCTCTCTTTCAAGCTTTCGAGCCCACCGCGCTTTCGGCATCGTTCGCATGACCTCTGTGCCTTCCATCTTTCTCCGTTTCCGCTCGTCGTGCCCTCCCTGGCATCTCTCGCTCCGTCTCACGCGTGTATAATCTGTCGAACCACACCTACTTGCGCGGGTCACCGCCAACGATCGTCCTCGGCTCACCGAAATACGCGCGTATCTTTACGACGCTCCTGGCATCAGAATTAGTGTTATAAAGCGAGCGAACTTCTTCGCCGTGCAAACATAGTGTATAAGGCAATGATCTTCGCGCGTGCCTAGTGAATATAAATAGAGGAGCCAAGCTCGTTCTGGTACTCGACGTACAAGCGTAACGTCGAGTGATTTCGGAGTCGATGTGCGTTCTTACGCTACGCCGAGACAGATGAGTAATGGGCTTGTAAATATTTGCGAAGCAGTGCCTGGCGGACAGATACAGAGAATAGATGAAAAGTGTGCCTCCGCTGTTAAGCACGTCCTCTGAGAGGCGTTTACGTAATGCTAGAGGCACGCCGGTGCATGGAAATGTTTACCATTATCGTGGCCGCTGCAATGTCACATTATCGCCCGCGGGAATTGTTTGCTCCCGTAACACCTGTGACGCGTCGCTTTTTGTAGCACTTGAATTTCCAAGGCAATAACAGCTTTGCTATCAGAAGCCTCGTATTGTGAATCTTTCGGTAAATCTTGAGATCGTCAGGACCGCTGCCGCGCCCTGGCACGTAGAGACGGAGGTTCCTCCTTATACGTAAACGTAGTTCGTGAAATGTAAACGATGACGTCTCGACTCTGACACATCAGAAATATACCTTTCGATTCATCCGTGATAGGGAGTAGAGAAGATTTCCTTCTCCCTTCGGCGTAGTCTGTTTCACGTGAGAGACGAGCATCAATCAGTCACGATCGACCACTGGTCTTGAATGCACAGGAATGAGCACGGCACGTACCACTGCGCTATGTGGTCAAGGAGATTGGCCGTCTCTAAGAATTGCCGAGCGTTTCCTTGTTCCTGATTCCTAGGCAATGCGACCTTCTTTGTCGGTAATTGCCTTCGATCGTCAGTAAGATCGCTGCCAGGGTCCTCGCCATACACGGCGAGGACTTCCATGATGGTGCATACAGGTGTTGCACGAGATGGTCACAGGGTCGCTTGTACCGAATAACACCTTGCGGTTTAATGAATATTTAAGGTTCCGGAACAATTATCGTCGCATTTTGTTCGTCTCGGCCGAATGCGGAACTGGTTTTCGGTCGAAGGGAAAAACCTGATTTGTCGATTTAGGCAGACCGAGAGGTCCGCGCTGATATCATTCGGTATCGATAGGCCGTAATCATGAATGCGCGATCATTCGCACCATTTGAGGCGGCCCCTACCGATTACAAATGACCCATTTGCGCCTCTGTTTGTACCTCCTCTTTGCGCAAAGCGACGAGCTTCGTACAGAGCGCACGTCACACGCACGCGCGCGCACGGTCGATCGCGCGAACGTATTATTATCATCGTCATCTGGCACGCAATGTTACTTTCGTCACCGCCGCTAATAAACACATCGCGCGCATTGACTCCGGACAATCGTTCGGTTCGATACATGAAATTCTCCTTTCCAAAAATTCACTCGTATCAGATGCCATTCGGAAGAGCGTGTTCTCGCTTAATTACATGCACAGAAAGAAACCTATGAATGGCTTGAAACGTTAATACCAGTTTCATCCTCTGTTTACAGATGTACTAAGAAGACAAATTATGGTGGCAGAGTTTGTCGCCCGCCAGAGTGGATCGCCCATCAATGGTGAGACCGCCTGCCTAAACAGCAACATGCCGGCCTCCCACACAATGGCCCACGCCGGTCACGGTGCCCACGGTGGGCACGATGCCCACGGACCATTGCCGCCCCTTACGCATCCCGCTCATCACGGTGGTCCTCCTTCGCTGCAGCAGCAGCAACAGCAGCACCAGCAACAACAACAGCACCAGCACCAACAACAGCCGCCTCAGCCCCAGCATCACCATCATCACCACCAAGCCCAACAGCAGCAGAGCCAGCAGAGCCAGCAGCAGCAGCAGCAGCAACAGACACAGCAGCATCTCCATCATGACGCCCAACAGGTGACACACCCCGAAAACTTCCCCCCGAATTTCGACATCAGAAAAGAGCTCTTTTCTCAGCGCAAGCAGCGCGAGTTTATCCCTGATAACAAGAAGGATGACAGCTACTGGGACCGAAGACGGCGCAACAACGAGGCAGCCAAGCGGTCGCGAGAGAAGAGGCGCTTCAACGACATGGTCCTCGAGCAACGCGTGATGGAGCTGAGCAAGGAGAACCACATCCTGAAGGCGCAGCTCGAGGCGATCCGCGACAAGTTCGGTATCTGCGGCGAGTCGGTGATCAGCACGGAGCACGTGCTAGCCGCACTTCCCGCCGAGCCACCCATAAGCGTGAAGAGGGCGAAGCTTCCGGCGTCCGCGGCCCTTCTCTATGCCAGGACGCCGAGCCCGGTTCACACGTCGGTCATCCATCAGCCGGTGAGCGGCGCACGGTCGCCGAGGTCGCCGGCGCAGCTCTACGTGCCGGAGACCACCGCCTACCCGGAGACCGAGAGCTTCCAGTATCCTTATCCGCATCCGGCGATGCATCTCGACACCACCAGTGCCCTCAACCTGTCGCGCGGCCGCAGGGCGCAGTCTCCGTTCGAACTCTCGTCCGGCAGCGGCGACGAGGGGCCGCAACTGGTGGTCAGCTCGCAGAATGCCGCCGCGAATAACAGCCTGCCACACAAGTTGAGGCACAAGTCTCGCATCGGCGACAAGGACGCGGCCAGCGCGCTCCTCGCTCTCCAGGGCATCAAGCAGGAGCCAGGACCACGAGCGTCGCCGCCATGGGACAACGAGGGCTCGAGCGACGAGCGTGACTCCGGGATTTCGCTGGGCGCCGAATGGACGGGTCCCAGCGTCGTGCCGAACGTTCCGGAAAGCGAGAGGGAGGTCAAGTCGAGGCTCGATCGCCTCGCGTCCGAGGTCGCGTCCTTACAGTCGATACTCCGCCTTGGGAAGCCCGCGGAGAGCCTCGTCACGGCGCATTCAATACCAGCGAACGCAGGCGTTAGTGGCCCCTGAAGAGGCGTTCGCCGACGACGCGCGTCCTCTTCTTCTTCTTCCTCCTCCTCCTCCTCGTGGGTCTTGCAATAAGTGGCGGACGAGCGAAGTTCAACTTGGCCCTCCTACCCCCGTCGTCGACAGGACGTGGACCACGACGCTGAAGACGATGGTAGAGTGTGAACGATGGTACTGAAGATTACGGTGTTAACGAACGACGGCGACGATCACACTCCGATGATTACGTCTTCTCGTACTGGATGGAGAACAGACTAAAGATTTAATTGGTTCCTGTCGGCTTCCCGTACTATTTGCAATTAGGAAACTACGCACGACGAACGTGTAGGGTCTTTCATACCAGCCGACTCGGTGGGACGCCGGACGAACGAAGCGAGCGGGTAGGCGTTGCTTTTCGTCAGGCGAAGATTTTGCTTATACATACATATGTATACTTGGACCGGACAAGCCGAGGTGCACCCAAGAAATCAGTCAGAAGGACGGGGCGCATCCATCCGCTGTCTCTCCGCTATGTCGTGAAGGAGTAGTTATTTAAGGGACGATATGCGAAAGCGTAGTGCATATGTAACTTATACCGTAAGACTTTTAGCCTACACGTTATGCTATCTACCATTATTCGTTACTAGCGAGTTTGTTAATTTGGGCAGTCGTATCGCCGCCGTGTCGTGCCGAGAGCATAGTTCGCTGTCGCGGATTAGACCTGCGGGAATATCAGGGCGAATTAGGCGATGCACACGTTTGCTTCCGACGAGAATGAAATCTTAACCAACGAAACGGTTCGGCAGTTGCTCGAGAGTCACTCGACTGTCACAATATTCGCGCAGGCTTACTACGAGGGAGAGAGAGTGTCACATGCACCCATCTACCGGTACATGATAAGCTCCCCGATTGATAATTGGTCGCGCAACCGGCTATCCCACTGCCGCCAGACATCCGTAAAGATTAACCCTCCCGTTAATTCACACGCATCCTTATCGCAAGAGTAGTAATCCTTTCTCACCGTTTCAAAGGCCTCTCACTCTTCCTTTCTTCGCATGCGACGCGCGTAATCCTTGTTATTGCCGGCACCGATCGGTCACCTAAAGTCCGAACTTTGACAAAACACATGCCTTTGTTTTGCTTGAAGCCTCTGGACACTCGTATCGGTAAATATCTTAACAGAAAATCCTTAACGTGCGTACGCTTCCCTGATGACGCTCCTCATCACGAACATCGAGTCGGACGAACTGAAGTTGAAATTGAGAGACAGGGCAGACATATAGTGCGTTAACGCTCCATTGTACGTCGTCACCCTCTTTTCCCCTTACCTTCTCTGAACGACAGTCTTTTTGTACTTTTGCTATTAGTCATTTTTACGATTTAAATTTTTAACGCGTCGATTGTATATATGTATGTATAAGCGAGGATGCGTTCAGAATTCGTGCTTGTGTGTGAATGTATGATATATGCGGCCGCAGATCGAACGCTGCAGCCTGTGCTTCGTGTAATGTCATGGAAATCGATTGATCACAAGCTCTACGCGTAGGAGATTCTAGAGTCACGCCTTGATAGACGTATCATTGTACGTTAACGCCCTTACACGTTAACGCTAGTTTGGAAACAGCTAATTCTTCAAGCGAAATCTTTACATTATAACCTAGAATCTGTAGATCTTCTCAGATCACTCGTAAGTCTCTTACTCGTACAGCTCTACCTATTCTCCTCAGATCCCGTCGACGGTTCTTGGCAAGGTAAACTACGATCGAAGCTCAATGTCGGAAAACGTGCAAGGTGCGAAGTCATCGCGCTGTACGCCGACAGAATTGTGTTTCTCGTGTAGAATCGTCAACCGGACATCGGGTCGCGAAATTCACTCTTCTTCGGGCAGGCCAGAATTTAGTATCGGAACATTAAGCGAGCCTATAAGTGTATGTAATATATACATAGTGCACATATACAAGAAATATATATACGCATATACATATATATATATTTTTTTCAAATTAATGTATTTTTCGACATCTCGTGATTAAGGCGAACGGTTATATATCTATATATCTCTATGAGCGCCAACTTTTGTCGAACGCCACAAAACGGAAGATGTCGTACGGATTCTCATATCCTTCCCGTCCGCACACCCACGGGAGAGAGGAAGCGCGGTCGAGAGAAGAAATTCATCGGCCGAGGGAGGGCCGAGCGCGACGGATGATGATTCGATGAAATTTGAGCGCATTCACGAAGCACGAATGGCCGATTCTTTATATTTCTTTAAACCGAGGGAACCAAAGTTCAAGAAGGCTTCCGCCTGTGAAACGATCGAACGCGCCAATGATATAGTCGATTCGCATTTAATTACGGGGTCGGATGGTGGGAGGGTGAGCGGGGGAATAACGGTGTATTTATATCAAACCACATTGGTGATAAGTTTTAAAACGTGGGGTTGATAAAGTTGACGGTAAATTGAACCAAACAGGACAAGAACGGGCCATTCGAGCTGGTGCGTTAATTAGTGTCCAGCTGCTGTCCCAATTGATTAATCATTATTTTACCGCATGTGATATGCAGCGTGATAGGCATGGATTAACATTAATCGAGAACCGCAATTAAATGTAATTCGTATCTCTATTTATTATATTAATCGCCTATGTTACGAAAGCGAATGATTGCATCGACAATGGGTAATGAAAATTTTAATAATATTCTGGCGTACTGTGTATAGCGTTGGTACTACTTTCTGTGGTGTTTATAATGTCGAGGAAAACAAAGTAAGAAGCGCGCGACGATCACTGACAATTTTTGATGAAATCAGTCATTGACGGCTTCCAAAGGAGATATGAAAGAAAATGGAAAAACAAAGAAAACAAAAAATCGAGCTCGTTGCGCACGTATTAAGATTAATAAGACACATCACAAGACTGTTTAATTATAATCGGCGTTATTCGCGGAAAAAAAGATCTCGCAGTGTTTTCCCTTCCGTTTGTTATTTTTACGTTACTCTCGATGCGTGAATGTCCTATATTTTGTACGGCATGTTTTATATGTAAAAAAAATTCTGCGAACGACAGTCGTTGTTCATGTGCTCCCTCTCATGAGCACACGTGAATGGGAAATGAGAAAAAGGCAATCATTATAAAGATCACACGCTAAGTAGTGTCAAAACTTTATGGCTAATGTTGTATTTAATTATTTATATATTATGATAAAGCAACGACTGCTGAATAAAAAGTACTCAGCGAGATGTACATTTGTGTACCGATGGAAAATTTGTGCTTGAATATTACCGTCACTCTCGAATTCATTTTTGGAAAAGCGAGTATCGTGCGTGTGAGCGTCTCTTTGAAAACTTCTCAAGTAACACCTTTTCGCGATAAGGTCTCAACGAAACGACACAGCGAGGCAATATTAACAGTCTGGAGAGAACGTTCACCAAACACCATCCCCTGTTTCACACTTTCGTCCGGCGTTATTTCGAATGTCAAACGTGAAGTGTGTGAGAAACAAGATTATCGTGGAAGCACTCGTTTTGCAGCTAAATCGCTGTAACATGCCATGAGTGCCTATGACAATGAAATTGAATGTATCTCCGAGGCTCGCAATATATATTAGGGTGAAATACCGCCTTTTTGATTAAGTGACTCGAAATAAACTGCGTATCGGTTGTTGAGAGTATTTCTCGGTAGAGGTAAAGCTGTCAGTATATGCAATATAAACGAAATTAAACTACGATCATATGCCCAACATACTGACGATTGCGAATCGGGGTCCACTGATACACGCAATATGTACCATTCTAAATTACGTGACTATGGTACAGTAATCTTTGACCCACGAGAACGCGCATCACCTTCGATCACGGAGACCGTAAATCGACATTGTACATATTGTAATTGCACTTTTGCCAAAAAAAGGTACGCTATTCGTGCTCGCGACGAAGTGGCGTAACGTCGTTTCTTCTTTTCCCCTTTTGTTTCTCTATCAAGGCGTAATAAGCATCGGCCGGAGAAGGAATTCTACAACCCCTCCTCGAATAATTTTGCGGGCGTTTCGAATACAGTTCCTATACAATGCTAAAGCGACTTAGGCGGTCTGACCGTTGTTTACGATGACCATGATTCCAATGTAAGCTTGATTTTTCCTTTCTCCGGCTGTTCGGAGATATAAGTATTTAGGTTTAACAGACATATCCACGGCGTGTAGTGTACTTGTATATGGATACCGAAATAAATATTTTCAATGTTTTTGACAATACCACTGAGATGATCTTCTTTTATTATCGCCAACTTTCAATCCCTCCAAATGCCCCTTCGTTCTTTTCTCGCGCTTATATGCTATATATATATATACGTACAGTATCGCAGTGTCTTATAACCGAAAACTACGGAAGTCTAAGCAAAAATAATATACGTAGTTTTTCTTTTTGTTGGAAAATTGTTCCGCATATTATATCACCCATAGATTACGTAAAGTATTTGTCGCGTTGAGCGGCGTTATACAGCAAAATTATTGTTTCCTGTCATTTAATGAGCATATTCAAGAAGTGCCCACCTGCACTTCCTATTCAAAGAAATAATTTTCGCCAATTCTTTGCTTGCGTATGTCACATTTTACTTATGTACAATCTTTAATTTTTCTAATTCTTATTTATCATTCAATTTAGATATGTAATTCTATTAATTGTACGTATATATTCCTGCAACGTCTCCATACCAAAATTCTACGTTAACGGTCTGATTAGAATTTTTACCTAGTTAGACATTTGTTACGAAAGGTCTGGGTTAAGTGGAAGCGCATTTATCCCCAAACAGATGCATTTTTTGCAGATACAACATAAAATGGAGACAAATGTCGGTCGTAATAAATATACGTTTCATATGAAACCTAAGCCGTCAAAAGTCGAATATCTGGTAAAACGTACTGATGTGGTAGCAATTACCACGCGCGAATGTGCAAAATATATATATTTGTATGTATATATATATATATAAAATAATATCCCCCTGGGCATATACATTCATACCGTGAAAAGTAATTGATACAACGCATATTTAAACAGTGGTCAAGAAAGCAAGGTGAATTTTCGATTAAAACTAAACATGGTCAGCCCAGCCGCCAGTTTTGCAATTATGTACTTTGAGTGTAACACAAAAGAACATCACCTTCTTCGCAAACCCACGATTATCGCAAAAGTAAAAATGTAACTGTTTCGGTAAGGTGTGCATCTTACAACTCATAGTTGCCTAAATCTATACATTATATACCATTTTACTTTCGCTTCTTACATTTAGTCCGTCCACGTCGCCGACGCGAAGAGTTCGGACGGGTATCAGTCTTTTTTGAAGTTCTGCAAATGATTTTATTAGATGTTCATATTTGCATGCGGCAGGCTTTTGGTTTATATACATTATTATCGTGAACAGTACCTGTGAACCCTGCTAACTGATACGGATGTATGTTTCTTTAGGGTGAGATGCTGTTGAACTAATTCCGCCAATTTGCCTTGTTGGGCCAACATCGAGAGGAACGTGCAGATAAACTCGTCGTAATTATGCGTTCTGCGACAGTCGTCGATCTGGGAACAGAATCGAATTCAGAACTGTACATGATTTTTAGAACATATTTTCGAATGCACGTAATACAGCAGTTGCACCGACCTTATACTTGTTTCTCTTATCATTCTCGTCCTTCAAACTAGTCTCACATATACTTATTTCGTGCTCTAGGTTCTTTAACAGCGCCAGCAGATCCTTGGGTGCAAATGTGTGTGGCTCGAATAACTCTGGATACTTGGAACATAACTTAGGATCTATCTTTTCAACCTTCTTCTCCTCCGTAACCGTGTCCCCATTACTCGTTTTTACTCTTGCATGAGGTATTCTAACTTCCCCTGACAGACAGACCTTTTTATGTAAATGCCCACTGTCAGAAACTAGCCGTTTTCCATTGATATTAATGTTACCGAGTGAGCGACCTATCATAAAACGTTATAAATTTGTACCGTTCCCTTTGCGGCTGAGTCTAACGAAATAATCATATTTATTCGATGCTCAAACGTTATACGAAATGCCAGGGCGACACACATATATTTTGCCGCGTTTCTCGACCGCTAATTGTGATCTATAACGTGTAACTTACTTACTCAAACCAGCCTCATTTTTCTCGTCTCCCGCGACTCTAATAACGACGAACTTTTTAAAATCCTTCGTCGACGTCGGACTACTCTGACCTGAGTTCCATCCCCAAGCTACAAACGGATACAGAATGAGACAGATTATATTACTTAGCCCTTTCATATAAGTATCATATTTTAAGGGCTAATTAAGACAGAATTTAAACTTTTGTATCCCTCCTGATGAAGAGATACGAGTTTCGTGTAACTATCGAATGGATGCGTAGGGGTCAACTAACTGTACACTCAAAGGTGTTAAAAGAAACACACATTGCCGGGTGGGGGAAGATGTGTGAAAAGTACATAAGTTCTTCGAGGAGATGCCACGAGTTTTAGTGATTTATGTGACGGCGAACGTAGACGTAGGTAAAATGAAGTTCGCGCTTTTCCTCTTCATTGGCGTTGCTCTCCAACTAACAAATTCATCAAAATGTCCGGAGGCTAAGAAACCGCATGAAACGAGTTGTACGATCTTTTATAATTGTGTCAATTTACCCAGTGGCGGATACGTTTGGGTGCCATCGAAGTGTACGCAGGGTTTGGTAAGATCTTTCGATAGTCTATAGTCTAATCAAGTGAAGAACTATTTGCTTTGTCTTGTCTTTTCCACAATGATTATATCCTGCAGGTATTTCAACCGTATTTACGAATATGCGTTCTGCCCGGGGATAGTTGGACCTGCGATGAACTTGCGACAGAATCCACTGTCGTTACAAGCAAATATGAAAGTCCAGAAGTGGTAGATCCAAATTACACGAGTTACTTGGGATCCATAGAAGATCCATCCAAATTCTACGAAGCCTTTGATTCCTCTTATACGATTGATGATATTTCGCAATCGCCCCATCCGTCAATGGCAACGCCGTATCCTCTGATCGAAATTGAAGACTTAAATGTAGATACGAGTGGTAATGAAAATACGAATAACGGTAACGATTCTGTACGGGACGGTGAGCATTCTGTGAGTCAGAATGGGGCAAATTATTTGTACGAGTATATAAATAGGCAACAGCAAATCCCGATATCTTACGTGAACAAGCAGAACGGAAGTAAACAAGATCATTATGCGTGGCTGAGTCAACTAATCAGTCAATTACTAATTTATAAACAATTAGCTGTTCCTGTACATTGGGTAACGTCGCCGTCGTCGTTGTATAATATGAAAATGGGTATTGCCACCCAACCGTCGTTCATTGGTGACGAATTCTATACACTGACAAAGCATCAGAATAATAAACAGGATGCACTCCTGAACAAATTAATCCACACTTATGTACAAAACAGTTTACACAGTTCTATCAACTCTCACACAAAGAACACTGAAATCAGTCAACGACCAGAGAATCCCGTGACTGAAAATACTAACGTAATCTCATCTACGGAAAGAAAAATGCAGAGTGCCGACGAAGAACTGAATGTTTTTCAAACACTCACCGATGATCGAAACATCGTCAACAGTATAATTGTGATCAACGATTCCGATGAGAAGAAACGATATTTCACGATAGAGGACTACAAATCTATGGCTCATCAATTTGAAGCAAGCAACGTCTCCTTACTGCCCTGTACGAAAGACGTTCGACTAGCGAATAAGACAGACTGCCATAAATATTACACATGCGAGCCTAATACAGCGTCCGTTACAGAATACTCATGTCCAACAAACACCGTGTTTAACGAGCACGCAAGAATATGTACGGCATATATGCCAAATGCCTGCAACGAAAAAAAAATGCTGCCAAAGAAAATGGTTTTAGCGAACAATATAAATGACGAGACCATGCCTAACATGGAAACTTGGGAGAAACCGATTTGCGAGGAGGTCGGAAAAGTACAAGACCCTACATCTGATAGGCACTACTACATTTGTTACTCGTTATCAGGATCAGTAACAGACATCAAGTCAGTGAGAATGACATGTCCGCGGAACCTAATGTTCTGTCGGCTAAAGATGATATGCACTACGAGAGAATTATGCAAAAAACAAGTTTGACCTATTATTATACCTACCTTGAGTAGGCGAATTGAAGGCAGAGCCGATTTCAGATGAGGTGTCCGTGCTCGATGAACTATGAGCGGGTGATGTTTGGATACGAAGCGGGGTAGCATAATCCAGTGCGCACATTACTACTTTTTCCATGCTACAATGATAAGACATTTTTGTTAACAATCACCTTGATGTATATTCAGTTCTTGACGTTTCGACAAATATATGTATTACGACCCGAAGGCTGCTTTACACACTTGTACACAGTTATTAACCTTGATTCAGTCTTTCCGGAACTAATACTTGATCCCGTCTCATCGATATCCACTACACTATCGCTGTTCCTCTCAATGCTAATTGTTGGAACGGAGCCGGATTCTTCGTTCTCCGTTTTACTGGGCAATATATTCTCATCCTCTGTTTTGGTACGCTTATCGTACGATTTCTCTTTCTCTCCGTCATTCGTGCCCTTATCCAGCCCTCCGTCCTGATGACTTAATTTGACAAGTTGCTGTAACGCCTCTAGCACTATTTGTCTGTTAGTTTTCAACATAGTCAATTTATGCGAGATTGCGAGACGACGATCGGGCACGACGGCCATTAAATTAAACCTTATATCTTGTAACTGTTCCCCTGTTGCCATACCTAGCCTATCAGTTATAACCCGCCTAAACTGCTCGGTCCACTCTTCGTGCTCTTTCCACGGACCGTGGTCCATAGGATATGGTTTCAAACCATCCAACTCAAAGAGTCTACCGTTTATCGGTACGTAACTTACAAAGTGGAAAGCTTCACCAGTGAATCTTCCAGTAGATACACCAGTGTTTTTATCCTGACGCCGCTTAGCCTGAGGCATGGCATGAGAATTATGCGCACAAGCCAGTTCTGGTGTATTACCGATTGCCCAGCCTTTATTCTCTGGACACATGCCAGAAGTATGCATTTTCAATCGGGACAGAGTTGTGCCCAAATGAATATTTGGGCAATTAAGTAAGACTGATAGTAATGCATGAGTGGCACAACTGTTTGGAACGACCTATGTTGAGTAATGATTTTAAAATGTTTGAACAATATATTGAAATTATGGGCAGTATATAAACAATTGTGTAAAACATTTTTAGACCGTTATCTGATACGTACCTGTTGTGCAAAGAATATGTTATTAACGATCTCTTCATCTTTTACAAAGCTTTCATCTTGCTCCACAATTTTTCGTCTGGAGCGTCTTTCTTCTATCCAGCGAAATAAAAATATGAAACCATAAACCGGACCCTCCAAAGACTTTTGCAAATCATATATCTCTTCCACTTGCACACCCTTTACACCAAAATCTTCCAAGAGAAGCGTAAATAAACCTGTTACAAACAGAATCTCTTCTAAACAGTCATTCAATAATAACGAACTTCTGACATATTTACTCAAATACATATTACTAACTATTAACTATACATAACATTTGATCATTTTATAATTAACATCATATTTTAGAAACCAGTACAGTAGTGTATTTGGACAAAAATCATATTACGGCTGCACCCACTGGCAAGTCAAACGCCTGTCTGGTATTATTGGCCTATTAATATATGAGTAAACATTCAATACGATCTCAAAGAAAGTATCTGAATAGTGCCGATATCACGCAACAAGTTTCTTAAGAGGATTTTATTGTAACGTCACGCCAAACGCTATACAATGATACGTTACAAATCGTACTGCAGGCGTTACGTGACAGTACTATATGCATCAATTAGCAGTACCTGGATCACTTTCTAATTCTAGCCAGCCCTCGGTTAAACGGTTAATGTCAACGGGCATTCTGTTTTAGCTCTCGTGCTTGTCACTGGCGGATCATCAGCATTTCTCTTTACAAGCTCGTCACTTTCTCGGTTAAAGGCGCCATATTACATCAAAACATATGTCACGTGACACAATCACGTGGGGACAGTGGGGATAGTCGAAGAAAATGTTGGTGTCGGTAAGGCAATGATGCTTTCACGAACATCCGTATTAAAGAATCGCACAGTGATAGAAGTTTTGGCATAAAACACCGAATGTGCTGACGAGAGTGGGGATAGAAGCGGGGTCGTATCAGGCCGTATTCGCAGTCACGACTTGGACCGAAGTGCTGCTCAAGCATCTCTAAGCATTTGCTGAGTCAGCGTGCGTATTCGCAGTCCCGACTTAAGCAGGACCGAGCCAAGCATCTCCTTTGCAAATTCGTCTCCAATTAAGTGAGACTTATTGTGACGTCAAAACGTGCACCAGTGTCAGCATGTCTGGTCCGAAAACTCCATTGGAGTTCGCGGGGTTGGGGAAACCTCGGCAAGTGTTTAACGTTTAACATGCTGAGGCTTCCCCCACCCCGCCAGCTCCGATGGAGTTTTGATGCCAAATATGCTATCACTGCGGGGAACCACGTTCCGTCTGCTTTCCTCCAACGTACCGTGAAGAAGAAGGATGGTTGCACCAGGTTGCACGTTCCGTCTCCTTTCCACCAAATCGCGCGACCAGTGTTGCTCCTGGCTGCGCTTTCTGGCGCATGCGCAGTGCAATTTAGGAAAAATGCAGGAACGAAGCATGCAGTATGCCCTATTGTGGACTCTAACAAAATTTTTTATAAATGATATCTGAATGGAGGGGCCAAACAGGACCTCTTTTTCATGAATTTTAGCACGTACCTTAAGCAGAATTTCATGCGCATGCGCGAGAAGCGCAGCCAGGAGCAATTCTGATGCTTCGTTCCGCGTACGACAGCGATGCTGAAATGCTCTTTCGCATTACAAATGGAATATATCCCGTGGACGTTCTACAGACGTACTGAGGACGTCCCGTGCGATATTCTCAGTATATCGTACGAACTAAAATAATCGGACATTAGATGATTCTCGGGACGTTCTCAGTATGTCCCAGTACGTATGTCGAACATTCTGAGAATATACGCAATGTACTGCTGCGGTATCCTCAGAACATTCTCAGTATATACATGTGCTGTTAGGGTTAGAAATCACTCTCGATAATTTTTGGAAAAATTTGTTTAAAAACTAGGTTTTCGTTGTCGAATATTTTTGAAACTTAAATGGGACCAATGGAGTAACAAGCCCCTTCGTATGACCCATCAACCATCCGTTTTTGACAACCCGTTCGCGAGTTATGCGCGACATACATATTAAAACAAAAAAAAAAACATTTCGAAAAGATAACCTACTTTTTTTAAGTCGGTTAAAAATAGAAGGAAACAGTAGCGATGAAGCAAACATTGTACGTACAATGTAAGCCCAGAAGCGCACGTGTGATTTTGCTATGTGCCCAATTGTGATTTCGTGTCGCGTGATTATTAGGCGCAAGAATATATGTATGTATGTACATCCCTTCCCCACCATAAGTTAAGGCTTACAACTGTTACAAGTACTTCTGTCCTTGCTGTTGCATCGCGTTTGTCATGTGAAACAATATCAAGCGTCGTCCGTGACCATGACAACGGTAGTCGGTTGGGGAAACCGACGGCACCGACACCCGTTCCGGGGCCCAACTGGGCCCAGCGCAACGGGCGAGCCGGCCCACGCAAATAGCGTTTGTATACCAGTGTCCTTGTATATGTGCAAATATGGCTTTTGTTGATATTTACTACATTCTATTTTTAACCAACTTCAAAAAAAGAAGGTTATCCATTCGATATGTATATATATATATACTTTTTGTTAGGCTGAGGCCCTCGGCAAGGTCAAAGTACAAGTGGTTTGCGATAGTAATGCGAGAGAATTTGTGTGTATAAACAGTATTTATTTTAATAAATATTTTATATAAAAATAACTTATAAAAAAACATAATTAACTTTATAATATGGTATCCCAAAAAACTTGGTGTGCTTCCAAAATAACGCTCGGCAATAAGGAACTCTAAAAACATAGTTTCAGATAATTAAATTAAATCTTGCTTTCCATTTTCAGTAATTATCTTTCAGTTTTGGGAAATAGCAATATGTTTCCGGGTAAATATGCAAACATCATATAAACATAGTTTCAGCGATTGTGTTGTTTTTAAGATAATTGAACATAAATTATGACATTATATATACTACTCTTGCTTTTGACAAAATAAAATGCAACTACGATTGATTCTACTTGAGTCGTACAGTAAAATGATTTATTATTAAACTACTAAAACAATTGTACTTTATCACAGAGCAAAGAGGGACTTAAGATCGTTGAGTGTCAGTTTTGAAGAGGCAGCATTTATTTCACCGCTCAACACATTACGTGCTATACCCAATTTCCCTTCCTGCAATTGTTTAATGCGCTCTTCTATTGTGTCCTTACATATGAATCTGAAACAAATTATGCTCTCTTTTAAACACTATTAGTTTGTTTGTATATTAAAAATACAAGTACATAGTTTATTGTATTATACAAGTTCTTCAAGCACAAGGTACATTATGCATACCGAATGAATAAATTCTGAACCCTTAATAAAACCATAATAATAAGAAATTATTTTAAAACTATGTAGGTTTTCCATTGTAATCGTCGTTTTTAATATGGTACTAATTGCTTTGCATATTCCTAATCAATTGATGGACATTAGCAAAATTATCAATGGAAAAACAAATATTTTCTGCATATTATGAACTTACTGATAGTCTTATGCAACACGATTCTAAGAAAATGTATTAAATAAATGATGAAGAATAATCCAAATCATTGTGCACTTTATTAAGTTTCATCATTTAGAAATATTTATCATTGATATTATTTATATGCGGATGAATAAATAGTACCCACTTGTATATATAAACATTTTTTGTTTGGCCAAAACGATATATTCTGTCTTGTGCTTGACTTTCCAACTGAGGATTCCAATGAATATCTGTCAGTAACAAATGATTTGCTCCAACCAGATTTAGTCCTACTCCCCCAGCGGTAAGTGATAATAACAAGATTCTAGGGTTAGCATGAACGTTATTAAAAGAGTCCATTATAGCCTAAAAGGTTAAAATTAGTAAGATTTACACAGATGTAGCAATGTGGTGTTCAGTCAATTATATTAATAATAATACTAATTTTACATAAAGTTGAAAGTGGAAGTATTTCTAAAATATTTTGTACATATCAACGGTAATTCTATAGAGGCGGATATATAGAAAGATACCATTTAGTTAAACGTCTAGGCAATTTCATGCGGGAAACACAAAATCTATTTAAATACAAAGTATCTGAAATGCTGTTACCCACACCTCCATTCTTAAAACTTTGTTCTATTGTTCCAAAGTAATTTAGAGTCCGATAAAAAAAAAATATTTTAAAGTCTAGTATGAAAAACGGAAATTTAAATTAAAAATGATAGGAAATATATTAACAATGTCTAATATAAATGAAGAGTTTTTATTAAACAAATCTTATTATTCTTTCAAAAAGTAATGCATTCGATGTAAACCGAAGATGCGCATCATTGAATTGTATAATATTATATGCGTGATGTTTTTAAGATTGATTGCTAAACTGGAAACATATTCTAATTACTTTGAAAGTGTAGAATGGAATCTTATGGTTATATCGTTCAACTTTTCAGGTTTTGATTGAAAATTATATTTTCTACGAAGCTTAGCTAGAAGAGCTGGCAAAGGTTCGAGGTATTGGTAGTATGTATGTATATATGTATGTATGTATGTTTGTATGTATGTATGTATGTATGTATGTATGTTTGTATGTATGTATGTATGTATGCATGTATGTGTGTATGTATATATGTATGTATGTATATATATATTTTTTTTAATTTGTTAATATATATATATATTTATACTATTAACATATTTTATATATATATATATATATATAATTAAATTAAAATATTAATGGTTTAATCTATATCTATGTGAACTATTAGCGATTGAAAATTATGTGTATGTAAGTTACTTTAGTATACACTAATTTCAAACGAGCTCGGTGAATTTTGAAATTTTTGTATATTAAAGTAACTTATATTTTCCAACCGCTAATAGTATACATTGACATGACTCAAACAAGAACTTACACCTAAATACCATATCCAGATGCTCTTGCCAAGCTTCATTACAAGTCTCTTCCAGTAATAAGAAGTGGCTATTACACAGCAATAAATCAATACCAATTGCCATAGAATCAATATTTTAGTAGCCTAAAGGTACGAAAAAAAAAGACTTCCAAAGCTTGATAGCCTTTTTAGAGATACCTTGATAATGTATAGTTGAGTATAATTACATATGATAGTACCTGCCTATCCTTAACTGCCACACTACCCGTGAACATACTAGACGTAGCTCCTTTGATATCAGATAAATGAGAAGCCACAAGGTCTAACATACTTGTCCATTGAGAAACCACAATGAGTTTATCACCTGTTTCCAGAATTTGTTCAATAGTACGAAGAACAGCTTTCAACTACAATAATAAATGAATGAAGATATTATTATTATAAATGTGTATTTTCATGCAATGCGGATCGTCTTTTTACAATGCATGGATTACATATTTTATGCATCTGTAGAAGCTAGTACGGTCAGTCACAAAACTTTCTGTCACTTTTGATTTTCTGTACTAGTTAACCGAATGGTGTGAAGTAAGTTTTTAATTGGCAATACACACTACACTGCTGCATGATAAATGTTGCGAATTTGTTATGTAATATTATTTCCAAGAAAGAATCGTTAAATATCTAAATATTTAATAGAAAAATAGACAAAACCAGGAATCAGAGAAAAATGAACATTTTTCCGTTAGTCGACCCAGCCAGAAACAGATTAGAATTAGAACCAGGTAGGAAGAAAGGACATAATATTATAAAAATTAATTACACAAACCCAAAAAAACACAATTATTACAGGTCGAAATAACATAGACAAAATTGGATAGGAATCACGACACCCGGCAATCAATATTCAATGTTCACACACCAAAAGCATGACCAGACTACAACACGTCCCTTCAGCAGTTAATACGATTAGTTAAGACACAATTATCACAATAAGCAATAGAAACTGACAATCACTTTTGTACGGAGACCACCAGCATTCATAGCGCACACTTTTAAAATAATTTAGTATACAACCCGTAGTATACACACACCCTAACAATATTTTATATTATAGACTCCTGAAGAGGGGATCTTAGTATCCCGAACATGTAGAGAAGACAATAAAATTGATTAGTTCGTCAACCAAGAAGACGGCATTAGATATACTAGAGCAGTATTTCCCAACCTTTTTCTCCTCGCGAACCCCTTTTAAAATCTGAAACAATTTGGCGAACCCCCTATACTGGCAGATCAAAAATAGAACCAGTACTTTTCGTTTTTTGGGTATAGCATTGGGTATGTTTCCTTTTTGCGTTTATTTTTCTTTGGCGATTTAAAATCCCGCCATTACAATATTATTTTCGCGAACCCCCTTTGTACACCCCGCGAACCCCAAGGGGTTCGCGAACCACCGGTTGGGAAACATTGTACTAGAGGAAGTATATTGAAATAATCAATGTCTCGTGTCAGTGGACCAAAGTAGGTTAAGCGCCTACGCCTACGTTATCATAAGCGCGAATGTTCCAAGCGCCTTCAGGCGCCAACGATAACCAAAGAGTTAATACTTTATTTCAAACAGCCGCTATTTATTCAATTGTCTTCCTAGGTTTATCCTACTGGTTTCATTGATTTCCAATGAGCAGTTGAGATGAACAATATTTCCTACAGTTCGGTAGTATAATTTAAGAATTGTCAAATAAGGTAATAATATTAAAAAAAAAAATGGTTGGATCGTTTACGCCAAAGCAATTCTTGATAAACGCTCTATTTTTGGTGCACTACGCTAGACTGATCCCTTATGTCCTTTTGTTATTATATAGAAAATAACACGAAATAGTTAGCTGTTTTGATATAAAATAAACGTGCAACTCACTTTAGAACTCTTTCGATGTTTTTTGAAAACTGGATTTTTGGATGTAAGAACATTCTTAGTTACTCTGTGGTCAATGCCAAGGTCTCCTTCGTGCAAGTTTTGGTTTTTCTCAGATTCATACAATGACATAGTGTTTACTTGGCTCAAAATATTTGGGTCTAAGTTTTCCTCATCCATTAAGCCATTCTGTTCCATATCTTGTTGATCCAACATCGCCTGAATGAGCGCAGGATGACAGCAAATTTGACGTAATCGTAACAGAAGAACCAAAATTTCATGGGTTTTTACATCTGCATGAAGAGCTAGTAGCTGATTTTGCGCTTTTGTGAATTGTGTAGATTGATCTATAAAATGCATGGCATATATGATTAAACAAATGGCGACTGCTTCTCCTTCCGAATACTTTTAATCCTATACAATTATTCTCATTGAATCTTCACAATGGGCGGGATACCAAACGTTGTATCAACTTACTTGGATTGGAGCGGAATGCTGGCCTATCGTACATTCCACTGTACAAATCATTAATGTGATCTTTTTCGGCCTTCTGCGATAAGAACTGTGCGAAAAGTGTTCGCGAGTACACTAAAACTTTCTCGTAAACTAATTGCTCTTCATGATCAAGTTTTACTTCAACTTCTTGTATATCTTTGTCAGGTAAAATTTGCAAATCTCCCTTTTCTTGTAATTCTTGTTTTGTCCTACGTAGCATTAAAGTTTTCATCACAGTTGCCAATCTTTGATGCCCAGAAGCATTTTTGTTATCTACCCATCGCTTCCATACGCGAATATCGTCGAAGGGTGAGCACTTCAAGAATTTCAAAATTGAGTATAAATCCATTTCTTTGTTGTGAATCGGAGTGCCTGTAAGAGCCCATCTTTTGGTCCCTGTAAGCTCACAAACTGCTAGACACATTTGACTCTTGTGATTTCGGATTACATGAGCTTCGTCCAGAATAATTCGTTTCCAACGAATCTAAGAACAGATATACCATTACTACATTGAAACGTGTCAGTATACCAACAAATCTAATCCTAACAAAAACTTAATACAAAACACGAATCTACCGTACCTTTTACTAGACGTTTCTATTGAAACTACTCGCGTTTCCAGAAATTATTAGTATATAAACGTTTTGTTGCAATTTCTAACGGTAAAGTCTGTAAGTTACCTTATATACAGTGGACATTGTCTTAAATTCTCGCGTCAATATATTGTATGTCGTAATAACTACATCGTGGTTGGCTAATCGTTTTGGGTGTGTTTCACGGTTACTGCCATGATACACCACAACAGATAATGTTCCCCGTTTGCATCGATTCTTAATTTCTTCTGCCCATTGTGCTAACAGAGATGCTGGACAAACAACAAGCGTTCCACCTTTGCGATCTGTTGATATCACAAAGAAAGGATTAAGATCAGAACTAGATTTAAGTACATATTGTAATTAACGTAATAATTTGTGTTATATATGTATGTATGTATTTCCAATGCATGTTTTCATAAAAGTATAAATGTACATACATAATTTTAAATTATGCTTGCCCCATTCTTCGTCGCTATCGCTGTCCCCATCAGTATCCTTAGCAAGGGAAGCGATGACCAAGGAAATCATAGTCAAAGTTTTCCCGAGCCCCATGTCATCAGCTATCAATTGTCCATATAAAAATGTTTATGTAAGTACAACTTAAATCAACACGCTTTTAATGCCACCACCGCCAACTTTAATGCTCTTGCTAAACTAAAGTTTACAGTAAACTAGACGGTAATACATTTTGGTACAATATATGAAAAAGGTAATGCAAGAGAATATTGTGGTAATGAGTAAATCGAACAAAATTAGTATAAAAGGTGTCCTTTCTGAGAAAACCGCATTAAAATTCTCATTTTTGTCTGGTTAGTGTTGCTTTTATAATCGTTTAAATTGTATCATATTCTATTTACATCATGTAAACAGTGTAGATGTATAAAAATTGTACAACAGAAGTCATGGTCGATAGATAAATTAAAATTACTTTCCGTCCCAGATAAAACTGTAGTGTCCATTGACGTCTTATAATGTATGTTAATGCCCAGATGAAGTTGGATTACATATACCTAAAACACCGCCAGCCGGTTGCTGTCCTTCCCTCCATAAAAGCCAGGCAAGAGCATGTTGTTGGTGCGGCATAAGTTTTATTTTCAATCCTTTTGGATCCTCGGCCTTTTCATCTTCAGATGGTCTTGCCATAAGGGATCCATGTAAAACTTGTATTCGCTCAACAGTCAATGCAAGCTCTTTCTCTCTAGTCTCTAGTGCCTTTTTGCCAAGTTCCTTGGGCTCCGGCAGAGAAACATGTGTTGAGGATGAACTATCTAAATAATCATATTCCATTTTTATGGTATCTTTTGAGTCATATACTTTAATGGAATTGACATCAGACTCCTCAGAAACCATTGTCCTTTGGTCAGTCTCATTCAGTTGATCATTGGCAGCTAGGAACAGTGGTGTCTGCTTTAGTGCAATCTGTACCTCTTCTATTTCTTTTTCATATGCAAAGATGGTGTGTTCTAACTTTTCTCCTTTATCCGGTAATAGATCCATATTGCCAGTTGTAAGTAATAGCTAAAACAATATTCAAAGCATAGAAGTATCTTGAAGTTAGGGAGAGTTTAAAAAAAAAAGGTATAATAAAACAAGGAATAGCAGAAAAAGAGAAGACGTTCTAATCAGACATGGCTACAGCAAGTTATCGATTGATTAGTTAAGACAGGAAAATCCAGTTATGCACAGAATATTAAATGAAAGTGGTAGGAAAGTTTGATGCCAACTACAGAACCAAATTAATTAAGCGACATACAATATCACGTACAAGCATGTAAAAACAATGGTAACACCCAAATACTCAGATAATACCTTGATAATACTTAGGCTTATACCTTGTATACGATGTAGTTATGTAGAAGGAATCTACCAAATATTGCTTAAACAAAGATGAAAAACCATTGTGTTAAATGGAACTGTAGATACTAAAACACCTAATAAAAGACTGGCAATGTTTAACGAATATATGAGCATGGATCGTAAGAGAAAAAAGAATTAGTAGAAGACTGTCCAGGATATGTCGGAAAGCAAAGAAAAACAGGAACAAAACAAAAATACATGTGTTTGGATAAATGGGCGGTAAAGTAAGAAACTGTAAATCAAGATTACTTCCTGACTGTAATCCAAAAATTAATAAAATACATATATTGCATTTTAAATTGTACCTTTGTTTTCTGTAGTTGATTTTGAAGATGATGCATTTTACATACAAGTAGGGCTCTGTTTTGTGCAGCAACTGGGTCAATATTACCAACTCCAATTTCGCTCTTTGCTAAATTTGTTGATAAAACCAAATTATCCTTATCTTCATCATCTGCAAGAAAATACAATGTGTGAAATATATTAATTAACAGTGTTGTTAAAATAGGTTGTACATAATACCAAATCATATTGTTACATGTGCATTATGATAGAATTACTTTATAAAACATATATATAGATAAGAATATGGTTCTATAATACCATTTAACAATTCTTCTTCAGTACTGCTATTTTCTTCCATGTCTACAGTAATGTTATACTTGTCATTTTTCTGTCCCATGACTTCTGTTAACTGAAACCTATAAGAATGTTTTCCTTAAGAAAAACTTCAACTGTAACCACCTCTGAGTAAACTTTCAGGTAGCGTTAAAATTGACTTTTCAGTTAAGGTCATTACAGCATGTGGAACAATGCTAATTACAATTTTATCTGTTAGGTATGCTACCTGATACTTCACCCAGAGGTGGAACAACCAATCCCAAAAGCAGAAATGGGTAATTTATTAATCATTAAACGACTGTTTGAGAAATCAATAAAGAAAAATAAGATAAAATAGTGTTACAAAAATTACACTTTATATTCATTTGATTTTAATGCTGGAAACATATATGTGTTTCATAATTCATTAATCAAACAGTAATATTGAAGAAATATTACTTAACATCAATCATAATTGATAAATAATTAAAAGTGCATTTATAACAAATTTAACAACTTGGTCCTGTATTTCAAGAATGTCAATTGTTGTTATTTATTTCATCATTGGCAATCTCTTGTTAGTTATTACCTCAGCTCCAGGTACTTTGAATAAAATGTAAATATATAAAGACAACTTAATAAAATGAATTAACATGTTCTTAAAAAGTATTTGGTACAAATTTGTTTATAAAGAAGACCTTGACCTTGACAGGTGTTATCTAAACATAGTTTTTACCATTTTACTTATATGCGCCATTAATAATTTAATATAAATGTTAAACAAATGATGTACACCACCGTTGCATTAAACCGAGCATTCACAAAAAACTGTAATACGTAAAGTAATAAAATTGTTATGGTGTAAATAGTTGCATATATACATATATAAATATACGCTTGGACATGTATGTTCCCAAGCATTTACATTCTCAGAAATTAGACGTTAAAATTCCTCAGTAAGTACATAGCTTAACATTGATGATCACCATCGACAACATAATAAAATTCGGCAGCCTGAATAATGTATTGTGATCGTGCTGCTATTTTATCCTTACTTTTTAGGAGGTGTATCAACACTCATGCTCATACTATTGTCCGCACTGTCAGGAATGAGAATCTGATTAACAGATCCTTCAACAACGTCATCGTCGCTATCCGAAATAACAACATATTTCTCCTCACTTTTTCGCGGTGATTCGCGCCAACAAGTAAAACTATTATCCATTTTTCTGTTCCAATTTGACAGTATTATTCTCGACTCTGTAATGTGAACGGGAAGTAGGTATCTTCCCTGCAGCAACACAATGGGAATATAAGTTACGTTAGCGGACGTCCTTTGCACTAACCCAACTCAACACAACGTTCAACGAAACTCAACGGAACTTTTGAATAATCTTTCCGCCATAGCTGGCCATAGGGGACCAGTGTTGCTCTGGCTGCGCTTTCTCGCGCATGCGCATGAAATTCTGCTTAAGGTACGTGCTAAAATTCATGAAAAAGAGGTCCTTTTTGGCCCCCCCGCTCAGATATCATTTATACAAAATTTGGTTGGGGTCCACAATAGGGCATACTGCATGCTTCGTCCCTGCATGTTTCCTAAATTGCGCCGCGCATGCGCCAGAAAGCGCAGCCAGGAGCAACACTGAGCACCGGATGCTGAGAGACCTTAAACTGGCAAATGATGTAAGAAAAATGACAAAACTTAGTTTTCGGTGTATTTGATAATAATCATGGAACTTCGTACAAGGTCCTGGTTTGATGTTTCAGTACTTAGCGTCGTCGGAATTAACTGAAATGGTATAACCGACGGGTAGAGGTTAGAAATATTTCTAAGACAGTATATAATTGCAATTAAATAACGAAATGGCCACTATTGCGACTAGAATGCTTCGAACACAATGTAAGTATGCTCGAAGTTGTTTGGTATGGATATTGCCACATTGATATCATTTCATGTTTTGGTTACAAGTTTGCTCGTTACAGTTTCAAGGAAATTTCAACATCTACGATCATGTGTATATCCTGGCCAATTGAAACTATCGACACAGGCTGAACCGATTGCTGATGCCCCTAAAAGTAAGATTGGTTATTATACATGCATTATCAATTGATATGATTGACACTGTAATAACACTGACATAATTATTGTTTCAGTCGAGACCCCTTCACTAACAGACCCTTTGGAATGTCCAGACTTCTTCTTAGTTCATAATCTTTTCACAGTGAAAGATCTATTTGATGCTAAAGTACATTTTGGGCATAGAGAAGGGACATTAAATGATAATATGAGACCATTTCTCTATGGGTCTAGGCTTGGTTATTTGATTTTTGATCTAGACCAAACAGCCGTACTTTTACGCGAAGCTTTAAACTTTGCAGCACACATTGCATACAGGGACGGTATTATTTTGTTCATCTGTAAAAATCCGCAATGTTCCCATTTGGTGGAGAAGACAGCAATGGCATGTGGGGAATTCTCTCATACCAGAGAATGGAATCGTGGAACATTAACAGATTCTGTACAGTTCTTTGGATCAGTTACAAGGCTACCAGAACTGTGTATATTTATCAACACGTTTGACACTGTTCTTCAAGAACATCCAGCTGTATTACATGCGGCTAAGATGAATATTCCTACAATTGGCATTGTGGATACAAATGCCAACCCAAATTTGATAACTTATCCTGTTCCGGGTAATGACGATTCAGAGAGTGCTATTCAGCTCTATTGTCGGCTGTTTCTGGAAGCGATATTACGAGGGAAAAAAGCCAGAACACATTTGTTAAGCACCATAAAAAAGCAGTTAGCGGAAGAAAAGCAATCAGAGTGATTTCGAATTCAATGTAATAAATGAATGATATGTAAGGTACTACAAATGTAAATACATTAAGCTTAGTGAAGTCGTTCAACTTGTCACACGTAGTATTCCTTCGCAATTTTGTATATATTAAATAAAAAAAAAAAACACTTGAAGGCATAGGAAGATTTTAACGATGAACACGGTTTGGTATGTTTAAAGCGAAACTGTACGTTGATTTAAAGAAATGTATTACATAAACAACTTTACATCAAAAATATTGTAAAAAATTAATTCTGTTCTCTCTTCTCGTCGCGAACCCGCAGCAAAAATCTTGGTCCCAAGATCTTCATTATCCTAAAATGAAAATATTAGGAATGACGTTACCGGGACTCTGTTTACATTACGCAAGATATCAGTTTCTAATTGAGCCTTACAGTAAGCCAAGGTTTGGGTAATATTTCGTCAAATACGTGAGCTGAAGAGGAATCGGCGTGCATATCCACACTTCACGTAACGAATTTGCAATTGCCACTGCCACAAGTTTAGCGCAACGTTCCACGCTGACTTTATTCTTTGACATTTCCGTAGGTTTCCCATATTTCTGGAACATGTTATCTTGCCACATTATATAACATCTAAATTTATTAATAACGAATATGGGTCGTCACACTCACCTCACCGATTTTATCGGTAAAGCATTCAGCCAAAAAGTTTGTTTGTATGGGTCCGGGACATACCATGGTGACAGGAATTCCTTGCTCTAACTTTTCCATCATGAACGAATTAAAGTAACCCTGGTGAAAAGTATTGTATAGATCTATAGATCATGAGAGTTTTTCGGCAATCGAATTATTATGACGACGATTTCGGAATAGGTACCTACATGAAGTGCATGCTTGGAACCTGTGTACGATGCTGAGAAAGGAACCGGCGAAATACCGGCTATACTCGATGTAACCACGAAATGGCCGCTTTTTTTTTCCAGGAAGTATTTGGCTACCAAGCGACTTAGGTGTACAATAGAGAACACGTTTATGTCAAACATTTGCTTATCAACTTCTAATTCAATGGCCTCCCAACTTGCCCTTTGACTTCTGCCTGCATTGTTAACAAGTATATCCAGCTGAAAGATCAAAGAAAATCTTGTAATTTAAGCAGTTTCTATGACAGATCTCATTTTATGGAGAAATTACTTATTACTACAATAACATAATAGATTAAAAGTAATAAAAATAATTACTTGGCCAAATTTTGTAATAACATCCTTCAGTACTTTTGCATGTACATCAACAGTGCAAATATCAAATGCAATTACTTCAATATCACTATCTTGTAAATTTGGATTCCCTGTAACAAGAAAACTATTACA
The DNA here is from genome assembly GCA_963942575.1 of Priocnemis perturbator. NCBI lineage: Eukaryota > Metazoa > Arthropoda > Insecta > Hymenoptera > Pompilidae > Priocnemis > Priocnemis perturbator. Next base: position 14,809,581 of record OZ012644.1, on the reverse strand, counting down.
GCATATGTGTTGTGGAGATCTGTCATCATGGTGTTTAATATGTCTCTTAACAAAATATAACACTGGAAAGAAATCTGTGCTTAACACAGTCACTAATACAACTACAATGAGAAAAGCAGAGTACTTCCACCTTGCAAACAAGTCTTCTTCACTCTCTCGAGTTCATTTTCTCTTCTGGCTGTGAGTATTAACTTACAACCCACATTAGCTAATACGTATGCTAAATGTTCTCCAATACCACTAGAGGCACCTGTTATCCATACTACTTTTCCATGCAATGAACCTGTTATGAAAAGTAATGTAAGTTCATTTTTATTTGCATAGCATTATCACATAGTTATATTTCATAATAAATGATTACATATGTGGGTAAATATGTGTACTCACTTATAGGTTTCCCAAATTTTTCTTTGTAAGCCAGGTAAAGATCACAATCCAGAAACCATGGTAGAATGAAGTATATGAGATAATAAAGGACAACAATGAAGCCGATTATAGCCAGCAGATCCATAGTTTTATACTTTACATATACTTTGAAGCCTATATTATGAATAATATTTTTTAATACATTAAACTTGTTCTACTAAAAAAGTTGAAGAAACAAGTAGACTGTGCAAGTCATATGGTTGTGCAAACACTAGAATAACGTATAACATTACAGTCTAACTCTTTCAGCTGCATGGTGATAAGAAACCTTTGCATATGCATCTAGAGATAACAAATATTAGAAACTTGTAAGGTCAAAGTATGTACCGCAATTTTTTAAATAATCAGTTATTTGCATGTATACATATATCTATTTCCCCAGCTTGAGATTAGAATAGCTCTAATAAGATTAAAGTAACAAAAATTAATTTTTATCGTACTTACAAACTGGTAACAGTTTTCTGTACTTACAAACGACAAAAATATGTAACAGGTATGTCACGGCCGGTGTTGCGTTGTTAAATTCACTGATCTCTGTACGTGTCTATAATATGGATACAAGATCAGGGATCAAGGCCAATCAGGGCCATCTTCTTGTCCTTCTTGCGTTAGTGGATAAACAGCAGTTCTGCTGTATCGACCATGTGGTTGCAACCGTTGGGGGATTACAATTTTATTTAATTTAAAGAAAAATGTAAGAGTTAGTTTAATTAATTCCTCATGGCGGGTTTCGATTATTTGACTTATTATGTTAGGTGAGATGGTGGTGATGTTTATTTGTTTAAGTATTTTTATTAGAATGTGTCTGGTTGTGTGCAGTCCCATAGGATGTGCTCTATGGGTTTAAAGTATTTTATGGTTGTGACGTTTTCTAGTGTTCTGTTGTATGCTAGTTGTGTAGTGTTCAATTGTTTCTTGTACTGGTTGATGATATCTTTGGATCTAGGCCTGGAATGACACCCATATGAACGGTGGGCAGTGTCAGCATACAGATCTTTGAACTTTGAATTTGAACACCATTCATGTCGCAGTGGGCCAGTGTCATCAGAAATAGCACCTGCCACATGTTTCACGCGTGGTGGGGGAAGAGAGAGAAGTAGTATGCGTCGTGTCCATGAGAGCTACGCGCCACTCGATTGGCTCATAGCTCTCACGGACATGCACGCATACTACTTCTCTGTGTGCGGCAGGATGCTATTTCTGATGACACTGGTTAGAGCCAGTGATCTCAGAAGTGGCATCCTGCCCGGTTAGAGCTCGATATGTTGACACTGCTCATCCCCTCGGATTGCCTCGGATTGACACGTTGATTCCTCGAGCGCGGAGTGATCGGCGAGTCGCGGCTGCGAGGTTACCTTCGAGAAGCCGCGGCCGCGATAAATTCTCGTAAAAAACACTTCCGCCGGAAACTCTTCCCTACGGCTTACTTTCATCCTGCGCGATATTTATAGTTCGCCTACTTCCCCGTCTCCTCGCGCATTAAGCGAGCCACGGTTTGCCCATCGTTAAGGCGAGCCTTTTGACTCGCCCTCTGTCGCGCACAATTTTTCCGCGGCGCGAAAATGTCGCCGAGGAACCGCGAATATTTTCGACTCCGATGCTTACCTCGCGAATTTTCCGTGGGCAAGACGGACTGGGTGGGTCGGTCGAGGGCAAAGGAAAAAATAAGGGAGGACGGGAAAGGTGCAGCTTGGCTTTACACGCGTAAGTCCCATCGTGGAAACTATTTGCGAGTCGTCCAATTTGTTGGCCGACGCCGAGCGTCGCGACATCATTTATTTACATAACGCGCCGCCACCCGTCGTCCTTCGGCCACCGACTACCAACCCTGCCTGACGATCGACGGATCGACATTATTACAACCTGCCTTCGCCCACCCTTGCTACTCTTCTGCCTTTGCGCGATTTATTTGTGCAGATGGAAGCGGCGGGCGGCGCAAACAGAGCGAGTGCGTTCGAATGCATAAACTCCGAAGCTTTAAGCGACCGGGACGTTTCCTGCGTTCGCTGCTGTTCCGGTCTTCGACGTGCACGACATTCTGACATGCGAGCCAACGTCAGAGCAACGGGACACATTATCAGAGCAAAAGCGATCATTTTCCTTCCTAAAGCCCATGCTACATTGAAGTAAGCGTAGGTTTTAAGGAATTAAAACCGTCGTAGGCAGCCGTTTGTAACTAGCACTTCCGGTTTAAGAGGACTCTGATTGGTTGGCTGTCACTCCTACGACTAAAACCTACAACCTACAACCTGCGCTTACTTCAATGTAGCATGGGCTTAACGTACTTGGACTTCATGCGTATGCGTGTCAAGGTACACATGTGTATGCGCGGCTTGCGTGCGTCCGCCAATATATGAGCCACCTTTAGTTAGCCTATACACTGACGAGATATTCTTAAGCAGTTACAGAATGGATAATGTCAACGTTCTATGTTTGTCTATTACCTACGGTACTAGACAATTATCGACGCCAACCGACGCCACCAAGAGACCTCAGCGCCCCCTGAAACCCCTTCCGGCCCCTTTTGCGGGCCGCTGTTTAACACAGGCGCTGGCAGTCTTTAGGAATATCTCATCGGTCGTTATGGTGTTATGCATTCTTGAGTACTCATTTAATTTCGCTGCTAATTGTAAGCAATTGTAAGTGCTAACCAGTCCTAACCCCCTTTTGGTCCGGTCGGTTACACGCAGTTACACCGTTACACGGGGGCTGGCACTGGCAGTCTTTCATAGCATCTCGACGGTTGTCTATTCTATACTATTCTATGCCAGGGTTGTCAGGTTGTGTTGGTTGGTGGTAGTCAAGTGTATATTCTGTAGTTGTCTGTAGTTAACAGTAGTTAATCTCGCCGCTTCGTCACCATTCGTCACTTACAGTTGCTTACAGTCAGTTGTCATTTACGGGTTTGTAAGTTTTGACGTTGACACAAAAACATAATCTTTGTTGTTGCTTCGCTGAGAAGTGTGACATATTTACTTAAGAGGTTTGAGAGAGTTTAACGATCTGCTGCACTTAAAGATCTCGGATAAATATTGGAGGAGCGCAAACATATGACCGACAGGTTGCAACTGTTTTATTATTAATAGGCTGTTTCCAAGTTTTTTGTCCTTCGTATTATTGATTCATATACGTAAGTAATTTTCCGAGCATATCGTACGTATTTACTATTTCATCACGTCACAGACCGATTCAAACTGGATGGATTTTTAAGTTAAAAATTAAATGTTAAATTATGTTGAAATGGTTTAAGTATGAATTTTTCGTAGAATATGTCTTGGTTGTTTGGCAAAAAAAAGCATCACAAGGATTCACCACCTGATTCCACTGAAGAAGAACATCCATCTTCTGATCAAGATGACAAATTTGTATATATCGATAGACCACAAATTCCATTTCCACCTAATCAAGGGCCTTCAAACAACCCATATATTGGTGGTACTTTATATCCAAATGTTCCTGGCCTATCAAATTATCAACCAATGATACCGTCAAATTTACCAAAACAGAATCCATTAGGAGAACAACAGCATTATTTGAGTATGGTGCCTTTTAAACTATGCAAACAATTGCAAAACACCTTAGATAACGATATAGATACAGATATGCTCAGAATTAGTGAAATTTTGTCTTTTATAGAGCAAATAGAGAGTCAAAACTACAATTATGATTTTACTCTTGAGAATAGTGTAATTACGGAACTAGATAGTAGAAACAATGAATGAGCTCAATATATTTACCTGTTGATGATTTATGCAAAGCTTACTCACTAGAAAAAGACTTTAACTTGTCTTGTTTTAAATTATGACACATTTTGCAATGCCTACTTAGTAATTATAGAAGTATTGATATTCTAATTTGAGTAAGATGACTTATGCAAAGAAACAATTTTGCTTGCGGATTCTGTGCCACATATATTCCTTATATATTAATAGAATATTTTATTACTGATTATTCTAGGATGTAAAGAAAGTAATTGTAAGTTAAATGATTGCAATGTAATGAATAAATTTTTATTTATATAATTTGCAATTTTACATAATTTCTTAATCCATGTGAACATTATCTTAGTTATTCCATTGTTTTTCCATAAATATGTGAAAGCCTTGCTAAATGTATAATTTAGTATCCAGCGCGTAGTAAGTATATTCAAGGTTAACTTCATAGCATCACATAAAAAAGTTGTAGGATTTATTTGATCTAATATTACACTTATGTCTATTAGCTTCATAAAAACATACAACTTTGAAATGTTCCTTCTAATAATAATCACCAGTAGCAATAGTGGAACCAAACTTACACTATTTTATTTCAATCAAGGTAGAGCAACGATCAGTTGATGGTCATTATGAAAACATTTATTAATCAAATATATTATGTTTAAACACATCTCATAATAGTAATATATTGTTACTTTTTAAGCATACTGTATGACTAGTTAAATTACAATTGAGGGGATTAACTTTGCACCTTAACTACAATAGTGTCTTCTTTCTTTCATTGGAACAAAACTGACAGAGTTGTAAATTTTTTATAAATATAAAAAAATGATCACAAGGTGCATTTTTTATGTACTTCTTCATGTGAAGACGCATAGTGATACGATTATCACCATTAACACACAGAATGGTAGCCAGGTTTTAACAAGGCCAAGAAAGCTAAAACAATAATAATGTTAATAGTGAGACACAGATACATGCGATAATGCACAGCATTTGTTAAGACTCAATTGAATGATCACCCACCTCACATATTTTCCATATATTAACATAAAAAATGCTAGCTTCACCATGTTCCAAGATGACGAATTATCATAAGACATTAAATTTAAAGCTGTGGCAACGTGCGAGTGACAGTTATCGCAGCATAAATTATGCTGGAAGGAAGATTTTGTGAATGCCAGTTACATTTAATGAGCGAGTGTATATAAATGACGCTACCATTTTAGTTTTGTAAATTTCACTGGCCCAAGTGACTGCAGAGTCCCAGCCTTGAACGCCTTCCTTAGCTTTGGAGTAATTTAGTTGCCAATACTTGGTAGGCTTACCAAATGCCATATTATCTTCAGACACATGGTATGGTCCGGCAAAGTCTCTTATGACTCCTTTTGACGTTGCAATACCCATATGTCCAATAAATGGTAATATGTAACTGCGTTAAAATTTGATAACTAATCATAGTACTCTAAGAGCGTGTACACTCGATGCTGGTATAGGCTGTATATTTTTCAGCATGGCAGAAGAATAATCTACTGTTGCTATGGATGATTTTATAAGGATCGGTACCATGAATCAATGTTATGCAAGTGTAACGTGACTTTTGACAGTTTGAGGTTACAGGTATAAATTTCAGTCACATACGTTAAGAAAGGCAGTGGTGTCCAAACGATGCAAAACGGAAATCTCTGTCTCTCCGGCTGAATACTTGTATCCATTTCTTCCAGATCACTTGTTTCCGATATACTCATGGATGCGTCAAGATCTCTCATTCTGTTTGCGTCGCGCTCAGACCTATCTGTTACTTCATTCAATGATTGCACATAAAATCATCACAAGTATGCAGCGAGATATAACTGATCATGCGAAATCTTGCATTCTTAGAACAGTTTAATGGAAAAATGATGCATTTTCTATTATTAAGTTGCGTCTTTTTACGTATTGACTGAAATGGACTTGACTCCGTATCCCGCGCCATTATACTTTCTTATTTGCTACCAAAGGATTGATTGATCGGTATAGTTTTTGTCTTTTTATGTCATTTCTACAAGAACAATTGCATGTTCTGTTTAAAATATGAATTCCAACTTTTTAACAATCCAATTTGGGATAACCCCCCCTTTGTATAAGGAAACAACTATTTATATATATATATATATATATATATATATATATATATATATATATAAAATATATGTATTCACATATTGTTATATATATACATAAAATAATACTTACCTCCAATTTATTTAACAAAACGAAATGGCAAACAATGTAATAGAAATAAAACGATTAAATAAAGTCCAAAAAGTTCGACGGCTGAGTAATTAAAATCTTAATATTAAATATGATACCACCTTTACGATAAATATGAAATGTCTGTGAAACATTGATAAAGAATCAGATTGTGGCCGTCAATTAGGTATGTATACATAATTGTTGGTGTAAAGTGAACGGTAAACGCCGATCGGATATGTACTAAAGAGACTGAAGTCATCGTGACATATATGTTTTATATTGCGATTTTTGACGTATGAACTTCTTATAAGGAGTGGCAAAGAAACTGCAACGATTGTATTCAGTTTGTTGAAGACTGACGAATTGCACCCGGATGGTTATCTGCTTCACTACCAATAAATCTATAATGCGTTATAATCAACTTTTCTCGATCACCTTCCATTTTTTTGTTATCTCCCTTATATTTCCGACGAACGTATTAACTTCCGAATGGATACACCCTCGCGGCGAAAAGTTCATATACACCCTGTAACGTATATTCTTCGCTCGGATGCCATACAAATGATATACCGTATCAGGGTGGTATGTAACACTGCTGCGAGCTAACGAAATTATGGACAATCGTGTTGGGTTTCCTGGCACACAGAACGTTTTCTTCCGTCGGACGAATATGAATCAAACCCAGCATGGTGAGACATTTCCATTTTTCTCTCGTAATTCGACACCCCGAGTTTGTTCAAGCCAGTAAAATAATGAGACGCGTCGCAGAGCGCGTCGGATAAGCAACATTTGAATTCGATGTGCAAAGAACGGAGAGACAGTGAACTCGCGAGGCACGATAACCGATATTTGCGATGCTTACGTGCTAAGTCACGTTTGATTCATTACGTCGTTCATATCGGTTATTATGGAACGCTGTTTGCACACTGATCATTTGATACCATTTCATTCTGTTTGCCGGGCAAAGTGATCGTCGTAATATTTTGGTCGTTACTCATCGCCAACGGAAACATCGTGCGGAACGAGGATATCTGCGGAGTTCACAACGGCAGGCGCCTGTATCTAGAACTCGGCGAGAAGGGCATCCTTTATGCGAAGAATGTATCGTTCGTAAAAAACGCCCCTCGACAGGATGCATCCAGAGTATACGCGACGAACAGTTCTCATGACCAGTGTAGCCTCGAACTGGTGACATGCCCGTCTTGCGTGATAATAGTGACTTTCAAGAGTCTCGCCTTATCACATCATTGCGGTGATGGAGGTGTCATGATGGATACACCGTGCAGGTACACGTAATCGTGAGATCATTCTGAGAGTTCGATCTACTTTAGCAGAGCCAATCGTCGTATTTCTCCGAACGAGAAATTTATTCGCTCTGACACTGATCATTTTTAAGTTTCTTTTAATATATAGTAACATTTGTGCGGTCGTTTTGCATAGTTTCAACTCATCCGGGTCTTTCATGGTGACATAAGAAGATCGTGCTGATTATTTGTACCCTAGGCCGAGTCCGATGAAATTTGATGTGTAAAAATTAGAAATCATGAGAGCGGCAAAATGAAAGAATTAAAATAAGTAAGACAGATCATGAAGCGTGTCCTTAAACAGCTCTCTTTCTGGTCTAGTAAAGACTACATTGTCGATTGCGATGGATCAGTGCCTTAAAAATGGGTGTCGCGGTGCTAGAACATTTGGAAAGCCACTACTCTACCGCGTGTGCATATGCTTTTAGATGCGACTACGTGTGGATTTCCGAGCCACCGTATGAGGATGTTTCCGGCACTCCATTTTGCGGTCTATACGCGCCCATCACTTACAGATCGAGTACCAGAACATTGTCGATCGCTTTGCTGTATAGCCAATTGCATAAACACGCGTTTACGCTCGAATATACGGCAGAAAGTAAGCCTCTCTTATTCAAATTCATGCTCCCCCGCGCATGTCTACGGTCATTTAATTATTTCTTCTTTTTTGCGCGTGGCGCCCTTATCATCGAATCCGACTACTTGCCGCAGGAAACAGACTGCATTTGAAGGGGACGGAAATTACGAGAGGAGCGACGAAAGGTTTAAACAATACCGGCGGTGGCATTTTAACGTCACCTTTTTTTCCAGCTCGATATCCACGCGATTTAGGCCTGGAATATATAATAACATGTCCCACGGACGCGCCGTCGTGTCGAATAAGAGTGCTGTTCAGCGACTTCCAGCTGGCCACAGTATCCATTATGGAGGTATGTATCAAAGCGCTCTTGTCAAATTTATTCAGCAGCGTAATGTGACTGTATAAGGTCTAAAGAGTGACAGAGCGCGTTCTTTGGCAATGCATGATGAAATTTGTAGTTTTACGATTGGAACGGTCAACGTCTGGACGTCAGCAGTGGAGCGAGGTTCCGACCACCTGTAATTGTGAGCTCGGGTCCTTCGCTATTGATAAGATTTTACGCGAACGGCGGCACGGGTCTCGGTTACAAAGCCTTCTACTCATTCGTCATCGGCCATCTTTTTGACAAGACCGTGCAGCCGATCACCGACTGCGGCGGATACGTGGAGAATTTGGGCGGAGCAATTACCATGATGGACATGGTCGGCCAGGGCGTCAAGACGTACGATTGCGTTTGGCTCATCAGGCCGCCGAAGAATTTTTTGCACATGAAAACTCATATGTATCTGAAGGTCGTCTCGTTCGCCGACATGGGTAGGAGCTGAGAACGTTGCACTCAAATAATTGCTAGTCTGCTAAATCTTGCTACTTAGTCTTCGGTTGGGCCGATGAATTTGAAAAATATGGTGTTTCGATAGCCGGCAACACGGAATTAACGATACGACAAGGGCCTACGTCGGCCCTTCTTCCGCTGGAGATCATCCGACATCCTGTTAGTCAATTGCAGCCGCCCAGGCATCGGGAACATATCGCGCCCGTTACGAGTGGCTTCCACGTGAGTCTTCGTGGAATTTTCGGCTCGACGTCTCACTTGGCAATTGCATACGCTGCTTTCAGCTACATGGGTACGTACGCGGGCCAGGGTTGGTTGGAAGATCGTTGAGGATGGGGCGTGTCGCGGGACAATAATTCGTGTCGATTGCAGATTGCTTCACGGGCTCGGATTTCCTCTGTCAGAATCACAGATGCATACCGAGCCAATTGAATTGCGACGGCTTCGATCATTGCGGGGATAACAGTGACGAGCCTACCAGTTGCTTCCGAGGTATTTGGACACGTGCTCGAAATATTTCAGCCTCAAATCTGCGAATAGCTAGAATTAGAATGACCGTGTCGACGCTTCAGCAGCACACCCTGAATGGTTTTAAATGAAGATACAATTTTTCATTATTAGACTTGCAATTAGATCTAAATAGATATAGCTGTTTATTGTGATTTTCTCATGGATCGATAATATGTTGTTTGACGCAGATTGGGAGCTAGAACCGCAGGATCGGAAGTGGCACACCAACAAGGCGAATTATTATTTCCCGAAGATCGACCGATACCCTGATCTGAAAACGGCCACGCTTGTGTTCGTTGCAAGCAGCCTGGGATTGATCATCCTAATATCCGCTCTTATCATTTTGCTGTACAGGATGGGCGCTCGCGCGAGGCAACAGAGAGAATTGCAGTCTCGCTTGCAGACGATCAGCGAACTCCTAGGTACGTCGCCAACATTATGCGAGAGTGCGTATATTATGGACCGTTCACTTTCTAAAGGCTCCGACAATCGTTCTCTTGAACGCATAGAAATGTACGAAGAGATTGATAGGGCAAACAATAGGGAATTTCTGCCGAAAATCTAAAGGTTCGTAGGCATCGATCAGTTTCATCCCAGCTCCGGACAGTTTTTGATATTGCAGATGGAGCACGAATTGATGAAATATCTGTCTCTGACGATCCACCGGTCTACGAAGCACCACCTGGCTACGATGAAGTCGTT